>JAVSCE010006556.1:0-149976 GCA_032199065.1 Smutsia gigantea
ACAATGAGAATGCTTAATATGGTAAATTGCATGTTAATGTGTTTTTTACCACAACAAAAAAGTATGGGGGGAAAAAAGTCAAATCCGTTCATCTGAACACTGGAAAAAATGAAAGAAAGAATGCTTCTGGCTTCTGGCCTTGCCTCTTTTCCCTGAAGGGGGACAGAAATCCACCCACTCCTCCACCTGGTCCCCCAGGCAGCAACTTGCAGTCAGTAGGGCGCCACAGAAGGAGGGAGGCTGAACTCTCCTGGGCCGTCTCCATTTCGTCTGCAAGGGGCTTCTGGGGCCAGAGAGAAAAGCAATGTGGGGGAAATACATGAGAGGGTGGAGTTTGATGGGCCTTAGGGCAGGGAAATGGGAAGTGTGTGGGCCTCAAGAGGGTCTTATTATATTTAAGTCTATTTATCTTTTGAAAAGACTACTTAGGTAATGGGACAAACTTCAAGAGGTCCAGGAACAGGACAGCCCGGGGCAAAATGCCTCTAAAACCAAAATCAGTCAAAGGTAGAAATAAAGTTTAAAACCCGTTTATTGCTTACGAACTGCAGTCCAGGGCCCTTCTCTCCTTCCTGCTCAGGCAGAAGCAAAACCAGCCCTCCCCCACCCCTCTCAGGTTCAGAGAAGCCCTCTGTGGCCCAGGTAATTACTCATTGATATGGAGATGAACTTTCTCCACCTCTAAGGAACACCTATTGATATGCAGGTGCACTAAAGCCAAACTGCTCTCCACCCCTGAGGACCCAGATGCACTAAGGTCAGGCCAGATATTTTGGAAATATTACAATTTCACCCACAGGTACAAACAGCTATGCAGTGAAAATAAAGTTTCCTTTCTTCCCTTCTCCCCGCTCCCTCCCCCAACAAGCCTTCCCTGAGGCAGCCACTGTCATTCCTTTCTGTGTATCTTTTCAGAGAGCCCATGCACCTACAAGCATATATGTATGCAATCTTTTTTTCCTGCTACAAATAGCATATTAACATATTGTTCTACACTTTGTGTTTATCTTGGAGATTGCTTTGTATCAGTACACAGAGATGACTCTCAATTTGCTCTATTAGGGGCATAATAGTCCATTGTGGGCATGAACCACACATAAACACATTTTAACCATCATATAGGTTGTTTCTGGTATTTGTGGTAATAACCAATGCTGCAGTGAACGTAAAAATTCACCATTGCACACATTTGCAAGTATACCTGTAGGCTAACTCCCAGCTGTGGGAATGCTGGGTGTGCATTTGTCATGGTGAAGTTGCCCTCCTTGGGGGCAGTTCCTACTTCGGAGGACCCTGGGCCCACCACTGCCTCCCCAGCACGTAATGTTGTAACACGTGATCTTTCCTGTGCTGAGAGGAGCAAGGTGGTGTCGTGTTTGCGTTTTTCAAATACCAAGGATGAGAGTCTTCTTGTATGTTTAAGAGTCATTTTGTCAGTTCCTTATCTGTGACCCCACTGTGTCCTTTGCCCATTTTTTTTCTGGGTTCTTGGACTTCTTATGAGTTTGTGAGAATGCTTATCGAATAACAGGAGTGTGCCTATGACCCAAAGGCCTTTTTAGAGCAAGAGCTGGAGAGCCTTGAGGCTGCAGGCCTCTGCCCTGCCCCTTCTCCTCTGCTAAAGCCTGTTATGGGCTCAGGGAGGAACTAGGAGAGGCCTCTTGGGGAAGCCCTGGGACTCCTCACCCTGGGGCTGGAATTTGGGTTGACACAGCTGCTCTGGGAAGAAGGGTCAAACTTGGCGTCATGCAATTCAGATGGCCAGCCTTTTTCCTCAGGAGGTGCCATCCCGTCGGCCTGGTTTGGGGTTGCTGTATGTGGCCACCCAGGCTTACACCACACAACTCCACGAGGTGTCCTTTACATGGAGTGTAATGTCAGTGGTGCCTCTGGAGTTTGTGACACAGTGGCCCTATCAGCTCCAAATGGAACCAGCTCTGGGCAGCTAGACCAGGTCTCTGCTTTCATGTTATTGGACAGGCCTGTGGCTTCCTGAGCATGCAGGTCTTGGCAGGGCATGTCTACAGCCATGGGTGCACCCATCTACTTCTAGGTAGGACAAGACAGCCACATGGAATGTCTGCATTGTCATGAGCCTGGCTTCCCAGCCTAGCCAGCTCACTTGGAGAGGAGTGCCCAGCATGCCTCTCCCGGGGCAGGGCAGGTGGCCCTAGGAGGGAAGCATTAAGGGAAGTTTGGAGATCTGAAGACAGGCAGAAAGAGGCCTGAGTAGACCTAGCATTGTGTGGGGCCCAAATTCCCAGGGAGCTGAAAGGTAGAGACAGCTTGTCCAATCCTTGGGTCTAGAATATCTCTCAGCAGAAGCCCAGTGGTACTGTGGGCAGGGGTCTTCGGCACGGCCCTGCTTAAGGCCAACCGCCAGACCAGCTCCCCAGCCACCAAGACCACCAGCCTCAGGACAGGACTGGCCTGGGTAGCAAGGAGCCTAAGGATCCGTGGGGAAGCCAGGCCCCCTTTCTTCATTTCCCAAATAGTCAACATGGAGGGAGGCCCATGGCATCTATCTGGAGGAAGGCGGGGGCAAGGAAACAGTACCCTTGGTTGCCTGAATGAAGGAGAGACTGGGTGGCCCACAACCCCTACACCCCCAGACTAGGGATTTAATGCTGACAGCCCTGGTGGAGGCAGCTTCTGGAACCTGCCTCAAACCCCAGAACTAGTACTCCTCGGTCAAGCTGTAGACCTATGGCCTTAGCGGGGAGCAGGGGCAACATCTCAGTGCCTTGTCACCGCATAGAGAGTGTCAACACCCTGAGACTGGGACTTTTCCCGGGAACATGGGAACGTGTGTGCATGCGTGCGTGCGTGTGTGTGTGTGTGTGAGAGAGAGAGAGAAAGAATGGGGGGGAGAAAGGGGGAGAGGGAGAGCTGCTCGACGCTCATGGGAGGCTGGTTCTCAGATCCCCAGGCCAGCACAGGCCGGAACTGGTCTGGCTCTTTCCTAGAGTGGCTCGGGGCTTGCCTCCTCTGAGACTCTCATCGGTGTTGTCTACTACAACTTTTTGTAATGATGGAAATGTTCGCTGTGCTGTCCAGTATGGTAGCCACCAGCCACGTGTGCCCACTGAACACTTAAAATGAGCTAGTGTGACTGAGAAGCTGTATTTTAAATAAAATCAAATGTTAATTAATTTACATGTGAGCAGCACCTGGGGCTAGCGGCGGCCTTTCCAGACCGCACAGCTGGTACCTGGGCCTCGCCAGCCTCTCCCAGCTCACTGGGGCCCCTGGGTAGTGGGACCGGATGGCAGCATCAGGTATAGAAGCAGGTCTCCCGGTGATGTCGATGAACCCTAGGCTTGTAATAAAGTCCATGAGAAAAACACCAGGTTCAATCAGGAAATAGCCTATTCTGTCATCCTCTTGGATTTTGGAGATGCATATCAGCATGTTGAATAAAGACATGTTCTGTGAACCGCTTTGAAATGCTGGGGAAGGAGGCTCGACTCCTGGAGGAACTAATGCTTCCAAGTGGGGCTACTCCTGCTCCATGCAGCCTGTGTAGGAGACTATGAAGCTCTTGGTTAAAACTGAAGATGTTTCCATGGGTTACCCCAGCCATTTCCAGCACGGGCAGGAACCCAGCTGCTGCAGCCTTGTGCTCTGCTATCACTTTGTGCTCTGCCCTGCACCTGGCAGCTGTGGGACCTGGGGCGGTTCCTCCCCATTCTGTCCACTGGCTTGGGTGTGGACTGCAGAGACAGCTGGCCCATTTCATGTCTTTTCAGTCTTCTCCTGCTTTGAATAACCATGGAGTTTGGACTGGGAGAAGTTCTCCTGTGGTTCCAGTAGCTGAGCTGGACCCTGAGGAGAAGGGAGGAGAGGCAGGGTGGGTATCTGCCGGGGGCTCCCTCCATCTGCCCAGGTAGGCAGTTGGAGGTCGGGCCCAGAGCCGGCTGGGACTTGCACACCTGCCCCCTTGCAGGGAGACTCCGAGAGCTCCAACTGGAGATGCTCCGTGTTGCTAGGATGAGGCAGCACTCAGCCCGATCCACTTTGCATTAAGGCAAACAGCAGGGCCGCTGCTGCCCACGCACCCAGCTGCTGGCTCCAGCAGTCTGGGATCACACAGCCCTGGTCCATGGGGCACCTGGTGGAGCTGGAGCTGCTGATTATAGGAAAGTAACAGTTACTCTCAGGTGAGGCAGGGGATTCCAGCTAGAGAACCTTCAAAGGTTTCCCACAGTGCTTCCCAAAATAGGGAACAGCCAACAGGAGAGGGCTGTCATGGCCACTTCCTGTCTCTCTGAGGGTTGTGGCTTGGCAGCTGTCTCTCCCTCGGGGGAAGGCTCAGTCCTGTCTGGGCAGAACTCTGTGGGAGCAGGTCTCTGCCCTGCATGAAGGCCTATTCTCTGCTAGGAAGCATGCTATGAGGAGTATAGATGGATGTCCTTCTGCCAACTCTGGGAAGTCTGAAGTCACCTCTGGGAGGCCTGGTCAGGCCCTGTGAAATGGCATCACCGGCCACCCAGGCAGTTACAGATCAGGAGAGTTTGGACTGAGATGGGACGCTCAATTCTGCCACATGTGGGGACAGCCTGGCCTGTCTCCCTGTGGACACACTGTGCATGCATGCAAGCCTATCATGGCACAACTCTGGGGGCATGTTCACATGGGACACATATGGACATGCTAGGTAAACACACACACACTGTGTGTGTGTGAGTCTTGTCATTGTGCACACCTTCCTCACCATACCTCAGTGTTCCCAGTACATGAAAATCCAACGTGATTAAAAATAGGTAGTGATCTTACCCCCTCCTCCCCAAGCTTAATGGCTTCCCCCCAGGGCATTTCAAATGGGTTCCACTTACATTGACAAGTTTTCTATCAAGTGAGGTGCACCTGTGCTCTGATGACTCACACAAACTTTCAGGTTTGCCACGAGCCAGGGGAGCTGCCATTCCCAGCTGCAAAGATCACTAGTAGATTTATGACTCAGGGTCAGGAATCTATAAATCACCTTTATCCCTTGGAAGGATGATTGTGTATTAGCTTGAAAGAGGCTTTTGCTGCAGGTGTCCTTATTATTATTATTAAAGTATCATCGATATACAATCTTATACTGGTTTCAAAAGTACAACACAGTGGTTTAACAGTTACCCATAATATTAAATCCTCACCCCCTCTAGTGTGGTTACTATCCATCAACATAGACAGATGTTACAGAATCATTGGCTGTGTTCTCCCTGCTGCACTACCGTCCCCTTGACCGCCTCATATTGTGATTGCTGCAGGTGTCTTTGGCAAACCCTGGGCAAAGCTGTGGACCATCAGACAAGGAAATGCCAGAAATTCTACTGGTCCCTGAGAAGAAGCAAGGGCTACAACCAAGAAAGAAGACTTGAATGAAAATCTGTGATAATCTAAACCTTGGTAGTGAGTTTACTGAACTGCATCAATGTTGCAAATACAGTACTTCCCCGTTCCTTCTGCCTGGTGGCCCAGAGGAACTGGCTTGACTGGGGGGCTCTAGAATCAGTGTTGGAGACCCCCCCAGAGAAACCCGCCATCTTCTTGATGAGGAAACAGATCCAGAAAGGCCAAGACATTACCCTGGGATTGAACAGCATGTGAGGGGCAAAGCCCCAGCTTTTGGTCTTCTAGCCTGGCCTCTGTCCTGGAGCCCTCTTGCATAACTTCCTTTCCAAAACAGAGAGAAGCCCAAGACTGACTTAGAGCCCCTTTGGCAGTTTTGCTGATGAATTTTTTTGTTTTGAAGTAAGATGTTCTGCTTTTATTAAAGTCTTTAGGAAATTATAAGATTTTGACTTTTTCAGACATGTTTGAATTACTCACAGTCTGGATCCAGAGAAGTTAGGGGTACAGGATTTGGGGTCAAGTGGATCTGAGTTTAAATCCCTATTCTGTCCTTATTAAGGGTGTGAGTTAACCACTCTGAGCCTAGGTTACCTCATTTTTGGTAGTTAGTTTTGTTAACGAACAGCAGCACTTAGTTCAAGGGCTGCTGAGGGCCTAAAAGAGGGAATAAGCAGACAGCGCGTGGCCCCAGGGAGGCCCGAGTGAGTTGGCACTGGGGTTATTCCCTGGCACCCAGGCAAGCAGGTAGACCAGGGCCTTGCTCAGCAAGCACATAATCAGTGGCACTAAGACCTTAAGCAGAGCCTGCTTGGCCTTATGGATTAGGAGCTGGGCTGTCTGGGTTCAAATCCAGCCTTGTCTCTGACCAGGGACCAAAGGACTTCCCTTCTCTGAGACTGTTTTCTTAAAGGAAAAATAAATGGAGATAATGGCAACTCAGATCTGTGACAATGACCTGCATGTTCAGGGCTTAGAATGTTGCCTGGCATGCAGCTGGTGCTCACAGATGTCATTTTATCATTGTCCCTGTTCTTTCTGCCTATATGTGTGTTTCTGGCAGGGCAGTAACAGCTCATGTGTCTGCAAGCTAGTGGGAGAACTTCCATAGCTCTGTTTCTGCCAAATAAGCTGTGGATTTGGGCTTTTCTTGTTCAGTGTGTGGCTGAGCCTTTGCCTATGCTGTTCTTTTGCCAGGAAATCCCTTACTCCTCCATCCCCATCTATCAGCATCCTTCCAAAGCCCAGCTTGCAAGGCCGTGGGAAGAATTTTCCTGATCTCAACCTTTTAGAAACATTCCTTGAAAGTTCAACAAATGCTTATTTGTCCTACTCTGAGCACCACGCTGGTATCAACCTGTCCATTCCTTTTTCCCAGTCCATTTCTGTACTTGAGCCCTTACTTATTGTACCTTATCCCATAGCATTAATTTTCTTTCTAGATTTTAGATGGTAGAAGGCCTTATAAGTCTGCATTGGGTTCCATGGCCACAGCAGCTTGTCTGTCCCGGACTTTTCTCCCTGACCCAGGCCACCCCCAGGAGGCAGATGTGTCAGGCTGGCATCCCTGAGCCAACGGCAGACAATCTGAGCATGCTCAGAAGGACCTTGGGGGTATCACCACCAGCTGGAGGTCCAAAGCCCTTGAGAGGTAGCCCCCAAAGTGAGATGAAAGCTTTAAACTGTTATTGTAAGTATGTCTTCTCTTCCGTGGGTTCCGTGGAGATCAAAGTCTGAAGGAAGTGGAAGATTGTTCTCTGACAAAAACACATATTTTTAGACACACTCAGTGGTTTAGGATGTTTGCCCGTTGCTGCCTTCAGTGGCAAGGGGTGGAGCTGGGCGTGGGGGCCAAGAGCTGCGACCTCCAGCTGAGGGTCGGTGGGAGTAGGTTTCCTGGCAACAGGGGGCCGGAGAGTGGAGGCTGGGTGGGGAGGATGGTCCAGTGTTTATCTTTCCTGAAACCACAGCCCTCAGGCCATACACTTTACGGCTGGGTAAGGCGGGTGTGTAGGGGAGGCCTCTGGCTCCATCAGTTTCTTTCAGAGATGGGAGCGCTGAGGCCCCGAGAGGAGCAGGGCCTTGGCCAATCTCTACCCCCCAATTCCGTTCCCCTTCCCCATTTGGGGATTTGGGACTTGCACACATGAAACCGTTAGAGAACAATGCAGGCATTCTGTGAACAGGACTGACTGGTGTGGTTCAGAGGAGGAGGACTGATGGGGGTTTGGGTGCAGGACATCAGTGCGTCTCTGAACCAAGTGCCCAGGAATAGTTCATGGGGAATTAGAGTAGCTCCTGGGGTCTGGGAAGCGTAAAACCTGTGTATGTGGGAGGACAGCCAGCCCCAGCAGCACGGCAAAACCAGGCAGTACGAACCAGCTGGGCCTGAACATGGGGCATGATGGCTGATGTGGTGGGGGGTAGGGGCTTGATGAGATAGGCTGTGACCCGTCCCTGCTCTCAGCACTTGGGAGCCTGCCTCATTAACTTCCATTGAGCCTGTTTTCAAAGGTGACAGGGACAAGTGACCTGGCTCCCCCTGCACCCATAAGGGAGCAGAGAGGAGCATGCCGGGGGGCTGCCCGACTGTCCCCACTTCTCCCCAGTGCTTATACTTATAATCAGGGTGGCCCTTCCTTAATGTTTATGCCCAAATCCCAGGCAGGCAGGCTGCAAGGGTGAGCTGTAATTTATATGATTTTTCACATGGGTTAGAGGCTCCACAGGCTCAGACTCCTTCAAACAGGAACCACGCTGGAGAAGGGGTAAACCAAGAGGAAGGAATGTTAAGAAATCTGGTCCCAGGAAGCCGCTTGCTTCTCATTTTGGATATGCCTGGGTGCTCGTTTCCGGTGTCCAGCTGGCTCTCAGAGACAGCGGGGCAGCCATGACTGCCCCTGCCAAGCGTCCGCTCGGAAGCTGGGGTGAGCCTCTGCTCTAGTCCTCTCAGCCTCCAGCGTGCCCCCATGCAACACTCCGCAGATGAAGCGAGGAGCAAGCTGCTCTTTGTCCTTGCCTGTCCCCCCAGAGCAGAGCCAACTGGAGCAACTGGGTCTGGGCAGAGCCTCACAGCCTGCGGAAGGCCTGGTGCCACAGGCTGGGTCAAGGGAGCGAGGACTCTGGGCTCCCCGGGCGCTGCCTCTCGCTAGCCGAGAGGCAGGGCAGCAAAGTAGGCCAGGAGGCAGGCTGCGTGACCATGGTTATGAAGGAGACAAACCTTCCCCAACAACACGGAAGGATCCTCAACACGCGGCATTGAGCAAAAGAAGCTGAAAGAGTATGTGTGATTGATTCCATTTGTATGCAGTTCAAAAGCAGGCAAGACTCTTCCATGGTGTTTGGAGAGGTAAGCTTAGGGTGTAAAACTGCAGTTGGAAGTGATTATCTAGAAATCCCCCCAAGTGGGATCGTGGGGACCTTTAGTGAGGAGGGAGGGGAAGGGGTCGGGCCTGGGGAGTTTCCAGAGGGCAGGCCACGCACTAGCCGTTGATCCTGGGGGTGGCTACAGGAGGGTTTATTCTAATTCCTTAACTGTACATTTATGCTTTTTTTCTGGATGTGTTATTTCTCACAATTAAAAGATTAAAAAAACAAAACGGAGAGGCTTTGAATGCCTGAGTGTGGCACTCACTGCCCTCCTCAGTTTCTCCCTCCCACATGGTCCACGGGTCCCTGAAACTCTCTCTCTCTCCTCCCCCATGCCCCTGGTCAGCCCCCTCCAGCTGTCCCACCCAGACTGGCTGGGGCCCGGACCTTCCCTGGTGCTGATGGACTCACAGGCTAGGGGGCCTTCCTGACTCCCAGGCAGCCTGGAATCTCAGGGGGTTGTGGGCCCCCCAGGGGTAACTCCTGGCCCACTCTGGGCCTAGCCACTGAGCTCTGGGGATGAGAGATTCCACATTGTCCACTGAGGAACCACCAGAACCGCTGGGATTTCCTCCATGAGTCCTGCAGGAACGGCCTGCATCCTGAATAATAGGCCAGGGGATGGCCATTGCATGGCCTCTGGCAGCAGGGCTCCTCTGGCAATACCAGTGCTCTCCGAGGGACACCCCGGGGTACCTACACTGTGAATGAAGGGCATATCTGTAGAATATGTGTATTTTTGAAAAAAAAAAAAAAACCTCCGTTCTTCAAAGTTCTGTTTGTTCATTTTCTTCAAGGAGAACTATCAATAGATGAAGGCAGGTATTGCCTTTTAATGGGTAAAAGGAATCCCTCAATGTTGATGATGAAGAAACCGTATGAAAAAACAGTATGGGGTGGAGGGTGGGGCGTTCCTAGATGGGAGGGGGCTGGGGTCCGGGGGCTGGTGTCCTCCACACTCCTTGTTTCTGGGGGCAGATGAGGCTCCGGGAGGACCCCAGGCCTCCTGGCTCTTCCACGGACTTCTCAGGTGAGAAACTTTCCATTGTTGCCCTGCCACACGGCACCCCTCCTCGCCGCCTCGCAGAGACCGCAGGTGTGTGCAGATCTGAGCCCCGATCTGTTCCATTCTCTTTGTGCCAAGAAGAGCCGGGGACGTGCACCACGGCATGAAACGGCACCCACAACCGCATGGCCCGGTGTGCGCCCTCTGAAACTGTAGGTAAAGACAATTACCGGCAATTTCCATAGCATGGTTTGTTTTTTGTTCAAAGGCCAATGAGGCATTCTCAGCAGCAGGCCCAAAATATATAGCATTCCCACCACATGCCGCCCTCGTAAATGTGCGATAAAAGCTGTGGTCGCTTTGTCCCGGCTCTTCCTTTTAACAGTCAAACCTTCAAGTTTGGTGTTGAAACTGCTTTTTTCTTCAAGTGTACTTTGATGGCTCAGATAACGCTCTGCGATAAGGAACTGACTTCGAAACCACTCACTGTACCTAGTGCTCACCATTAGGATGCACGTCACAAGGGAAAAGCAGGCACCCGAACTTATGAGAAGTGGAATAGGAATGCGCTGAGTCTGTGAAATTCTCCTTTCCGCTGCCTGTACTGGAAATTTTGCAGGAAAAAAAAAAAGACAAAAGAACCAGGCACCCATCAGAAGACAGTTTTGTAAGAGGAGAAAATGGTCAATGTTCTCCAAAGATCCGTTTGCCCCTTGGCAGAGGTTGCCAAGAATCTGCACATTCATGCCCATTTTTCCTTCATTCACAAGAGTCGGTGAGGCTGAGTTGTGAAGTTGCCCAGAATGCCTAGGAGTGTCAGTGCTCTCCTGGGGAGGTCCTGAGGTTCGGGGCTCATTGGCCGCTGCATCTCCTGTTGCTGACTTTAAGCTCTTCCATGTGCCCATCGATATTTGGAATCTACCAACAGCTGCCCACACCTGGGGCCATCACTTCACAATTGCAGCAGACCCTTGTGCTGTGTAGGTGCTGGTGTTTTTCAAACAACTTCATGTCCCTTACCTCATCTCCCATCCCATGGAGAAGGTTGACATCAGTGTGGCAGCCAGCAGAAACTACGCCCATTTTGCAGTAAGGTAAGAGTGACTAGGTGACAACTGTAGAAAAGACCCCAAGACCAAGGGAGGAGCTTTTCAGTGGATGTCCCATAATTGTGTCTGCAGAAACCATACGGTTTCAAAGACCTCTACCCTGTGGAAGGAAATCAGTGGCTTCCCAAGTCTCATAGGACAGACCATCATGGCTCTTGACTTCATTTTTAGCTTTGCCTTGTGCCCAGGGTGCCCAGAGATCTTGCCTGTGAGGCAGAGGGAGTCAGGCTAGCTTGGATCAGACAAACTGAGGCTGGAATCTGGCTTACTAGCTATGTTACTTCAGGTGAGTTACTTCACCTCTCCGGGCCTTAGTTTCTGCATCAGGAAAATGCAGGTGCTGTAGTCAAAGCTCTTCAGGGTCCCTGCCAGGCAGGGCAGTCCGTGGTGTTGTGATTCTATGAATTACCCTGGATTTGCATACCCGAAGCATCTTACAGGTTTCGAAGCACTTTCACATACACTTTCCATAGTTCATTCAATCTCAGCCACAGCTCTGTGGGGTGGGCAGCCAGGCATGCCATATTTCATAACCCCATTTGAGAGATAGAGAAACAGAGGTGCAGAAAGATTAAGTGGCTAGCCACAGGAGCCCTGGCAAGTTGGTGGCTGGCAGGACCTGAGCATAGAAGTGGGAAATTCTGGACCATCTCATGGGCAGCCCCCTTGGACAGGGATTCCTTCTGTTCCATCCTCTAGGGCATTGAGAAGCAAGCCAGAGCTTCAGGATCCGGCACAGAGTGCGTGGCCCTCGGGGCCTCTTTGCCATGTGGAACTCCAGGTGCTGGGTCCTCAGCCCCCAGAACACTTGGCAGCATTTTAGGAGATGCTCTGGGAGGCAACTACAAGGTCCCTTCTGAGGTGTAGATCAGCTCTTCCCTCCCTAGTCCCTTTCCTGTGTCCACACGCCCTGCTTTGAATCACACAGGTTTCCCCTTAGTCCTCCTGCCAATCAAATTCCCAGCTATCCTTAAAGTGTAAACCAAAGAGCCCACCCTTGAGCCAGTCTACATACATTTTCTTATTCAATACTCTGTTTCCTCCTCTGTAAAATGGGAATGGAAATAGCCTCTGTGAAAACATTTACTCCCCATTTTGCAGATGGGAAAATGGAGGCTCAGAGGTGTATGAAGCTGGGAAACGCTGGAGCAAGGACTTGAAGCTTATGACCTAAAAAGCCCAGGACCTGAGGCACCACACGACCCTTACTTTTTTTCCCCATTTACAAGGCACTTGGGGACCTCCCTCCGCATCTGAGTGTTCCTAACCCTCTCTGGGCTCCGAGTCCCGCAGAGCAGAGGCTGCAGCTTGTTCAGCATATCCATTCCACCCACCTTCCTGGCCTAGCTGCTCTTGATAAGCCCTTGCTGGTTGAAGCCTCAGAGAGAAGAGAGCTGCTGTGCAGAGGGGTGCCAAGGCCAGCTGGGGCCTACAAAACTGGAGACTGCTTCTCCTTCCAGCTGGTCCACAGGGCAGAGCTGCTGAATACCCCAGGGCTTTCTGGCCTAGCACTCACCCAGGGCACAGCAGTGCAGTGGGGTGACCCAGTTTGTGTTTCTCACACTCACCACTAACTTGGTCCTGACTCTTCTAACCATGTAGAATAATGAGCTCTTTAAAAGCTCAGGGTCAGGGGCGGACATTCTGTCCCTATCCACTGTGTGACCCAGGCAAGTGATTTCATGTATTGGTGACTCTAAGACTCCATCTATCAGAAGGTGCACCATATTTTATGTTCCACCAAGAAAGGAAAAAAACACTCCCTGCGGGTTAAACTATGCTAACCCATCAATCATAAGATGCATCTCAATTTCAGAAATAAGATTTGTATAGATACTTCACAAAAGATAATATAAGAATGGCTAATAAGCACATGAGAAGATGCTCCGTATCATTGGTCATTAGGAAGACGCAGATGCAAACCACAACGAGACATCACTACCATATCCATCAGGGTGGCTAAAAAAAGACACCCAAAACTGACCAGTCCAGGTGTTAGTGAGGATGTGAGGCAACTGTACAGCTGATGGGCCTATAAAATGACTTTGTTTAATAGTTTGGAAATTTCTTGAAATGTTAAAAGTATACCTTTGTATGCCCAAGACATTCTGTTCCTGAATACCCAAGAGAAATGAAAACACATGCACACAGTGACTTGTACACAACTGTTTATAGCAATTTACTTTGTAATGGCTAAAAACTGGACACAACCCAAATGTCTACCAGTAAGTGAATAGGCAAACAAATGGTGGTGCCTCCATACAATGGATTAGTTCTCAGCCACACAAAGGAATTAACTACTGATCTGAGCAACAACATTGCTAAATCTCACAATTATGTTGAATGAGAACATCTAGACAGAAGAGAGCACGAACAGCATAATTTAGTTTCTATAAAACTAGAAAATATGAAGGAATCTTTATTGACAGCAAGCAGGACAGTGGCTGCCTGGGACCGTGATGGAAGGAGGAGTCATAATAGATACAAAGAAGCCCCGGGAAACTCTGGGGTTGATGGGTGTGTTTGTTGTGTTGATTGTGGTAATGATTGGATGGGGGTAAACATGTCAGAACTTACTGCTTGTACACTTCAAATATATGCAGTTTAGTATACGTCAGTTATACCTCAACAATGTTGAAAAATATGAACATTTGTAGAATAGAATGGTTTCGTTGGCTGTGGTCCAGGAGTATGTCTGAGGCTTATATGGGAGAGAGCATTGGCCCAGTGTTCTGCTGTCTGTAACTTTACCTCTATAGATGGCTTGCAGTTCTTATTCCAATATGAGGTCCCTTTACAGACAGCGGCCTGGGGCTGGGAGAGCCAGAGATCTTGTCCCAGGTCCCACAGGGAGTTGGTGCAGTGCAGACCAGCATTCTTGGGCCAGAGTGGGCCTGAGGACCCATGGCATCTTGTACTAGCTTGACCCCAAGCAAGGCAAAAAGGGACCTTCCAGCCTCAGAGGAATGGTCTAGCTGGTGGGAGCCAAAGCCACTGCGGCCTGTGACTTAGACGCCCTCTGCCTCTGACATCAGGTCCTTATCAAGCGGTGAGTTGGTGTCACCTGCCCTGCGGCCTGGCTGTATGGATGCAGCAGTCCTTCCACATAGCCTGCCCCAGCTAGGCCCCAGGTGCCCTGCAAATGAGTGACTCAAAGCCATTCTTTACAGCAAGTGTGAGCAGCCCCCACCGCAGACCGCCTTCGGGGTAGGCCGGGGTTTGACATTACTCACAGCTTCCAGTACCTGCCTGAGTTCAAACAGGAAGCCTGGTTTTTCCTCTCGTGTCAACAACAGCCTTTATTTCTCTCTTTCTATTCTGGCCTCTGGGCTTTCTTGTGGAGTGGGTTTCTTGGGGTGAAAGTCTGGGGTGTCAGTGGCCCTTGGGGCCCCACCAGCAGATGCCTCAGCTGGAACCTGCACACCTGGGGAGGCTGGGGAAAGGGCTTTGCGCCAGCAGGCTGTGAAAATGCCCTAGCTCATCTTTGGTTTGTCAACAAAGGGAGGGTTTGGCCAGGCTAACAGTGGGCCTTCACGTTTGTTCAATGGATCTGGACTGACACCTAATGTGCCCTAAACAAAAGCTCCTCCTTGGTTCCTGGCTCGGTGGTCACCTCCACCTGCTTCCCTGGGCCAGACACACTGGAAAGACATCTTCGCTTTTCCACTTCCTCATTCCCCACCCCAAGGAGACCCTAAGTCTGTCTGTCCTTCTTTTCCATGTCTCCCAAATCCAGCCCCTCCTCCCCACACTCTCTCTGATGGTCTTAGCGCAGACCCCTGGTCCCTTCACGGGATGCTGTCACTATGCGCTGCCTCACCTGACTCCATTCCACCCACAGACCACTCAGGGGCCAGAGTCATCCTCCCTAGGTGCTTGAAGGATCCCATCACAGGTGGATTTCTCTGCTCGCTATCCTTGCATAGTCCTCTGTGGCAAATCTAAAGTCCCTACTGTGAGACTCATAGACACTAAGAAGGGACTGCTGGTTACCATGGGGGAGGGGTTATGGTGAGGAGGGAGGGTGGGGAGGATAAAAGGGGCACAAAAATTCTCACTCATAATTTAAGTTGGTCACGGGGATAGTAGTACAGCATGGAGAGTATAACCAATGATTCTGGAACATCTTCCTATGTTGACAGTAACTGCAGTAGTGGGGATAAAGATTTAATAGTGTGAATAACTGTTGAACCACTGTGTTGTATACTTGAAATATATAATATAAGATTATATATCAACTATACTTCAATAAAAAAAAGTCCCTACTGTGGAGGCACAGGGTGGTCTCCTACTGTCGGAATTCATCTCTGCTCCCTGCTCCCAGAGGGTTCGCGGTGTGTTGAGGCTACACGGTCACTTCTCTTGGGCTTCCTTAAGCAAACCGACACTTCCTGGCTTTCTGGGCCTGTGTGATGCTCTGAATAGACCCCCTCTGCCCCTGACCTCCCAGGGCAACACCTATCACCTTGCAGCTGAATCCCATGCTTCCCTGTGTGTCCCGAGGGGCAGCTAGAGCTGGTTTCCCTCCTGCACAGGTGTGCGCAGCTTGTTTCTGCAGGCATTGTCCACGTGTATCCCCAGCCTCTGAGGGCAGGGGTCTGATTTGGTTCTGTGTCCACAGGTCAGTCCAGCCCTGTCCAGTCAGGAAGGGCACAGCGTCGCAGGGAGCCGGGGCTTGGCGGGTGTGTGCTGGGCAGACATCTCTCTGTGCCTTTCACAACCTCAGGGAATCTGTCTTGGGTTTGGATGCAGCTGGTGTGTGACCCCTCAGGCTCCCTGATGCAACTTGCTTTATAAGGAACTATTGATAATTAGGGGGCAGGGCCAAAAGGGAAGGGTCTCTTTCCGGGGAATTTCTGTGGATGTTGAATGTCTTTTAGTCCTGCTCTGGCTTTAGCTGCAGGTCTGACCTGCGGGACAAACCTGGGACACTCAGACTGACCATATTCCATTTTCACCAAGCTCTGGAGAAAGGATTCCTGGGCAGCTGGAGAAACAGTCCCTTGGGCTGGATGGGCGCTGGAAAGGTAGAAGGGAGGCCCAGCGCTCCTCTGTGCCACATTTTCCTCATCTGTTCAATTGGGAACACATGCCTCATAGGGTCATGGTGAGGGTTACATGAATGGACATACATAAAGCTCAGGGCCCAGGTGGGGGTATGGGGAAACAGTGCACAAACATTAGACACACATAAACATGTCATTACAACTGTGCTACATACAAAGGAGACATCTGAGACGACAATGAGGGCCAACCTCAGCAGGAAATGAGTTGGTCTGGGGGATTCAAGGCCTCCCCAAGAAGTGAGGGTTCATCAGAGATCTGAAGTGTACATAGGAGTTTACTTGGTGAGTAGGGGTCTGGGGAAAGGGCAATTCAGGTCAAGGGAACAGTGTGTGAAAAGGTCCTGAGGTATGTTGAAAGGGCAGAGGGTAGGAGGAATTGTACTGCTGAACAAGGTCATAGACAATCTGGAGAAGAGGACAAGGGCCTGGGCCCAGGGGCTGGGGACAGCCACCATGACACCCACGACTGTGCCACTTGCTCTGTCTAGGTCTCCATGGGAAACAAGCCTTCGCAGCATGTTGAGGACTATCAGATAACCAAACCTCTGCTCAGCTGCTGGGAGTTCCCTCCATCAGCGCGTCATGGATTCCTTGCAGGGTGGGGTAAGTATTGCTCTTCTCCAGGCTTCTTTTTTAAACTCCAGGTGCTCTTGGGAGAGGGCAGCCAGCTGTCCTCCCACTGCTGACTGAGGAGGATGGGTTTGGGGCAACTAGGATGAGAGGCGGGCCGGAAGGTGGAGGCCGCTGTAAACCCCTGGCAGGTTAGGTTTGCTTGGCCTGGCCAGCAGCCCCCCAGGCAACCAAACCTTCTTCCTTCCACTTGCACCACACAGCACTTCTTCCCTCTTCTCGGGGTGACCTGGGCTCTGTGAGCCAGGGCCGGAACTCGGGCACCTGACTCCCTCCTGGGCCCTGGGCCTCAACGCAGGGCAGGGTAATCCCGCCCCAGTATACTTGCTTCTTGATTTAACTTCCTTTTTCAAATTAGATTTAATTTCAAAGTTTTTCTTCATTCTTTAAAACTGACTTTTAATGATGTAAATAATACAGATAATGGGGAACAAAATAAACACAGTTAAAGCTCAAGTTCTCCCATCCCAGGCTGCTACTTGGGGTGTCAGTTGGGGGGGGGGTTCTTCTTCCAGTCTCTTTTCAATACGTTTTCGTTTATGTGTGTAGATGTAAGGATGAATAGTTTTGTTTGGTGTACTTTTTTTCCATCATAAATCTGAGTTCTAAGTATCAGTTAGCAACTCCCTTTTCCATTTAAGGGTACATCTTGGAGATCTTTGCTCATCAGTGTATGTAAATGTACCCCATTCTTTTTTAATGACCACATAGTATTCCTAAATTTGTATTCCTATGGGTTACTTACCTATTCTCTCACCAATGAACATTCACTCACAGTTTCTAAATTGTCACCATTACAAGCAATATTGTAGTAAACATCTTGTATGTGACTCTCAGCCTAGCTCAGCTCAAGGATAGCTGCCTCGGTTGGTGGTGAGATCTCCATTAGAGGAGGTATTCAACTAAAAGGTGAAATAATATGTCTTTCCCACCCCCAGAACAGTGATGCTCAAGCTTTATTGTGCATGAGAATCACCTGGAGAGCTTTCTAAGCTGCAGATTGCTGGGCCAGACCCTTGGAGTTGCTGATTCAGGAGGTCTTGGGTGGGCCTGAGAATTTTACATTTCCAACAAGTTCCCAGGTGAGGCTGCTGGTTCAGGGACCCGACTTTCAGAATCACTGCCTTCAGGGTGTTGGCTGCCCAGCCTCCACTTACTTGAAGAGTCACATCATCCTTGGGAGAATTCGTCCTGGGCCTCTTTCTCCCAGAGGCAGGCCGGGGCCCTTCAGGGCCCTGGTAGTGTGTTCAGAGGCCTGGGCAGATGTTCTGACTGGGCCTGGTCGCCCTTGTCTGTGTCTAGACCCAGCCTGCAGGACCAGCCCTTTCTGGGCACCACCCCCACCCCTGCAACTTGCCCATTCTTCCCCGTGGAGCCTAATGAAGGTCTGAGGCTGATGGTGGGCTATTCACACAATGTGACTGAGAAGTGCTCTGGGGTTTTCATAAAAGAAACAGTAGGAGACCACAACCCCCGAGTGGGTCTTCTAAAGGTCTTGAGGTTTCAGGACCTGGAGGCACTCTTTATTCCCAGGTGAACTGCAGGAGGTCACTCTGGGGTGGGGTGGGGGGCCCTGGAGCCTAGACCTTTTAAATAAAAATATTCCCCTTTTCCAGCCCTTCCCAGTAGCATTGAGAGGGATGCTTCTGCACCCGAAGATGGTCAAGTACTAGGCTGAGGGTCAGACCCCCCACCTCCAGGGGCATTTGCCTCTGTCCAGAGCTGAATTTTGACATCCTGCAGCTCCATAGGCTCCTTGCTCTTTGACTCTAGGGTGTGGTCCATGATCATCAGCGATCCTGATAGTCAGAAAGAGCCTTCCTCTGGACCACTAGCTCCTTCGTTGCAGGTATGGGAAGTAATAGGAAAGAAGCCTCAGCCAGCAGGCCGCAGATCTGAGGGAGGGACAGAAGCTCCTTTGGAGCTCAGGAGGGCTGCTCTAGGCCCGTCTGATGGGCACAAAGTTTGGATATAGCTCTAGTCCATCCCGGAATGTTGTCTGAGGTAGACTCGTGTGCCTGTGTGCCTCTCTCTCTCTCTAAAGTCTTGGATGTCTTACTTAATTTTTTCATGCTTGTAATCCCAGCAAGCAAATAGTGTGTAACAGATTCTTGTTTAAAAAGTGAATAAATGAAAAAATAAATATCTTAGAAGGTGTCTGCAGGATGAGCTCAGGCTGCTCACCCTCTGGATATAGGGACCTAGATGCTAGGTCCAGTTCTTGGGCTATTTGAGGCCCTTTCTGCACCTCTGTAACTGTGCAAAGCTGGGTCCCACCACCAGGGAAAAGCTCTGCACAGACTCAGATGTGAAAGAGCCCTGGGAAAAATTCTGCCTGGTATGCAAGGATTGCCCAGGGACAGCCTAACCACGGAGGGGAGTGTGGATGAGCGGTGACTGGCGTCCACGCCCAGCCGAGGGGATGGAGTGGATCTCTGGGCAGGGCTGAGGTCTGGAGGTGGGAGCATCTTCAGATCCCATTACCAGCTCCTCCACCTGCCTTCACTCCCAACTCTGCAGTAATACTGGAACTGGCTGGCAGGGAGGGAGAGCATCTTCATCCTTTCAGACTCAAAACTTAACTTTGTCATATTTTTCAAGACACCCGCTGCTAACCCCAAACAGCGAAAGCCGGGGCTGGGGGAATTCTCCACAGTGGAAAAGCTCAGGATGTTACTTTGGTCTGGGTGGGGCTGGTCTTTGGCGTTGGCAACTCGCATCTCACACCAAGAGTGTCCGGTTTGGGGGTGTCGGGGGTCTGTGGGGGCTGAGCCGGGGGCAGCGGAGTAGGGCGCCCTCCCCTGCCCGACTCCCGGGCGGAGCAAGGAGGGTGTTGTCACCTGCACAGCGTGGCATTGCGCGGCCGTGGCTCCCCTCTGGGCTGGGAGGGGAAGGCTCAGTCCCAGCAGGCGTCCCCTTGTGGGCCTCCGGGCAGGCCCCTTCCCTACCGGCCCCAAACAGAGCGCTTTGAAGTGGCCGCGTTCGTAGCCTGCTCCCCAGCTGGGCACCGCCCCTGCTGCGCCAGCGCCTGGCAGCGGCCAAGTGCTTCGCAAGGAAATGGGCCCCCTGGTACCCGCTGGGCACTCTTTGTGAAGTCCTCCCCGGGAAGGCCCGAGGAGGGGCCGCTCCAGGGGAATTCGCCTCCAGGGTCCGGGGCCCAGGAGTGTAGGATTAGCACCCCAAACCCCTTTCATGATTGGGTACCTCCTCCGGATTTAGGGCGGGACAGCCAGTGCCCCGGCTACGTTCCTCTAGAGGAAATGGGGCGGGATGGGTAGGACCCAATCCCTTAGGAGGCTGCTGGGGTTGGGGATGTGGGGACTAGTTTTCAACCAAAAGCCAATGGGCCGTTTTGGCAACGTAAGTTCTCCAGTACTTAGAAGCTGCACGGACCTTTGATCCAGTAACTCCACTGCTGCTATGAAAATAGGTTTGTGCAAAGATGTCTGTACATACAACACACTGGAGCGTTGTTTACAACTGGGAAACCGCCGAAATAGCCAGCAGTAGAGATTGATTATATTTACTAAATAACTAGTTTATCAAGGGCCAAATGTCTTTGGAAAAATTCATGACTTCAACCATTAGCAATAATGATATAGAATATTTACTACCAAAAAATGCTTTTGATATTAAGTTAAAGAGACAACTAAATATACCTGTATGGAAAGACTGGGAGATATAGGCTACCAAATTATTAGGGGATTTCTTTGGATGCTAAGATAAAGGATGACTATTATTGTCCTAGACATTCCTGAAATTGCTTATACTTTATACCATGATCATGTACTTTAAAATAAATGTCATTTAAATAAAACTTCAGTTCTAAGTATGTCAAACAAAATTTTGCCAGGCTTCTCAATCATTTCTAAATTTGAATAGCACTGAACAAAATGCACAACAATATTCTATTTTTCTCTTTTGTTTTCAAAACAGGCCTCCAGCCTGTGGGATAGATAGACCATTACTGTTATCCCCATTTCACATATGAGGAGGCTGGTGCCTTGGGAAGTGATGGGTGGCTTGTAGGTATGAGGCCCAGCAGGGTCATAGCACAGAGCCCCTTCCAGTTTGCAGGGCATGCATGGAGTCATGGAGTGGGAAATGCAGGAGGGGCTGTGTGCAGAGCAGAGCTGCAGGACAGATGTCCCCTTCAGTGTGAGGCCAGGATCTGGGCATTCTTGACTTCCTGCCACCACGAGCATGCAAACCACCTCCACGGCAACCCAAACCCTTAATGGTGGAGAAATGAGAAGAATTAGAGCTGTTAGAAAGCAGGAACATGACCCCCAGACCATAGTCTGGCTTCCCAGAGATCCTGGGATGGATTTTTTTACTCTTCTGATCCTACTCAGGGCCCTTGGAGTGGTGGAAGGAGCTTCTACAGGACTTGGACTTGTCAAGCATTCAGCTCTCTTCCTAAAATGCGACCAGCTAGCTATGGGAGAGTCCCTCCACCTCTGCCTGTTCACTCCCCCCACCCCCTCCCCAACCTCCCAGTCCCTGTAACCACCATCAATTCATGGCTGGCCCCTCACATGGTTAAGAACATCTTGAATTACTGGCGGATGTATGTTGGGGAGAGGAGTTGAGGAGAGGTCTGTTGCCTTGGGATGTATTCAGACAGTTTGAGCCCAACCAAAATGGCTACAGTCATTGAAATGGGTGCCTCGGTCTTTACCTGAAGGGTTGGAGAACACCAAAAAAAATGTATGTCCCTTTCTAACTTCCCAGTTTATTACTTTAAGTTATTCTATGCTTCTGATTTAACATTCATCTTTGTCTTTTTCTCAAAGCATGGTAAAACCTGGGGGATACTGTGTGGGTGGGAGTTTTGCTGGGGCCTCCAAAGGGTACTGCTACTAAACGAATTTTGTTTTTACTAAAATACACAAAAATCACCTCCCAGGGAACATTTTCTCTGTTCTAAATTAACTTTAGATGAACGCACCAATTCAACATAGAGTTTTTTAAAAGATTAAAATAAATAAGAGAAGGAGGCCAAGACACATAGAGGACAGAGTAAGGAGGTCAAACACTTCTAACATGAATTTGAGAAGAAGACAATGATGAGAATGGGAAAGAAGTAATATGTAAAGAGCTGAGGGCGGCTGCCTTCCCAGAACTGAAGCCTCGGGTTGGAGATGCACAGTGGTTTCTGAGCAGAGAAAATATAAATCACTCTGTACCTATAGCCGTAGCATAGCGAAACTTCATGGCACCAAAGACAACAAGGGAATCCTAAAAGAAACCACAGAACAAAGGAACATTTCCTACCAAGAAATGGTAATTAAACAGCCTTCTCATCAGCAGCAAGAGGGGAGAATACTATCCTCAAAGAGCAGAGGGAAAAAATTGTCATCCTAAAATTCTATACTAAACTACATGTTTTCAAGGATGAGGGCAAAATGAAGACATTACAGACAAAAAAGGACTGAGAAAGATGTTCATTTATAAGCCGTCACTGGGAGAGAACTGCCAAAGGATGTTCCTTGGAAAGAAGGACATTCAAGCCTGAAGGAAGGAATGAAAGAAGCAACATTGAGGAAAAAAGCCTATGTGTGGGTAAATCTAAGCAAACCTTGTGTATAAAAAGCAACAATAATATTGGGAACTAATTGTGGAGGTTTTAAAATGAGAAAGGATAAAGTACTGGGCAACAATAATAGATAAAATGGAACAGGGTAATTGATGTAAAGATTCTAAGATCCTTCTGTGGTTTTGGAAGATAGTAGGACAAAAAAAACAAATTTATCACAAAGCTCAGGAAGCATAAGCTGTGGGACTCATCTTTGAACTTTTCCCTTAAAGAACACTCCCAAGTTAAATAAACTTTGGGGCCCATAAAACCTGGATCTGCCTCTGGGGTAGGGTTAATGTTGTATATTTAGATTTAATTAAAGCAGTTACATATGTAAAAAAGTGAAGGCAACTACTGAAAGTATAAGAAACAAAACTCCTAATTTCTAACCTGGTAGGGAAAACAAAAGTAAGAAAACTTGCTCAAATCAATCAAAAGCAGGAAAAGAAAACACATATGAATAGGAAACAAACTAGCATGGCCAAAATTACTACTTCACTCTTCATAGCTGTGCTCCCTGTCTCACATTATAATAGAATTATTTTTATTGAGATGTAATTGATAAGTAATGTTATATTAGTTCCAGGTGTACAACATAATGATTTGATATATGTATATATTGTGAAATGATAACCATAACAAATCTAGTTAACATCCATCACCACATATAGTTACAATTTTTTTTCTTGGTAATAGGATTGTTAGCAAAGCAAAATAAAAATCAATATCTCTCACCCTTCTTTATATAGATGTGGCCAATTGTATGTGACCAGAGGAGGTGTTGCAACTTCTGGATTGCCATTAAAAAGGAAGGGAAATTCCTTTCTTTTTCTCCTTTTCCTTTTCCAGTTGGCTGGAATGTAAACATACTAGTAAGAGCTCGACCATCTATCTTGAACCAAAAGAGAGTAGGATGCATCTTGAGGGTGACAGAGCAACAAGAAAGAAGGAGACTGGCCCCTTATAATTTTGTGGAGAGCCATCCTACCAGCTAGGATTTCTATGTGAGAGATTAAAATGTCCATCTTGTTTAAGCCGTTTTTTTAATTTGCTATCTTGGCAAATGTAGCTGAATCAATATGTTGACCAATTTAGTAGGTATAAATATGAATGTGTTAGAAATCACAGGAAAAGTAAATGGATTAGACTCACCAGTTAAAAGACAATGATTTTCAGGTTAGAATAAAACAAACAAACTAAAATAAACACAATTATGCTCACCTGTTATGTATCATCTGTGGTTGCAGTATATTCACAGTATATTGCCAGAGTTGAATAGTTGTGAAAGAGACTGTATAGCCTGCAAAGTAAAAAGTAAGTAATACTTGGCCCTTTACAGAAAAATTTTGATGACACTTGCATTAGGTCATAAAGCAAATTTTAACAAATATCAAAGAATAGCTATTATACTCACCATGTTCTCTGATCTTATGAAATAAAGTCAAAATCAAAGAGATAGCCAAAATAACTCCATTATATTTGGATGTTTGTCAAAAGAATTCATATGGAAAAGAAGAAATCATGAAGATTACAAAATATTTGGATGTGGAAGACAATGAAACATCATATAAGAAAATTTGGGAAAATCAGCCAGAGCAATGATCAGAGAGAAATTAGTATCATTAAAAAAAATTAGAAAAAGAAAAGGACTAAAAATCAATATGCTCAGTATTCAACTCAAGAATTAGGAAAAGAATAATAATAACTTGAAGAAAATAGTGAAAAGAAAATGAGAATGGAGATGAACAAAATAAAAAACAAAGAAGCAACAGAGAGATAAACAAAAGCAAAAGTTAGTTCTTTGAAAAGACCAAGAAAACCCCTATCAAGATGATGGAGAGAGAGAAAATGAAGAGATAATTCTAGATTAATTTACTAAATGAATTAACTTAAAGAATTATAAAGGTAAAAAAAGATACTGCAGAGATTTTTTTACACTATGAGAGAATACTATAAGCAGCTTTATGTTGATACATTTGGCATTTCAAAAGAAGTGGATAGTTTTCTAGAGACATGTAAATGCCCAAAACTGATTCAAGAACTCAGAGAAAAGCAGAATTGTTCTACATCCTTTGTACCAGTTTTCTATTACTGAGAAACAAATCACCCTAAAACATAATGTCTTAAAATAGCAATCACTTAAAATAGCTCAGGATTCTGTAGGTCAGCAGGCATTATCACAGAGAACAGGTCCTCTGCTGGTCTCACCTGGGATCACTCGGGCGGTGGCAGCCTCCTGGCAGCTCTACTGGGTCTGGATGGCCCAAGATGGCTCCCTCACATGTCTGGCAGTTGATGCTGGCTGTCAGCTGGGTCCCATGTTTTTATCAGGTTTTTCCAGGCTTCTCATGATCACAGAAGGATTCCCAGCAACCTGCAGAATAGAGGAAGTCCCAGGGCACAAGGGTTTTCAAGCCTCTGCTTATGTCACATTTGCTAATGTTTCACTGGTAAAATAATAACAAATCTATCTTGGCCAAAGCAAGTCACTAAATCAATGCAGGAGGGATTAGATATACACAGGTAAGGAATGGGCTCCTTTGTTGGGAGCTCATAACTATTGTAATCACCTAAAACTGTTAAGTAAACCTAAAAATCCTAAATATAATGTGGTTTTTCCACATTGGATGCTGGAACAGAAAAAGGGTGTTAGAGGAAAAATCCGAACAATGTCTGGAGTTAATATAATGTATCAATGTTAGCTTCTTATTTTGAGAAAAGTACCATGGTTATGTACTCTTATATTAATACTAGGGGAAACAAAGTGATAGATACCCTGTTTACTATCTTTGTGAAACTTTCCTGTAAATCAAAATTATCCCAGAATTAGAAGTTTATTTTAAAAGGCAGAAACCCTGCAACATACTGAAAAAACAACTGGCCCAGATAGTTTTATGGGTGATTTTTGCCAAATTATTCAAGGAATAGATATCCCTCTTTTGTTTAGATTGGTCTAGGAAACTGAAAATAAAGAATACTTCCTAATTAACTTTATGAAGTTAATATAATCTTAATATGCATGCTGGTCAAGGACAAAATGAGAAAAGAAAATTATAGGACAATCTCTCTTATGAAGAGAAAGGCAAAAGTGAAATATTAGTAAGCTGAATGTATATATATAATTGATCCAGCAGGGATGCAAGGACAGTTTAAAATGAGAAAATCCAAAGTAATTTGCCAAAGTAACAAAGTAAAAAAGAAAACCATATAATCACCTCAATAGATGCAAACAAAAAAAGCATTTAAAACATTTAGCATCACTCAGTATAATAACTTGCCGACTTTGAACGGAGAAAAGTTCCCAAACCTGCTAAAGATATCTATCAAATAACTACAGCAAACTGTGTCCTTAATGGTAAAATATTAGAGGCATTTCTTTTAATATCAGACATGAGAGCAATATATCTGCTATTGCTGTTACCATTCAAAATGTATGATGTTCTCGCTAGCATAGTAAGACAAGAAAAATAAATAAAAATAATAAAAATTACAGTGGAAGAAAAAAATCGCAATTTTATTTTCAGATGACATGATTGTTTACATAAAAAAATCCAAAAAAATTTATAGGTAAACTGTTTGAACTAAGAAGCATTCAGTCAGATGGCTAAATATAAGGTTAATATACAAATGCGATATAAAAATAATTATCTTCAGGAGGGATGTGGGATGGCATGCAGGAGGGGCTTTAGCTAGATGTGTAAAGTTTGTTTATTAGAAGAAAAAAAAGAGGAAGGAGATCTGAAGCAAATAAAGTAAAATCTTGTTTGTTAAATCTGGATGATTAGTACCGGTATGTTATATATTGTTTTCTTTTGAAAAATGTTTTTATGTAATATACATAATACATGTAGAATGGTTTATGCAGCGTACGTCTGATTTATGAAGTGTAATTTAAAAATGAGCCCTGCGACTCCTCCATCTAACCTAAAAACTAGAATTTTGCCAACACCATTTTACTACCAATGTCCTCCTTCCCTACCCCTTGTTTTTCATCCCAGAGGTAAGACCTATCTGAATGTTTCATTTATGAATTCTTTGCTATTTTTTAAATTGGAATTTGATCTATCATATTATTTTTTTGGACTTTTTCATGTGTTTGAAATCCTTCAAAATTAAAAGAAAATAAATACACCAAAATGTGTCTATTCACAATCTCAAACAACAAAAAAAGATTATAAAAAATGGATATGTGGAAAGAGTACCTTAACTGGGAAGAGCTTCAGTCTCCTTATGTGTCCACCTCACTAATCATTTGGCAGTACTTCCTGAGTGAGCACCTCTCTGGTGCCAGGCTCTCTGCCAAGCACGAGGGATGCAGGTCCCTAGCACTGAGTGGGTGGTTGAGTACCAGCTGGGATGCCTGAGAGGTGCATGAGCATGGTGGCTGGAGCATGGTTGTCCCTCAATTTATGGTGACCATTATTATTATTGGCTCCTAAAAAATGGCACAAAGTTTTCAGCTGCCAAGGTGAGGGGCCAGTCTCTCATTAGTCTTGCCCTTGGCTTCGTTGTATTCAACACATGCTCACTAGAGTCTGTATTCAGCGTGTTCCACACAGCCCAGCATATAAACAAGTCAGCACCAGCAGAGGCCCTTAGTGGCCCAGCTCCAGCACTGGGGCCATATGTAGGGCTTGGGAGGCCTGTAGATTTCATGGAACCAGAGAGTAAAGGAGGGAGCCCTGGGGTGGGGTGTGATTACTCCTGAAGCAGGCACATAATCTCCTGGGCCTCTGCCCAAGCCCAGCTTTGGCCCTTATTTCTTGCTGCCTGTGCCTTTCTGTGTCACCTTCAGCTACACAATCAAACATTTATAACAAAACAAACAAATCAAAATTGGTTAGCATTTAAGTTTGCTGTTGCTGAGAATCTGTTCATGAACTAAGGGAATTTTGTGTGGGGCAAGGCTCAGGTGGGGGTGGGGTGCAGGTGGGTCTGGCTTTATTATTCTCGCACAAAAGAATCACCCAGTTCTCTGAAAATTCTGGAAGCCCTTGCATGCCAAAGTGGCTCAGGGATGTTTGGATGCACAGAAAGCCTGAAGTGTCAGCTCCCATCAGTGGGGAGCTTTTGAAACTGGCCTCTTGGCAGGTGCCATAACCCTGGACTCTCCTTTAGTTTCGGTTGGAAGATGTAAGCTTTGTGAGTCCATTAGTCTCTGACGCCAGCCGGTTTCCTCCTGGTCTGGAGCCGGGCAGATGTGGGTCTGAGCATGTCCAAGGCTTCCTGCTGGGCTTGTACCCCTGAAACTGGGCCTTGGCTCTGTGGCCTGGGAGCCTGGGAGCCTCCTGTTGGCTGGTGGGGAGGGAAGCTGGAAGGGTGCCCAGTCTGCTGCTCCCGTCAGGGCCTTTCTTTCCCCAGCACCCCAGGCCTAGAGCCCTGTAGCTCCCTGCCAGCGTCAACGCCTAACAGGCTGGCAAGCCTACTCAGACGAGAGGCATGTAATTTGTGACTCATAGCCCATCTTCAACTGCGGGCAAGGCTGAGTCGCTCGGGCTTGCCTGTTCTGTTAAGGAGTGCAGGTGGTGTTTGAGTGTGAATGCGTGTGCATGAGTGTGTGAAGCCTACCCTTTACAGCTGGGCAGAGCTGGCCTCAGCTCATGGGAAAGGGCAAGGTGGTGGGCAGAACCTGGCCCCTGGGGCTTCAGAGCTTATGGAGAGGCCTTTGGAGCCAGGTCAGTGCTGCTGCACCAGAGGCCTCTGCCCCAGGAAGGCTGTGCCCACTCAGGTGTCCATAGCTCCGGGACTGTGCTCCCCATGGCCCTGACCAGAAAGCACCTCACATAGTCAAGGTGGTGCAGTCAGTGGTCTGCCTGAGGTCTCAGGGGGTCTTAAGGGTCCTAAGGGTCTGGGTCCCAGGTCAGCTGGGACAGCCAGGTTGCTGACCTGGGTCTTCCTGCCATTCGCTCAGCCTTCCTTCATTATTGACTTAGAAAATGTGGACATAAGTGGAAGCAGTGAGGAACACCTTTTATTTTTTCCTGCTAATTAAATTGGCAAAAAATTTAAAGGACTAATAACACCCAGTGTTGAAGAGAATGTGGGGCAACAGGTGCTGTCATGTGAACGTGGCTGGGAGCAAGGGGCCCAGCCTGTTTCTGAAGAGCCACTTGGCAATATCTGTTAACACTTAAAAGACCCATTCTTTTGACCCAGCAGTACACTTTTGGGAACATTTCATATAGAAAAACTTACACAATGATGCAAAAAGTTATGTTCAAGAATGTTCACTGCAGCTTTGTTTGCAATTGTAAAGAAAAAAAATGCAACACACTTAATGTCTATCAATAAGTAGGGTGATGTATAAACTAGACTCTACTTTTGAATACTCACAGCTATTAAAAAAAATGAAGTAAATCTGTACATAATGACTGATATGAAAGAATGTTCATGGTATATTGTAAAGTGAAAACAAGTCACAGAACCATGTGAACCATGATCCTGTAAAACAAGCAAAGCAGGGTACGTGTAAGAGCGCGTATGCATGCACACAGAGAAAGGTCTGCTAAGGTGGGCACTGGGCAGACAGAAACCTCCTGCGGAGCAGAAGGGCAAAAGCTAGCTTGATTTGATTTTTCAGTACAAATACAGGCTGTGAAAGCATGGCCTCACATTTAATTATTAAAAAAAAACAAAAAGACAACAACAAAAAAGAAAAAGGTCTGAAAGAAATGGTAGGTTTCTCTGGGAGGAGGATAATTGAGATAATGGAAGACTTCAACTCTTTAAGCTATATATTTGTACAATATGTGACATTTTTACAAGTGTACTTACTTTTAAATAAGAAAAAACGATTAAAAACAAATAAACAGTTGTCCTTAGGCATCATGAAGACCCAAATGCGTGTGCCTGCATGCAAGATGGGGGAAGTGTTTAAGGTTCCCCTGCCTCTCCTAGGGCTGGAAACTCTTCCCAGGGCCTGTCCACCTTCAAGCCAGATCACCCAGGGGGACCACAGCTGGGTCCATTCCTAAACAACTTTCATGAATTCCCTCCACCCCTTGCTGTGACTTCCTTGTGGGGTGGGGGGAGGTCTCCCTGGCCCCACCCATTGTCCCAGAGGCCCCTGCCTGTCTCCTTTGTGGTCACTTCACACCGGTTACCTGCCTTGCCACCTCACACAGCTACATTGTGGGCACCACCCAGGCGGGATCCATTCCTTTTTGCCCATCATTTACACGCACAGAGTGGGGCCTCAGTAAGGTTGGCAGTGACATAAGGATGAATAAGAAAGAAACCATCAGATGGACACTGGATGGGAAAGGACCTCTGAGGTCCTCCAGCCCACTTTCCTATCCAATGCCCAACGTCCTCTGACATCTTGGGTGGTGGGGCAGCCACTCCACCCAGGGCAGCCCACTCTGCCTTCCTCTGAGGAGTGCTGGCTGTCTTGGGTCAATCAGGGGAGGCACTTCCCAGGTAAATTTGAAGTCTGTGGTCAGTTCAGCAAGCAGCTGGGAAGCTTGGCAAGGTGAAATGAAATGCCTCTCTCCAGCCAAGAGAGCCCTAACCTGCTGCATTTCGCTCCCCCAGGTCAGTCCCACCCTAACCATCACGTTGGCAAAGTAAAATTAAGCATTAAAAACAAACTAATTAGTACTTCAGAAAATTACTGCACTGAGGAGGTGTCTCATTTAGACCTGACTTAATTAAAAGACACTTGGTACATTCCGGAAACAGATGAGGACAGCACTTTCCAGAAATGCCATAATTGAAATGTTTTACTGCATGTATCAAATGGTTATTAAATCTTTAATATCATAATTCCTTGAGAATGCCATTGTCAGTGACAATTGCAACAAAGGAGTTAATTGTTCCCTCTACTTGGCTCTCCAACCCACCAGAAGTCCTAACTCCTCTGTTGTGTTTTTTTCCTGGCATTTTTAATGCCTGAATCCACCATAAAGATAAAGGATGGGAGGAAGGCCTGTTTCTAACTGGTTGACCTGTGGTTCAGAAACAAACACATCTTTCCCAGGTGAGGTTAACTGAATGTCTGCCGTTGTGGGTGGGCTGTGGCCTCTGGGTAACACAGAGACGCTGAGTGACTCACCCATGTTGCCCAGCAAAGTGAAGGTTGGAAAGAAAGCCCTCCAGTGTGAGGATGACCTGGCCACTGCTCCTACCCTGGGAATGTGGCCTGAGGAAGGCAGGATGGAGTGCTCACAGCCTGTGCCGTTCCCCCTCCCACTCCCTACCCCTCCACACCTGGCTTGCTCTCAGACTAGCTCCTGGGACTGACTCCATGCGGGCTGCCCTGACCACTTCCTACAGGCTGGGTGCCAGGCCTTCTTGCTGGAGCACCTGGCCCTGGCATGGCTTGTGGGAGGAACCTAGACAATGGTAGAGGGCTGGGTTCTGGACCCACTGATCCAGAGGAAACAGATGAAATGCAAAATCTCCCAAGCTTTGGGCTGGGGGAATTGAGGGAGCTCATGAACTATCGCGCCTTCTCAGGTGGAGCTGAAAGCCATCCTTTGCTGACTTGCTGGGTGGTTGGGCAAGTGCCATGACCACTCCTTGCTTCAGTTTCCTGACCTGCGAAAAAGATGGGAATATTATGAGGGCCTGGGTTTCCAGTCAGAGGGATCTGAGTTCAAATCCCGCTTGGCTATGCATAGTGGGATTTGGGGCCTCTGTTCCTTAACCTTGCAAAATGAGGAGCATGGCATCAGGGCGTGGAGGTCAGGGTCAAATGAGTCAGTGCATACAACAGCAAGCACAGAAACTGGCACACAGGCAGTGCTCAATAAATCGATTGGCATTGATTTTTTAAGTTTATTTTGTTTTTTTAATATAATTTATTTTATTATCATTAATCTACAATTACATGTGCAATATTATGGTTATTAAACTACTCCTTCATCAGGTCCCCCCCACCAACCCCATTACAGTCACTGTCCATCAGCGTAGTGAGATGCTATAGAGTCACTACTTGTCTTCTCTGAGTTGTACAGCCCTCCCCGTGCCCCCCCAACATTGTGTCTGCTAATCGTAAAGCCCCTTTTTCCCCCTTGTCCCTCGCCTCCCACCCATCTTCCCCAGTCCCTTTCCCTTTGGTAACTATTAGTCCGTTCTTGGGTTCTGTGAGTCTGCTGCTGTTTTGTTCCTTCAGCGTTTTTCTTTGTTCTTATACTCCACATATGAATGAAATCATTTGATACTTGTCTTTTTCGGCTTGGCTTATTTCACTGAGCATAATACCCTCTAGCTTCATCGATTGGCATTGATTATTAATACTATGTCAGCTGCATTGACAGGAAGGGAAAAGAGCAATGCAACAGATGGCATCACATCCATGTGGTGAGCAAAGGGGGACCAGCTTACTTACTCAGCAAGGCTCTTACAAATAATAAGCCCACAGGAAGGCGCTGAACGTGAGGAGCTTTGACCCCAACCCAAAATGCACCTTACTCTGAAACAGTCTTTGTGTTGGAGGAGTGCTGGTTATTCTGGTCACCCCACTCTGGAAGCACCCTGGGTGTCTTCTCTAGGCCTGCTGAGCACACAGGGCTTCTCAGGGGAGACTCAGCCCAAGAGCTGGGTGGGACCCGTGGAGCTGGCTAACACAGATGGGGGAGCTGAGGCACACCGTGGGGGACTCGGGGTCCCATCAGGAGAACCGTGGCAGAGACAGAGTCAGGGCCCAGCCTCCAGGCTCCCGGTCCAGTGTTCCGCTGCAGTTTGTAGTCCTGGCCCACCACGGCACCTTTGAGAGAACTGGAAGAAAATGCTAGCTCCTCCTCACGGGAGGTTCCCACCTGGCTGGATTTCAGCCTCACGTAGGACACAATCCACACACCACACGTGGCCAGCTACACTGCCCATTCTTCCTGCCGCCGGCATCACACACACTTTCGGGAACCACCCAGAGGCTGCTTCCAGGGGGTGTAGGGTGAGGTGGGGTGTGGCTTCCCTGATCCTCCATATGCCTCCACCCTCACCAGCCCCCCCACCTCTTTTGCTGAGGAATGGAGGATGGTTTTTATCCACATGGGTCACACCTCCCAGCCCTATCCTGGCCCCAAAGCCAATTCACCAAAAACCCAGAGCTCAGCAACACCCTCATCCCCAATTTGACAGATTTCTAATATGCCATTTGAAGACTTTGCAGCTTCTGAGTTTTTTGAGGAGTTTCTTACGCCAGTTCTCATTAGGACAGTTCTGCCTTAACTCCAGGTCAACCAGTGCACTTCAGAAGCTTCTGAGAAGAAATGGAATGCCTTGGGAGAAAGTCGCTCATGTGTAGAAGAAGGGCTGATCAATTCCCTGTAATTAGGAGCCCACCAGCCTCTGTGTTTCACACTCTGTATTTCACATCCTTTTTCATCTCTCCTGGCCCAGAGGAGTGGGGTAGGTTCCTGGGTGAGCTTGGAAGTGTAAATGGAGGCCAAAGGATGCTGGAGAGCTAAAGGGATGGATAATTTGAATAAAAAATTTAAAAACATCTGTACAACCACTAGTTGACTAGTCTTTTATACTCCAGTCTCACGCTGTGTGGTAGATGTTGTGAAAGCAGGGCAGTGTGGTGGAATGCGCCTCTGAGGCCCCCGCACACGTCCGCCTTCATAAGCCAGCCTCGCCACCCCACGTGGAGGCAACGGGGTTGTGTACTGACGTGCTCTGCGCATATCCACATTGCTCAGAAAGGTGTGCAGAATCGAAACAGAAAACAGCAAAGCAAAAAAGGAAACACCCCAAAGGGTTGCAGCTAATGGCAGGGTCTGCCGTACTGTGGGCTGATGAAATAGTTCTTGGCCAGGGGACAGTGAGGAGGCAGTGTCGGGAGAGGGGCCGGCTGGGGGGGGCCCTGTAGCCCCTGATGGCCCTGAGTTTCCTCCTGTGGGGGATGAATGGAGCCCCGGTGGCCTGGAGATGGAAGGAGAGCAACTTTTTTCTCTCCTACAGGAATGGTTCTCAGAGGCCCACTCATCCCTCATTGTCCCCCAGGACCCCCTCCCCACCCCACCTCACCCCACCCCAACCTTCTGTTTAGAGAGACCTTGGCAGCATCTCTGGTGTCCCTCCTCCCTTCAAGATGTGGGCACAATTACCGAATCTCTGTTGCCTGTCTGTGGGCACCCCGCCCCTGGGCGCTCCATCGACTCCTGCCATGTGTCTGCAGGCATGCACAACCAACTCCTCAATTAGCAGGCTTTATTCCCCGCGCCGGCAGGGCCTTTGCAGGCAGAGAGCGCTCCTTTGCTCCTTTCCTGTGACCCACTTAGGTAGCAAAGGCTTCATTCCCTGGGGAGTTTCCAGGAAGGCAGCTTGCCACTGCTCTGGGGAGGGGCAGGAGAAGGACTCCAAGGGTCAAGGGCACTATTTTTGTTATCAGCTCTGCTGGGTGCATGTGTGTGTCTCTTCTCTCCATGCCTTCATCACTTCTCTCATTTTTAAATGGGGTGTGTTAGGGGGTTGTGGATAAGACTGACACAGCTTCAAAGGTGCGGCTACAATGCAGGCTCAGTCCACCCTCAAATCAGTCTACGTGGTGACACCTCGTCACCATCCCCACTTCACAGATGAGAAGACTGTGGTCCAGAGACATTAAACAACAGGCCCAAAGTCATCCCACTGGTAGGTGGTGGAGCTGGGATGAAAAGCTAACCAGTGTTATTGACCGCTGACCTCTCTGTACAGCATATTTCAGGAGACCCGCTCAACTTTCCCTCTGTTCTCAGGTGCTGCCCCAAAGGACAGATCTGGGGGGTCTGCAGCCTGCGTTCTGGCCCTCACTCACCCTCTTAAGACCTTGGGCAGGTCCTTCCATTTCTTGGTGTGGTAGGCAGAGTGAAGTTCCCCACCTTTCTCAAATGTCTGCGTCCTAATCCCCAGAACCTGTGAATATGCTCCCACATGGCCCAAGGGACTCTCCAGATGGTATTGGTTGAGGATCCTGACATGGGGCGATTATCCTGGATTATGTAGGTGGTGCCAAAGCAACCCCACGACTCCTTCAGGAGGGAGGCATGAGAGTCCATCGGAAGAAAGGGGACAAGAAAAGCAGAGGTCTAGGGAAATTTGAAGAGGCTGGGCTGCTGGCATTGCTGCGCGTGTTGGAGATGGTGATGAGGTCACCAGCCAAGGAGGTCAGGCAGCTTCTAGAAACTGGGAAGGCAAGGAAATGATTCTCTCCTACAGCCTCCAGAGGAGTGTCAGCCTGCAGACTGTTGTGTTTGAGGCACTAAGCATGTGGAGATCTGTCCCAGCAGCAGCAGGAAACAAGCACACGGGGCTTCGGCTGTCCACCTGTGAACAAGTGAGGTGGCTGCAGGTGTGTAAGTCTAGGCCAGCGGGGCCTGGAGTTGTTTTGACTGACTCTGTGGGCTTTCTTTGGGAATCTCAATCCCTGGTTATTCTTATGCTCCCTGGAAGGAACTGTTGCTTTATCTCTGTGGCCCTGAGGGGCTGGCCTGTGATGAGGTTGGAGGGGAAAAGTGTAGGGCTTTGCAGGACTGGCCTTTCTGGGCATTGCTGGGCTCTGCTCTGGGCCTTGTTTTGAGACCAGCCCACAAAGGCCAAAACTGGCCCCCCTGCAGAACTACAGCCCCTGCCCATCTCCCTTCCCCAGAATGGCCAGGGTTGAGGATGCCTCCATGAGGGCTCTGAGCTCCGGGTGCCCTGTTCTCTTCTGTGTTCCCAGCACTGACATGGTGACTTACATGGAGCAGGTGCTCAAGAAACAGGTGTTGAATGAATGGATGGATGATTTAATGACAAACACAGCTTAGCACTTCACAGTCATTTCTGTACCTAGAAACATCTAGAGAGGCACCTGCATAAGAATGCACACACACACACAGATAAGAATGTGCACACAGACACAGAGGGATGTGTACATACATGGCACTGAGCCTCTATTCTGAAGGAAGAGAGGACGCTTCTATCCCATTAAGGGAGTTGAAATGCCAGTTAGCTTAGCAGGGCCTTGGAAGCTTTTATAAATTCATGGGCACTGGGGGCTTCCCTGTGGGGCCCCGCAGCTGAGGGGGGCCCAGGCAGGAAGGATGGGGCAGATCTCCCATTGATAGGAGGTGGGTAGTCAGATGGCTGCCGTTGGTGGGCACGCACACCTGCATATGATGGGAGCTGGATCTGGGGACGGGGAGGGACTGGGGGCCCTGCACAGGTGTCTGAGTCTGCCTCCTTGCAAGGGAAGACAAGCCTTTGAAGTTCAGGTCCGAATTACCACCCACCTGGTATCCAGAGACCCCAGGGACTACAACTTTTGGGCAGTTATGACAGACAAGGAAGTTCAGGCTAAAAATCCTACTGGTGCAGAGGAGATAGGAAGGCAGGCGGGGGCTGAGCAGAAAGAGCCTGGGTGAGGAATCCTCATTCAGCAGGGAGCATCTCTGGCCATCCATGACATTTGATTCTGGCCACTCTTCTAGGCCCCCTGAACCACCATTGACACTGGAGTCTCTGCCCACTCTTCTCCTGCCACCTCTTACTCCAGGATGTTCACGAAGGTTGCAAACAGGTTCCCAGGGCCCAGCAGGACCTCAGTGTGGCGCTGCCTTCCGTTTCCTCATCCAAACTCAGGAAAAGCCCAGGCAGAGTCCCGGACCAGTAGGGATCTCAGGGCCTGCACAGCCTGGGTGCCAAGCTCAGGGAGCCCCCACGTGCCTGGAACTTCCTGCCCCGCTGTGTGGCCCCTTCTAGAGGTGGAGGCCTTCACCAGGAAGGTGAGCCAGTGGCTGGCCATGGCCCCTCATGGCACACAGTGCAAAGCATGCCCCACTGTCACCTGCTGGCTAGGAGCGCCGACGGGGCAGGGCCCAGGTATGTGTCACCTGGTCCTGGGCCCTCAGGATGAATCTCTGGGCTAAAGAGACACTAAGATGGACAAGTGGGGCCACTGTGAGGTCCATAGTCAGTGGGCTTGGTTCCCTTGCTCACTGTCTCCTCACCCCTCCATGCCAAGGGAGGAAGCCCGGGTCCCTTTCACAGCCTGATCTCCGGCCAAGTTCACACTGTCCAGGGTAAGCGTTGGGTGGCCATGTCCTTGAGCCCACCGAGTCGGCTACGGGAACCCAGGACATCAGTGTTGGGTCAGTGGGCGGCCTCGTTTCCGAGCCTGCCACACCCCCTGACTCATTCTCAGACAGCATCACCACGAGGGTGCCTGCCCTCTGAACTCACCTTTGGTTTGGTTTCTGCTTGGGCAGCTCGGAGCAGTTTTGTTCTTAAGTGCAAAACCCACAGAACTGCTTTCTCCTTTCTCTGATCCCTCAAAACAAACAAAGGATGTTGGTCTGCATTTTGGTTTGTTTTGAAGCTGAGAGGAAAATGAGGGAAATGGGTCACCTCAGGAGCCCCGAGGGCGGTCATGCCAGTCAGAGTATGAGGGTGTCTGGTGGTGGCAGCCGGGGTGGCACCTTGGGCCCGCCAGCTGACCCCGGGTGGGCTCTGCTCCCAAAGGGTTCCTCCAACACCAGGGATGCTTGGAGCTGGGACTCCCCATGGGGTCAGGGGAAGGCATCCTCAGTGAAGGCAGCAGGCGGGTCAGGCTCTGAGGCGTCTTGCTGTGTGACATCAGGCAAGGCCTACCCATCTCTGAACTTCAGTTTCCTTCCTAGTGAAATGAGGCATCAGGCTCTGTTCCGCCCTGTCTTTCCCACTCCCACCGGTGGGAGGCAAGGGGGGCACCACTGATCTGGAGCCACTCAAGGAGCTGATTTCCAGGGCTTACCCTGAGTAGCCAGTCCTGGGCCCTCTGGGAAGCATTTTACATCCTTCTGGGAGCTTGGCCGTCAGGCCTGGTTTCCCCTGGCCCCAGCTCCTCCCCTCCACCTTCCCTCTGGTCTTATAGAGGCCCCCGTACTGCTTGGGGCCTATGATCCTGGGGTCTATGGGTTCATGCCCCACCGGGCTTGTGACGTTTGCAGGTTCGTGAAGCAGGAAAGATGAGTCCAAGGAGTTTTCAGCCCAAAGGCAGAAAGATCTCTTTTCTGTCAGCTGAACAAGGTGAGCTCCATCATGCCCAGAGCCTGCAGGTGACCAGAGATGTTCAGAAGGAGGCCCTGGGCTGGCCAAGTCCTTGAGCCACCAAGGGAAGGGGTTGGCAGTATTTCCCTGTCAGTGGGCTAGTGGCAGAGGGGTGAGCAAAGAGCATATTTATTCTAGAATCAATTAACTGGATCCCAAATATTTTAAATTTCTTTATTAAAGTCCATCTGTTTTGACAGTTCATAATCCTTTACATTTTTATCTTCCCAGTGAAAACTATAGACTTTCACCATGGGAAGAAAAATGCACAAACAGAATTTTGCACCAGATTTAAAGGGGTTCACAGCTCTCCATGTTGATCTCTTGGGAAAATATGGTGATTCAGGGAGAAGGGACTTCCTAGAGTGCCCCTCTTTCTCATTGGGTGACTGGGTTTTCCTTCAAAGGGCATTGTAGACAGATGGAGACACAGCCACATCTGTAAGGTGTGAGTGCTGTCTGCTTAGAGGTCTCTCTTTTGGCCGCCAAAAGGAGAGGTAACTTTCTTGGGGACCCAGGGAACTGTCGCCCCCACCCCTGGACCCTGGGAGGGGACTATGTGGGTCTTCCCCAAGCTCCTGCACCTGAAAGGGGTGGCCTGACACCTCTTCTGTTTTCCTAGTTGTCCAGATAGTAGCGTGGGACTGCACTGTGTGGGGGTGGGGCACTGTTCCAGGGACCCCGGCAGCCAACTGAAGCCCACCCGAGACTCCAACCAGGAGCAATCTGGAAATTTGGAGGAAAACCCCGACATCCCACATTCTTAGGGCGAAACAACCTCTAGTGGCGGAGACTAATGCCTGCACCCTGAATTCCGAGGGCTCTGCCTCCCTGGGACAAAGGGGATTGGGAGGAAGACAATCGGCTTCTTTATCCAGCTTCTAGGTCCACCTAGTGGCTAATTCTCTTATAGCAACCAGGTATCCATCTGGCCGCGGAAGGTTCTCTACCCTGGCTGGCTTCAAGGTAGAAGCACCAGAGGGGGCTTCTCAAACCGCTGATGCTGGGGAGGGGCATTCCAGACCAATTAATCATTATCTCCGGGGGTGGAACTGGCATCAGTGATTTTTAGAGGTCTCCAGATGATACCAATGTGAGGCCAGGGTTGTAAATCACTGTGGCACCAATAAATTGGTTTCCCGGTCCTCTGCCAACCAGCAAGGTTGGGTGGGGAGAAATTCCAGACACGTTCTGAAGAGCATGTTTCACTTCCCTTGCGTGGACCCGCTCCAGTGCTCTGAACATTCAGAGGCATGCAGGTCAGTGGGTTATGACCACGTCAACAGGGAATGTTATAAACAAGGTGTGTCTGTGATGGGGTCTTTACATTAGAGTCTACGGACATTTCTTCGGGGTCCACAGGTTTCCTATAGGTGTTTGCTCATTTTGTGTCTTATTTCAGTGACAGTTTTCAAAAGTCAACATTGACACACCTTGCCTTACCTGGTGTAGAGTGTCACTTTGGGACTGCCTCTTCCAAGGTTTTGGTATCCAAGGTAGATTTGGAAAACTTACTATCAAAACTGATGCCAAGCAATCTCACTACGCTGATGGACAGTGACTGTAATGGGGCTGGCGGGGGGGGACCTGATGAAGGGGGTAGTGTAATCACCATAATATTACTCATTTAATTGTAGATTAATGATATCAAAATAAACATTAAAAAAGACTGATGCCAAGCTGATCTACTTTAATAGTTATGGACTAATTAGCAAAGGGTGAAAGGGCTTAACAGGTGAAGGATGTGTTTGTGTGGCATTAATATACACTTACATGAACAACATTGTGGTTGCTATACTGCATTCCCCATGTGTCTTTTTGAATCTGGGATCCTGCATTCTTAGGGTAAATTCCTAGTAGTAGAATTCCTGGGTGAAATGGTATTTCTATTTTGAGTTTTTTGAGAAATCCCATATTGCTTTCCACAATGAACTAATTTACATTCCCACCAGCAGTGTAGGAGGGTTCCCCTTTCTCTGCATATTCACCAGCATTTGTTTTTCCTTGTCTTTTCGATGTTGGGCATCCTATCTGGTGTGAGGTAATATCTCATTGTGGTTTTAATTTGCATTTCTCTGATGATTAGCGATGTGGAGCATCTTTTAATGTGCCTGTTGGCCATCTGAATTTCTTCTTTGCAGAAGTGTCTGTTCAGATCCTCTGCCCATTTTTTAATTGGACTATTTGCTTTTTTCTTTGTTGAGGTGTGTCAGGTCTTTATATAATTTGGATGTCAACCCCTTATCAGATATGCCATTTATGAATATATTCTCCCATACTGTAGGATGCCTTTTTGTTCAACTGATGGTGTCCTTTGCTGTACAGAAGGTTTTTAGTTTAATATAGTCCCACTTGTTCATCTTTGCTTTTGTTTCCCTTGCCAGGAGAGATATGTTCATGAAAAAGTTGCTCATGTTTACATTCAAGACAGTATTGCCTATGTTTTCTTCTAAGAGTTTTATGGTTTCATGACTTACATTCAGGTCTTTGATCCATTTCGAGTTTACTTTTGTGTATGGAGTTAGATGGTAATACAGTTTCATTCTCTTACATGTAGCTGTCCAGTTTTGCCAACACCAGTTGTTGAAGAGGCTTTCATTTCCCCATTGTATATCCATGGCTCCTTTATCATATATTAATTGACCATATATGCTTTGGTTTATATCTGGGCTCTCTAGTCTGTTCCATTGGTCTATGGGTCTGTTCTTGTGCCAGTACCAAATTGTCTTGATTACTGTGGCTTTGTAGTAGAGCTTGAAGTTGGGGAGCATAATCCCCCCCTGCTTTATTCTTCCTTCTCGCATTGCCTTGGCTTTTTGGGGTCTTTTATGGTTCCATATGAATTTTAGAACTATTTGTTCCAGTTCATTGAAGAATGCTGTTGTTATTTTGATAGGACTTGTATTGAATCTGTAGATTGCTTTAGGCAGGATGGCCATTTTGACAATAATAATTCTTCCTATCCAAGAGCATGGGATGAATTTCCATTTATTAGTGTCCTCTTTAATTTCTCTCTAGACTGTCTTGTAGTTTTCAGGGTATAAGTCTTTCACTTCCTTGGTTAGGTATATTGCTAGGTATTTTATTCTTTTGATGCAATTGTGAATGGAATTGTTTTCCTGAATTCTCTTTCTGTTAGTTCATTATTAGTGTTTAGGTATGCAACAGATTTCTGTGTATTAATTTTGTATCCTGCAACTTTGCTGAATTCAGATATTAGTTCTAGTAGTTTTGGAATGGATTCTTTAGGGTTTTTTTAATGTACAATATCATGTCATCTGCAAATAATGACGATTTGACTTCTTCTTTACCAATCTGGATGCCTTGTATGTCTTTGTTTTGTCTGATTGCCGTGGCTAGGACCTCCAGTACTATGCTGAATAAAAGTGGTAAGAGTGGGCATCCTTGTCTTGTTCCCAATCTTAGAGGAAAAGCTTTCAGCTTCTCACAGTTAAGTATGATGTTGGCTGTGGGTTTGTCATATATGGCCTTTATTATGTTGAGGTACTTGCCCTCTATACCCATTTTTTCAAGAGTTTTTATCATGAATGGGTGTTGAATTTTGTTAAAAGCTTTCTTGGCATCTATGGAGATGATCATGTGATTTTTGTCCTTCTTTTTATTGACATAGTGGATGATGTTGATGGATTTTCGAATGTCGTACCATCCTTGCATCCCTGGGATGAATCCCACTTGATCATGGTGTGTGATCCTCTTGATGTATTTTTGAATTTGGTTTTCTAATATTTTGTTGAGTATTTTTGCACCTATGTTCATCAGGGATATTGGTCTGTAGTTTTCTTTTTTTGTGGTGTCTTTGCCTGGTTTTGGTATTAGAGTGATGCTGGCTTGGTAGAATGAATTTGGGAGTATTCCCTCCCCTTCTATTTTTTGGAAAACATTAGGGAGAATGAGTTTTATGTCTTCTATAAATGTCTGATAAAATTCAGCAGTGAATCCATCTGGTCCGGGGGTTTTGCTCTTGGGTGGTTTTTCGATTACCCATTCAATTTCATTGCTGGTAATTGATGTGTTCAGATTTTCTGTTTCTTTCTGGGTCAGTCTTGGAAGGTTGTATTTTTCTAGAAAGTTGTCCATTTCTTCTAGGTTATCCAGATTGTTAGCATATAATTTTTCATAGTATTCTTTAATAATTCTTTGTATTTCTGTGGTGTCTGTAGTGATTTTTCCTTTCTCATTTCTGATTCTGTTTATATGTGTAGATTCTCTTTTTTTTGGCTAGGGGTTTATCTATTTTGTTTATTTTCTCAAAAAACCCAGCTCTTGGTTTCATTAATTTTTTCTGTTGTTTTATTCTTCTCAATTTTATTTATTTCTTCTCTAATCTTTATTATGTCCCTCCTTCTGGTGACTTTGGGCCTCATTTGTTCTTCTTTCTCCAATTACAGTAATTGTGTCTTTAGACTCTTCATTTGGGAATGTTCTTCCTTCTTTAAATAGGCCTGGATTGCAATATACTTTCCTCTTAGAACTGCCTTTGCTGCGTCCCACAGAAGTTGTGGCTTTGTGTTATTGTTGTCATTAGTCTCCATATGTTGCTTGATCTCTGTTTTAATTTGATCATTGATCCATTGATTATTTAGGAACATGTTGTTAAACCTCCACGTGTTTTTGAGCCTTTTTGTTTTCTTTGTACAATTTATTTCTGGTTTTATACCTTTGTGATCTGAGAAGTTGGTTGGTACGATTTCAATCTTTTTGAATTTGCTAGGGCTCTTTTTGTGGCCTAGTATGTGGTCTATTCTGGAAAATGTTCCATGTGCACTTGAGAAGAATGTGTATCCTGTTGCTTTTGGATGGAGTGTTCAGTAGATGTCTGTTAGGGCCATCTGTTCTAATGTATTGTTCAGTGCCTCTGTCTCCTCATTTTCCATCTGGTTGATCTGTCCTTTGGAGTAAGTGGAGTGTTGAAGTCTCCTACAATGAATTCATGGTATTCTATTTCCCCCTGTAATTCTGTTAGTATTTGTTTCACATATGTAGATGCTCCTGTGTTGGGTGCATAGATATTTATAATGGTTATATCCTCTTGTTGGACTGGCCCCTTTATCATTACATAATGTACTTTCTTGTCTCTTTTTACTTTCTTTATTTTTAAGTCTATTTTCTCTGATACAAATACTGCAACTCCTGCTTTTTTCTCCCTTTTGTTTGCATTAAATATCTTTTTCCATCCCTTCACTTTTAGTCTGTGTAAGTCTTTGGGTTTAAAGTGAGTCTCTTTTAGGGAGCATATAGATGGGTCTTGCTTTTTTATCCATTCTATAACTCTATATGTCTTTTGATTGGTGCATTCAGTCCATTTACATTTAGGGTGATTATCAATAGATATGTACTTATTGCCATTGCAGGCTTTGGATTTGTAGTTACCAAAGGTTCAAGGGCAGCTTCTTTACTATCTAGCAACCTACCTTAACTCACTTATTCAGCTATTATAAACACAGTCTGATGATCCTTCTTTTCTCCCTTCTTTTTCTTCCTCCTTCACTCTTTATATGTTAGGTGTCATATTCTGTACTCTTTGTGTATCCCTTGACTGACTTTGTGGGTAGCTGATTTAATTTTGCATTTGGTTAGTATTTAGTTGGTCTCCTTCCTTTGCTATGATTTTATTTTCTCTGGTGACAGCTATTTAGTCTTAGGCACACTTCCATCTAGAGCAGTTCCTTTAAAATACACTGTAGAGACGGTTTGTGGGAGGTAAATTCCCTCAACTTTTGCTTATCTGGGAATTGTTTAATCCCTCCTTCAAATTTAAATGATCATCTTGCTGGATAGAGTATTCTTGGTTTGAGGCCCTTCTGTTTCATTGAATTAAATATATCATGCCACTCCCTTCTGGCCTGTAAGGTTTCTGCTGAGAAGTCTGTTGATAGCCTCATGGGTTTTCCTTTGTATGTGATCTTTTTTCTCTCTCTGGCTGCTCTTAATACTCTGTCCTTGTCCTTGATCTTTGCCATTTTAATTATTATATGTCTTGGTGTTGAGAGATCTGTGCACTTCCAGACTGGGGAAGTTTTTAGCAATTATTTCTTCAAAGATACTTTCTGTCCCTTTTTTCTCTTCTTCTTTTGGTAACCGTATAATGCAAATATTGTTGTGTTTGGATTGGTCACACAGTTCTCTTAATATTCTTTCATTCCTAGAGATCCTTTTTTTCTCTCTCTGCCTTAGCTTCTCTGTATTCCTGTTCTCTGATTTCTATTCCATTCACCATTTCCTCTCTCTCACCTAATCTGCTTTTAAATCCCTCCATTGTTTATTTCATTTCAGTTATCTCCCTCCTGAATTCATCCCTTTCTCTTGAATATTTTTCTGTAGCTCCATTAGCATGCTTATGTTTTTATTTTGAATTATTTTTCAGGAAGATTGGTGATTTCATTCTCACTGAGCCCTCTTTCTGGTGTTTGAGGGATTTGGGGTTGAAAAAGGTTCTTCTGCCTTTTCATAGTCCTGGAGCTATGGGAGTGGTTGCCAGTGAGTGGTGCAGGTGTCAGCTGAGAGGGCAAAGTCCCTTCCTGCTTGCTGGTCACCATGCCTGTCTCTGATGTCTGTGCCGGTTCACCACACGCAGGGAGCAGCCTCTGGGTTAGTCCCCTATACTGCCATGGATGGGGTGGCCCTTGCAATGACCTAGGGCAAAGGCAGAGGTCACAGGCAAGCAGCGCGGGTTCCGCTGTGATAACAAAGCCCCTTCGTGGCTCCTGGTCTCAGAGCCCATCTCCGCTCTCTGTGCAGCCTCTGGGTTTGGGCTGGTTAGCCACATGCTGGGAGAAGTCTCTGCATTAAGCTTTGTAGCTGCTCTAGGCTGGGTTGCCCTCCGGCTAATCTGCAGCAATGGCAAGGACAGCCGGTTTGCACGTAGGTGCTGGCAGGGAGGGAGGAGTGGAAGGCTGCTTATCGTGGTGAGGGGCCTCGGGGCTGCGTTGCCAACCAGGGGAATAGGTCGCCTGAAGCTCCTGAAAGTTCCCAGCCTGCTGGGCTGAGTGTGGCAGCCCGATTTTGTCCACCTGTTCCTTCTCCCAAACCCTTGCCCCCCTAGCAGCCCTCTGACTATTGAGAGGTCCCTTAAAGAGCCTGCTTTTCTTTTGTCCTAGGGCAGCTGGTTGTGGGAACCTGTTTGCAGTCTTAGTCTCAGACTTTGCTTTTCAGCCCCTCTAATCTCCAGTGCACCCTGCAATGTGGGTCTGTGCTCTGGGGTAGATTTCTAGGGCTGAGTATTTAGCAGTCCTATGTTTCCACTCCCTCCCCACTCTGATTTTTTTTTCCTCCTGCCAGTGAGCTGGGGTTGGGGGAGTGCTCAGGTCCCACCAGGTCGCAGCTTTTTACCTTAATCTTTTCCATGGGATGTTGACTTCTCCCAGATGTAGACTGGCTGGTGTATTGTTACTTCTGGTCACTCTTTTAGGAATAGTTGTATTTGCTGCATTTTCAAAATATATGTGGTTTTGGGAGATTTCCTCCACACTACTCATGCCGCCATCTTTTTCTACACTGTAGTTTTTTTGAATTCATAAGCATCTGTCCCATGCTGTCCCACACATGTTCACATTGTGAGTGGTATTTGGTATGGGTGTGGAGGACTGGGAGGATAAGGAGGTGGCATTGGCATTTGGACAAGAAATAGTCTCCACTTTAGACCATGGCAGGCAAGACCCTGTAGGCTCTGCCCCTGCCTTCTTCCAATCTCCTGACTTACCACTCCACCCTCACTGGCTTCACACCAGCCATACTCTACTTTTGCTGATTCTCAAATATGTTAAGCTTGTTCTCACCTCAGGGCCTTTGCACTTGCTGTTTGCTTTGCCTGGACCACTCTTCTCCCAGATAGTTACATGGTTCATTATCTGAGTTCTTTCAGGCCTCTCTTCTGGCCTTTCTTGACCACCCTAAGTAAATTAGGATAATTCCCTGACCGCTCTTTTGTGTTTTCCATTGCACTTCTCACTATTTGAAATGTATCATTTAGGTGTCTGTTTCCTTGTTTATTGTTTGAGAATCACATGAATTGTAACTCCTTGAGGGTAGAGGCCTTCTCTAGCATTTACTATATGCCTAGCATCTCTGGCACAGTCTCTGGTGCATAGACATGATTTAATAAATACTCTTTAAAAAAACTCTTTTATTTCAAAACAATTTTAATTGTAAAAATAGTCCACATATACTCTCACCCTGCTTGCCCCAATGTCAGTATCATTTATAGCCGTAGTATAATGATGGAAAAAAAGGAATTAACATTGATACAATTCACTAATCTACAGATCTTAATAGAATTTTAGTTGACCCACTAATGTCCTTTTTCCTGGTTGATGTTGCAATCCAGAGACTCCATCTTGTGTTTAGCTGTCACATCTCTTTACATCTCTATATTTCCTTCTGATCTGGGACTGTTCCCCAGTCTTGTATGACCTTGACACTGTTGAAGAGTATTGCCCAGTTATGTTGTGAATGTCCCCCAATTTTTTTTTCAAATTAGACTGAGGTCATGCATTTTGACAGGACTACCACAGAAGTGGTGCTGGGCTCTTTTCAGAGTGTGAGGTGAAGGGGCACCTGTGTCTATCTACTTCATTACTGGGAATGGTTAGTTTTAAGGTGGTATCTGTCAACTTTCTCTACTGTAAGGCTACTATTTTGTCCTCTAAAGTGAAAAAAATCTTGTGAGGAAATATGTTGAAACTATGCAAATGTTCTATTTCTTGTCATATTTTCACTCACTAATTTTAACAGCCATTGCTGATTCTTGCCTGGAACAATTACTGTGATGTGTGGCAAATGGTGATTTTCTATTTCTAGCAGTTCTTCTGCATTTATTAATTTATTAGTTGGAATTCTAGTAAAGGAAGAGTGCCCCCTTTCTCTCCTATTTATTTATGTAATATTTATTTATGTTAGTATGGATTTGTGGACATTTATTTTATTTTGTGGGTTATAATCCATTACTATTATTTATTTTGTTTCTTAAATTATTCCAGGTTGGTGGTCAAGAGCTGTTTTAAGTTGGCTCCTGGGTACATCTATCCTTATTGTTTTTGCTTTAGCAAATCTAATTTCTGGAGCCACAAACTAGACCAGGTTCATTTTGTACTTTCGCTGCCTTAGCCCTGGGGCCAGCCATTTCTCCAAAAAGACCTGGTTCCTGCAATGGGAGAATGGTGCTTAAAACCAAGATCTGGGTCCCAGGTGGAGCATTCTTGCTTCCAGGACCTCTTAGTGGGCAGAGCTAGAAATACATGTACTTGTAGACACACACACACACACATACCTCAATCTATTTCTTTTTCTCTTTCCCCTAAAAAATCATGAATGTATGCTGATACCTCTGACCCTGGTTCAGTACCACAGGGTTTTTCTAACTTTTCCCCTTTCCTTATTTGTACCTCTTTTTTCGTAAGTGAGAAACCTGGCCCTCTCTCTTTACTTATTTGCTCAATCCCATTGTATGCATTGTATTAGTTTCTGAAGATTACTGCAACAAATTACCACAAACTGGGTGGTTTAAAACAACAGAATTTTATTCTCTCACAGTTCTGGAGGCCAGCAGTCCAAAATTATGGGGGCAGCAGGGCTTATTCCTTCTAGAGGCTCTGAGGGAGAATCCACTCCTTGCCTCTGTCCTAGCGGCTGGTGACTGCGGCAAACCTTGGCTTTCCTTGGCGTGTACCTGCATGACTCCAATCTCTGTCTCCCTTTTCACATGGCCTCCTTCCCTGTATGTTTCTGTGCATCAAATCTCCCTCTTCTTTCTCTTACAAGGACACAGTCATTGGATTTAGGGCCCACTCTCACCTCAAGACCTTGAATTGAATTGCACCTGCAAAGACTCTGTTTCCAAAGAAGCTCAGATTCATAGATACCAGGATTTAGGATTTGGATTCATCTTTTTTGGAGATACAACTCAATCCACTACACACATAAAGTAGTTTTAGAATTGCTGACCCATACTCTTCTGAAGACAAATCTACTAACTAAAATATATGTATATTGTTCTTTTTTTGTCTTCAGTCTTACCATGAATAGTTAGAATCATGTTTCCAAAGTCACTTAGATTAGCCCTTTTCTTCCCCACTCCTCTGGGGTGGCTAGTGCTGTTGCTTATTTCTCATATAGTTAAATTCATTTATTACTGTTTTTATTCCACTTGGGGGTGCCTCTGGTTGATTTTAATTAATGTTTTTTGGTATGTGACGTATTACCATGGTTTTAAGACTTTGACATTCCCTTTCCCTCCTTCTTATCACCCTGATTCACCCCTCCCCTGTTGGTAAGCAATCTCATTAACTAATAATTTTCCTTTCCCCAATTTCTTTTTGCACAATGAGCCAGTATGTGTCTATTTTCTTATATTCCCTTCTTTCTTACAAGAAAAGTAGCATAACACATTCTTTTGCATTTTATTTTTTCACTTTTAATATCCCTTGGGAATCAATTTGCATTAGTTTTCTCATTTTTATTGGCAGCTGCATCCTACTCCATTATGTGAGCATACCATGGTTTATTCAACCACTCTCCTATACATGGACATTTAGGTTGTTTCCAGCATTTTACAAGTACAAAAAATTCTGTAGTAAATATTCTTGTGCATGCATATTGTGTACTGTTGTAGGTATATCTTCAGAGCGAATTCCTAGAAGTGGGTTGCTGGGTCAGAAGGTAGGTACAGATGTGGCATATTAGTATCCTAATGCTGCTGTAACAAACTCCTACAAATTTAGTGGCTTAAAACAGCACAAATTCATTGTCTTACTCTTCTGGAGGCCAGAAATCTGCAACGGCTTCACTAGGCCCAAACCAAGGTATTGTCAGGGCCAGGCTCTCTCCAGGGCTCTAGGACAGAAGTCGTTTCCGTGCCTTTCTCGCCTCTAGAGCTGCATTCTTTGGCTCATGGCCTCTTTCTCCAACTTCAAAGCCAACAATGCAGTATTTTACTTCTGTTGTCATATTGCCTTCTTTTTCTGTATAGAATCTTCCTCTGTCTTTCGTAAGAGCTCTTGTGATTGTATTTAGGATTCATCTGGATAATCCCGGATATTCTTCCTATTTCAAGATCCTTCATTTAATCACATCCGCAAAGTCCCTTTTGCCATATAAAAGGAACCTATAACATTCACAGATTCCAAGGATTTGTACCTGCATATCTTGGTGAACGTCATTCCATCTACCATAGGTAATACATGCTTTTTTTCTTATTAAGGTATCATTGATATACACTCTTATGAAGGTTTCACAGGAAAAACAACGTGGTGACTACATTCACCCTTATTATTGAGTCCCCCCCATACTCCATGGCAGTCACTGTCCATCAGTGTAGGTAATACATGCTTTTTTGAACTAAGTGAATTTAATCTCTATAGATTTACTCCAAGTCTTCTTTTTCCCATCTATAAAAGACAGGGATAAGACCTGGAGGGTTTAAGGTTCCTTACTGTCTAAAGTCCTATGCCTAGGTTTAGTTCTCTCTTGGTCATTTGGAGTGATCAGCAAGTGGCTGCTTCTAAAGCTGACCTGGTCATCTAGGGCTGCCTTGGAGCAAAGTGTGAGGTCCTTGTGGTCTGTCTCCTGACTGGCAACTGGAAGTGGTGGCTGGAGCCTTTTTCTGTTGGGTCCCTGGGGTCCCTAGAGAAGAGAGATGGTTCCAGGAAATAGGGGCCTAATTCATGATTCTAGCTCAAAAGGGGAGCTGAGGGGGAAAACTTTTCCACCCTGAAACCTGCTGGTCTGAGCCTGAGCCTTCTTATTCTTAGAACTGGCAAGCAGAACCCTGTGAGGCAGGGAGTTCCCTTTCACTGGAAATTCTGAACAGACACAAAATGATAGAAGATATTGCAGAGGGATCCGTATATTATTTAGGGTTCTCTGTCTGACATGGTAGGCACTAACCACATGTGCTAATTGATGCTTTATGTTTATTTTATATTTAATGTTTTTAAAAACTATTTATTTTGTAATGATGGATTTATAGGAAGTTGCAAAAATAGTCCAGAGATGTCTCATGTACCCTTCACCCAGTTTCCCCCCAGTGGTTCGGTTACATCACTGTAGTACAGTATCAACACCAGGAAATTTATGTTGGTGCAATTTGTGTTTAGTTTTATGTCATTTTCTCACATGTGTAGATTTGCGTAACCACCACAATAATCCAGACACAGAATTATTCCATCATTGCGGGGATCTCCCACATGCTACCCTTTTTTGGTTACTAGTCACACTTTCCCCTATCATTCACCCTGGTAACCACTAATCTGCTTTCCATCTCCTCAATTTTGTCATTTTGAGACTTTTATAAAAATGGAATCATACATGTGTGCTATTTAAATTTAATGTTTAATTCATTAAATTAAATCTAATTAAAAATTCAGTTCCTCTGGCACATCAGCCACATTCCTACCACTCCCTGTAGCCGCAACTGCCTGGTGACCATCGCACTGGACAGTACAGGTAAGGCAACCGTTTCATCACTGCAGAAAGTTCTCCCGGAAAATGCTGCTTTAGGGAATCAGACCAGATCTATGGTTCATGAATGCTGATTCATAGACCAAATCGCCCAGGGATGTGACAAATAGAGTGTCCTGAATATACTACCTATCTACGGTCACACAAGCCCAGTGCAGTAGTTTCAAACAACAATTAACCTTTATTATCTCACATCCTTTCTGTAGGTCAGAAGCTGGAGTGCCTAGGCTGTGTTATTAGGTGCAGAGTTTCTCTGAAGTTGTGTTAAAGTGTTGGTTGGGGCTGTGGTCGTCCAAAGGTTTGGCTGGGGCTGGAGGATCTGCTTCCAAGGTAGCTCACGCGCCGGCAAGCTGGTGATACCTGTGAGGGTGGCTACTTGTCTCCATTTGCCCAGGACTGAGGGGCTTTTGGGGATGTGGGACCTTCAGTATGAAAGCTGGGACTGTTCTGGACAAACTGGAGAGCTGTTGGTGGGAGACTCAGTTACTCCCAATATGGGCCTCTTCCCGGCCACTGCCTGAGTGTCCTTATGACATGGCCACCACGTTCTCCCAGAGCAGGTGATCCTAGAAATGGCAAGACAGAAGCTCCAGGGTCTTTTATGACCTGTGTTGGAAGTCACATGGCTTCACTTCTGCATGTTTTGCATTAGAAGAAAGTCACTAAGTCATGTCGTCCACATTCAAGGAGAGGGGAATTAGGATCCACCTCTTGAAGGGAGGATGGTGAAGTAATGAGTGGACATATTTAAAGCCCTCTACAGTGGCCTGCACCTGGGATCCTGACTGGGCACATAGGGTGCCACCTTTATGGAGATTCCCTGCTGAAGGCTGATGTGCAGTCGGGTCTGCCCACCACTGAGTTTCCTGGCCTCAAGGTCCCTTCCCATGAGGTGTGGTCATCCCACCTACCTTAGTAACATTCGCAGAAGGGAAGGGGGAGAAAGGCGATCCAGGTGAGAGAAACTGGTGAGCTGAGCATGATTTCTGAAGCTTTATTAGATTGTATGGATGGCCCTTCCACAGCATAAATGAACAACTGGGGAACACCCTCCCACGTTGAAACACTGAACACGGTTACACATGATCATGACAAACTCCATAGCAATGTGGGGGAAAAAAACTTATGATACAATATATACACTCGAGGGGTGGTTGAACTGCTGTAGCAATACATGAACAAGGCCTGGAGATGAATTTCTTATACAAAAAAGAAAAAGAACAAAGTTGCAGTTGTGATCCGTAGCAGGGAGAGAACTGTGAGTAATTTGAAGAAATGCATGTTAGTGTTGGTTATATTGTCTTTTCAGTAAAAGAGGGTCATTCCTTTTTCAGACAGCTCAACCATAGCCTTTCCAGAGACCTTTCCAACCTCTTGATTAAAGCTAGTCCTCTCCGTATTATTTGGTATCTTAGTCCCTTGTTTATGTGCACATAGCACTTGTCACATTTGCAAATATGTTGTTTCTTCCTGTAGCCTATGAGCTCCATGAAGAAAGGTAGGGACTGTGCCTCCTTCTGTCCTCTCGGTCTCTCCAGGACCAACATGGTACCTTGGATGTGCTTGCAGCCCCTGAACTGTGAATGAGGTGAGTTTTGAGGGGAGGTGGAGGGAGATGCTGCAGGTGAAGGAGGCAATGGGAAGCCTTTCGTGGCTGGCGTGGGGTTGGAGCTCAGCTTTGGCCAAGGGCCCTGGTCCAGGATATCTAAGACTTCATGGACCTCTGACTCTCCATTAGCCGATTAAATCGGTACTTCTCAACCTCAGCACTGTTGATGTTTGGAGCTGGATAATCCTTTGCTGTGTGGGGCTGTCCTTGTGAAATGTTTAGCAGCATCCCTGGTCTCTACCCAGCAGATGCCAATAGCACACCCTCCCCTGTCTTGACTATTAGAAATATCTCCAGATGTTGCCAAATGCCCCCTGGGGATTGCCCTTGGAGCTGGGTCAGAAAACCAGCCCAGCACCCTGCTGGGCCTGAAATCTTTGCATGAAGATGACCTGGGGATGTATGTGAGGGAGATTGATGCCTCTCTTACAAACAGGAAAAGCTCCCTCGAGTTGTTATTCCAAGCCTCGGGGGAACAGAGACAGTGTGTGCTGCCACCTGTTGGTAAGTGGGTGGAAGTGCACCCGTGGCTGGGCCAGCCCAGGTCAGTGAAGCAACTTGCCTGGCAGATGGGCTGCCTCTGGGCTGGCCCATAGGGCCTCTCCTGAGGCTGGGCCAGGGAAGCCCCAAATAAGGCCCGCCAGGGTGTGCAGCGACCCGGGGGGTCAGCGGGAATGGGACATTTTCCTGTCATTTTTGGTCAAATGTTTACTGATGTATTCGTTAGAAGATAAATCAGGCCAACTTCATTTATATTCCTCTTTCTTTTCTTTACAAACACTATGATCCCTCCTTCTTAGACACTCTCTGATTTGGGGCTTGGCCCTCAAGGGTTTGCATCAGGACAGGGATCCTGTGAGTGGGAGTCATGCCCAGCCTCTTGCCCCTCGACCACTCCCCTTGGCCGGACTGGTGGTGATCCCAGGGGCAACTCCCTCCCTGCTGGCTGGACTTGGGGGAAAAGGCAGAAGGTGGGCCCTTCCGGTGGCCAAACCCAAACTCACTGTATCTCCTACACCCGCGTGTTGTGGGTGCTCCCAGCTCAGCAGAAACATCACCACCAGCTCCGGGTCCTACAGGCTCTGCTTCCCAGTCTACCTCATGAGCTCTCCCCCATTCACTGCTGCTTTCACCATTGTCCAAGCCAGGGCCAGTGCACCTGCTCAGCCAGACAGGTGTCCTGTTCCATGTGGTACTGCCCGGGGTCACCCTTGTGGCCACATTTAGCTGAGAGCTTGTGAGGCCTGGAATGTTCTAGATGTCGACAACTCACATATCTGGAATCTCAGCTGGCTGGAGGTAGGGTGGGGGTGGGGAGGCAGCTAGGCCTCTCTCTCTAGCAGGGTAGTTGAATTTCTTATTTGGGAGGCCTAGGGCTGCAAAAGACAGAATGGAAGCCGCCTGGCCTCTAAGGTCCAGAACTGGCACAGTGTCCCTTCTACTACGTTCTGTTGGTCAGAGCAAGGCCCGAGGCCAGCCCAGTTTTTTTTATAGTTTATTTTGGTATCATTAATCTACAATTACATGTGCAATATTATGGTGATTAAACTACCCCCTTCATCAAGTCCCCCCCACCAACCCCATTACAGTCACTGTCCATCAGCGTAGTGAGATGCTATAGACTCACTTCTTGTCTTCTCTGAGTTGTACAGCCCTCCCCGTGTCCCAACATTACAGCTGCTAATCATAATGTCCCTTTTTCCTTGTCCCTCCCTTCCCACCCATCCTCCCCATTCCCTTTCCCTTTGGTAACTATTAGTCCATTCTTGGGTCTGTGAGTCTGCTGCTGTTTTGTTCCTTCAGTTTTTTCTTTGTTCTTATACTCCACAGATGAGTGAAATCATTTGGTACTTGTCTTTTTCGGCTTGGCTTATTTCACTGAGCATAATACTCTGTAGCTCCATCCATGTTGTTATAAATGGTAGAATTTGTTTTCTTCTTATGACTGAATAATATTCCATTGTGTATATGTACCACATCTTCTTTATCCATTCATCTACTGATGGACACTTAGGTTGCTTCCATTTCTTGGCTATTGTAAATAGTGCTGCAATAAACATAGGGGTGCATCTGTCCTTTTCAAATTGGGCTGCTGCATTCTTAGGGTAAATTCCTAGGAGTGGAATTCCTGGGTCAAATGGTATTTCTATTTTGAGTTTTTTGAGGAACCTCCATACTGCTTTCCACAATGGTTGAACTAATTTGCAGTCCCACCAGCAGTGTAGGAGGGTTCCCTTTTCTCCACATCCTCGCCAACATTTGTTGTTGTTTGTGTTTTGGATGTTGGCCATCCTCACTGGTGTGAGGTGATATCTCATTGTGGTTTTAATCTGCATTTCTCTGATGATTAGCGATGTGGAGCATCTTTTCATGTGCCTGTTGGCCATCTGAATTTCTTCTTTGGAGAAGTGTCTATTCATGTCCTCTGCCCATTTCTTAATTGGATTATTTACTTTATGTTTCTTGAGGTGCGTGAGTTCTTTATATATTTTGGATGTCAAGCCCTTATCAGATATGTCATTTATGAATATATTCTCCCATACTGTAGGATGTCTTTTTGTTCTACTGATGGTGTCCTTTGCTGTACAGAAGCTTTTCAGCTTGATATAGTCCCACTTGTTCATTTTTGCTTTTGTTTCCCTTGCCCAGGGAGATATGTTCATGAAGAAGTTGCTCATGTTTATGTCCAAGAGATTTTTGCCTATGTTTTTTTCTAAGAGTTTTATGGTTTCATGACTTACATTCAGGTCTTTGATCCATTTTGAGTTGACTTTCGTGTATGGGGTTAGACAGTAGTCCAGTTTCATTCTCTTACATGTAGCGGTCCAGTTTTTCCAACACCAGCTGCTGAAGAGGCTGTCATCTCCCCATTGTATATCCAAGGCTCCTTTATCAAGTATTAATTGACTGTATATGTTTGGGTTAATGTTTGGATTTTCTATTCTGTTCCACTTGTCTGTGGGTCTATTTTTGTGCCAGTACCATATTGTCTCGATTACTGTGGCTTTGTAGTATAGCCTGAAGTCAGGGAGCGTAATTCCCCCTGTTTTATTCCTCCTCCTCAGGATTGCTTTGGCTATTCGGGGTCTTTTGTGGTTCCATATGAATTTTAGAATTATTTGTTTGAGTTCATTGAAAAAAGCTGTTGGTATTTTGATAGGGATTGCATTGAATCTATAGATTGCTTTAGGTAGTATAGCCATTTTGACAATATTTATTCTACCTAGCCAAGAGCATGGGATGAATTTCCATTTGTTAGTGTCTTCTTTAATTTCTCTTAGGAGTGTCTTGTAGTTTTCAGAGTATAGGTCTTTCACTTCCTTCATCAGGTTTATTCCTAGGTATTTTATTCTTTTTGATGCAATTGTGAGTGGAATTGTTTTTCTGATTTCTCTTTGTTAGTTCATCATTAATGTGTAGGAAAACAACAGATTTCTGTGTGTTAATTTTGTATCCTGCAACTTTGCTGAATTCAGATATTAGTTCTAGTAGTTTTGGAGTGGAGTCCTTAGGGTTTTTTATGGACAATATCATGTCATCTCCAAATAGTGACAATTTGACTTCTTCTTTACCAATCTGGATGCCTTATATGTCTTTGTTTTGTCTGATTGCCGTGGCTAGGACCTCCAGTACTATGTTGAATAACAGTGGAGAGAGTGGGCATCCCTGCCTTGTTCCCGATCTTAGATGAAAAGCTTTCAGCTTCTCGCCATTAAGTATGATGTTAGCTGTGAGTTTGTCATATATGGCCTTTATGATGTTGAGGTACTTGCCCTCTATACCCATTTTGTTGAGAGTTTTAATCAGGAATGGATGCTGAATTTTGTCAAATGCTCTTTCGGCATCTATGGAGATGATCATGTGGTTTTTGTTCTTTTTGTTGATGTGGTGGATGATGTCGATGGATTTTCGAATGTTGTACCACCCTTGCATCCCTGGGATGAATCCCACTTGATCATGGTGTATGATCCTCTTGATGTATTTTTGAATTGGGTTTGCTAATATTTTGTTGAGTATTTTTGCATCTACGTTCATCAGGGATATTGGCCTGTAATTTTCTTTTTTGGTGAGGTCTTTGCCCGGTTTTGGTATTAGAGTGATGCTGGCTTCATAGAATGAGTTTGGAAGTATTCCCTCCTCTTCTATTTTTTGGAAAACTTTAAGGAGAATGGGTGTTATTTCTTCTCTATATGTCTGGTAGAATTCAGAGGTGAATCCGTCTGCCCTGGGGGTTTTGTTCTTGGGCAGTTTTTTGATTACCGATTCAATTTCGTTGCTGGTGATTGGTCTGTTTAGTTTTTCTGTTTCTTGCTTAGTCAGTCTTGGGAGGTTGTATTTTTCTAAGAAGTTGTCCATTTCTTCTAGGTATTCCAGCTTGTTAACATATAGATTCTCATAATATTATCTTATAATTCTTTGTATTTCTGTGGGGTCCGTCGTGATTTTTCCTTTCTCATTTCTGATTCTGTTTATGTGTGTAGATTCTCTTTTTCTCTTAATAAGTCTGGCTAGGGGTTTATCTATTTTGTTTATTTTTTCAAAGAACCAACTCTTGGTTTCATTGATTTTTTCTATTGTTTTATTCTTCTCAATTTTATTTATTTCTTCTCTGATCTTTATTATGTCCCTCCTTCTGGTGACTTTGGGCCTCATTTGTTCTTCTTTTTCTAATGTCAGTAATTGTGTCTTTAGACTATTCATTTGGGATTGTTCTTCCTTCTTTAAATAGGCCTGGATTGCAATATACTTTCCTCCTAGAACTGCCTTTGCTGCGTCCCACAGAAGTTGTGGCTTTGTGTTATTGTTGTCATTAGTCTCCATATATACTTTGATCTCTGTTTTAATTTGGTCATTGACCCATTGATTAGTTAGGAGAATGTTGTTAAGTCTCCATGTATTTGTGAGCCTTTTTGTTTTCTTTCTGCAATTTATCTCTAGTTTTATACCTTTGTGATGTGAGAAGTTGTTTGGTAGAATTTCAATCTTTTTGAATTTACAGAGGTTCTTTTTGTGTCCTAGTATGTGGTCTATTCTGGAAAATGTTCCATGTGTACTTGAGAAGAATGTGTATCCTGTTGCTTTTGGGTGTAGAGTTTTGTAGATGTCTGTTATGTCCATCTGTTCTAGTGTGTTGTTCAGTGCCTCTGTGTCTTTACTTATTTTCTGTCTGGTTGATCTGTCCTCTGGAGTGAGTGGTGTGTTGAAGTCTCCTAAGATGAATGCATTGCTGTCTATTTCCTCCTTTAATTCTGTTAGTATTTGTTTCACATATGCCGGCGCTCCCGTATTGGGTGCATATATATTTATAATGGTTATATCCTCTTGTTGGATGACCCCTTTATCATTATGTAATGTCCTTCTTTATCTCTTGCTACTTTCTTCGTTTTGAAGTCTATTTTGTCTGATACAAGTACTGCAACACCTGCTTTTTTCTCCTTGTTGTTTGCATGAAATATCTTTTTCCATCCCTTCACTTTTAGTCTGTGTATATCTTTGGGTTTGAGGTGAGTTTCTTGTAGGCAGCATATAGATGGGTCTTGCTTTTTTATCCATTCTGTTACTCTGTGTCTTTTGATTGGTGCATTCTGTCCATTTACATTTAGAGTGATTATTGATAGATATGTGCTTATTGCCATTACTGGCTTTAGATTCGTGGTTACCAAAGGTTCAAGGGTTGCTTCTTTACTATCTAACAATCTAACTTAACTTTCTTGTTAAGTTATTGTAAACACAGTCTGATGTTTCCTTATTTTTCTCTCTTCTTATTCTTCCTCCTCCATTCTTTATATACTAGATGTTTTATTCTTTGCCTTTAGTTAATATTTGGATGGTCTGCTTTTTTGCTATGATTTTATTTTCTCTGGTGACATCTTTTTAGCCTTAGGAGTGCTTCCCTCTAGAGCAGTTCCTTTAAGATGTCCTGTAGACGTGGTTTATGGGAGGCAAATTCTCTCTGCTTTCGCTTGTCTGGAAATTGTTTAATCCCTCCGTCATATTTAAATGAGAATCGTGCTGGATACAATATTCTTGGTTCGAGGCCCTTCTGTTTCATTACGTTAAATATATCATCCCATTCTCTTCAGGCCTGTAAGTTTTCTGTTGAGAAGTCTGATGATAGTCTGATGGGTTTTCCTTTTTAGGTGGTCTTTTTTCTCTCTCTATCTGCCTTTAATACTTTGTCCTTATCTTTGATATTTGCCATTTTAATTATTATGTGTCTTGGTGTTGTCTTCCTTGGGTCCCTTGTATTGGGAGATCTGTGGGCTTCCGTGGACTGAGAGACTATTTCCTTCCCTATCATGGGGACGTTTTCAGCAATTATTTCTTCAAAGACACCTTCTATCCCTTTTTCTCTCTCTTCTTCTTCTGGTACTCCTATAATGTGAGTATTGTTCCATTTGGATTGGTCACCCAGTTCTCTTAATATTCTTTTATTCCTAGAGATCCTTTTATCTCTCTCTGCCTCCGCTGCTCTGTATTCCTGTTCTCTGATTTCTATTCCATTAACAGCCTCTTGCATCTCGTCCAGTCTGCTGCTAAGCCCGTCGATGGCTTGTCTCATTTCTGCATTGTCTTTCCTGACTTCCCTCACTTTCTCCCTCAGCTCTTGCATATTTCCTTGTAGATCCATCAGCATGGTTATAACTTTTATTCTGAATTCTTTTTCAGGAAGATTGTGCATTTCCATCCCTTCTGTCTCCCTCTCTGGTGTTGTCTGGGTCTGGGTGAGCTTGGTCTGTACCATATTCCTCTGTCTTTTCATGGCGATAGAAGTGGTCGCTGGTAGACGCCACGTATGTCAGCTGGGCTCTTTAAGACAGGAGTAGATTCTGTAAGGATGCTGTAGGTGGCGCTGTTGCTCCACTATTCTGCAGCTGCAGCCGCGCAGCTCCGCCAGGCCCTTTGTAGCTCCGCCTCATGGGGTGCTGAGTCCTCTCAGGTGCAGATGCAGGCTGTGAGCTGTCCTATATCTTCTGGCCTCTCTTTTAGGAATAGTTGTATTTGCTGTATTTTCATAGATATATATGGTTTGGGGAGATTTCCACTGCCCTGCTCACCCTGCCATCTTCCCGGAAGTCGCCAGCCCAGTTTTAATAGGAGGGGAAGTAGACTACCTCCTGTTGGGAGGAATAGTTGGGAGGATTTGGCCACCACCTCTGCAGACAAGTCTCCTCTCTCAGGTCAGGTCAAATCTTCTAAATACCCACTCGCTCACTTCATTCCTTTCTGCTCAAAATTCACCTCTATGGAGAGGCCTTCCTTGACTGTCCTGAAAAGATCCTCCCTGCATTGCTTTCTACACCCACCCTGCCTTAGTTTTCTACAGAACACTTAAAGCACTTGACACTATAGTCCATATTTATTTGCTAATTGTCAGTCTTGCCCACTAGACAGTAAGGACTAAGACAGGAGGGGCTGTGTCTGTTTAGTTCACTGCTGAGTCCTCACCACCTGGAAGAGTGCCTGGCCCATTGTAGGAGCTGAATACATATTTATTGAATGAATAACTGTTTTTAAGAAACTTTCTTCCATAGCACTTATCAAAGTTCATCATTACATGTTTGTATGATGGTTTGAGCAAAGTCTATGTTTTCCACAGGGAAGAGACAGTGTCTGTTTCTATCCACCATTATACTGTACCTCCAGTTCTTAGGGCAGCCTCTGGAAAATAGCAAGCTGCAGTGAATATTGGCTGAATGAATGAATTGTGAATGGGAGGGGCAGGATGGAGGGCAAAAGTGAAGCATCTTCCTATGGAGTCATTGCTACACACAGATTTACAACACACAGATGCGGGATCTTGAAAAAGAGAGGTGTAAATAAAATGGTTCTGAACTGATTTTCCTTACTCCCTTCACCATCACCCCCTGCAGGAAGCTGGTGTTCAGAGCAGGCACACCATGAATTTCTCTAAGTGAAGTTATGTAAGGTCACAGCATTTCTCTAAGCATGCTATTTCAAATCACCCCGGGGTGCTTGTAAAAAATGCAGGTGCTGGCCCCACCCCAGAAATATTAGTGAGGAACCTTGAGGGGTGGGGCCCCACCACCAGCCTTCCAGGTGATTCTCTGGTGCACCACATTTTGAGAAACCTTGCCTTTCGGTTTCTGTGTTCTAAATTTGGATTTTCTTGGGCAGGCTTTTCCTTTAGACCACCTGTGTCTCTCAAGACCTTGGTAGTTTTATTTATTTCCTCCAGAAGGCTTTGTACACAAGTTGCCTGTTCCATAATCCCTGGAAAATAAGGTGTGTTTCCTTACCTTTTGAGGAGCCTAATGCTCAGAACCATGGAGAGGTCATAAGGTCCAGTCCTCTGTGGTTCATGCTTAACCCCCACCAGGCAGGGGGGAAGCAAAACTGGGTTCCCTCCTTCAGAGGTACTGTGTGTGGAATTATGAGGTTTGTGCATCAGGCTTAGGAGACAAGAGCTGGAGTCCTTGATATGGGGTAGAGGGGGGAGCTTTAGCCCAGTTAAGGGGAAGTTCATTTCCTCAGGGGTGGGGAAGAGTTGGGAAGGGTGAGGGAGGGACTAAAGACCTGATCTTCTTATGTAAGAGTCATGCAGAACTTGTTTTGTAATCCCAGGGCAGCAGGGCTGCTAAGTTTAGACTTGAAGCTGAAACTTCTGAACGTCGAGAGGCATCCAGGCTGAGGATACCTTGGGCTGTGTTGAGACTCGCGGGAAGGGCTGCATCTGTGGCTCCAGTCTCCAGCCAGGCAGCTGGGGAGATGGTGGACATCAGAGGAAGGATGGACCCAACAAGTTTTAGGAAAGCTGAGGCATTTCAAGAGAAAACGTGGGTGGTCAGCCCAGTCTTTCCTCCAGCACAGACTAGGGTAGGTCCTGGCGAGGTGGGGAGGTTCATGAGAGGCTTGTGGTGGGGGTGGGAGGAGACAATGGCAGGGACCCTTGGGCTCAGTAAACAACTTGGCTGCTGATTTATTATCTGTTTACATCAGAAGGTCCTTACCACCAGCCAGGACTGTAGAGGAGGTTCTGGTGGTGGGGCCAGTGAGGAAGCAATGACTCTTAGCTCCTGGAGGAGGTCTGCAGGGAATCAGAACCAGTAGGCAGCGTGCTTTAGCGAGGGCAGATGCTGGGCCTGCCAGGAGACACCAGGAGAAGCCAGTTCTCCTTGTACAGAGTGTGTGTGGCTAAGGGAGAATGCAACATTAGAGGGCATGCAGTCCACCGGATATCCCCACTGCCTACACCAGTTGCCACCCTTACATTTGATAGTTTACTGGGACTCACAGAACTCACTGAGGACCATTATATTCACAGTTATGGTTTAATACAGGGAAGGAGTACAGATTGAAATCAGCCAAGACAGAAGTGTGGGGCACAGTCCAGGAAGGTCCAGCTCTTCTTGGTTGATCCTGGGAGGACCAGGAGCTCCCAGTGTCCCCTCCCAGGGCAGGCACAGACAGTGTTAACTCCTCCAGCAGCGATGGGTGACAACACACATAGGATACTGCCAACCAGGGACGCTCACTCAAGCTTGGTGACCAGGATTTATTGGGGCTCTGTAGTCAGCTGTCCACGTAGCTGACATTAGCTTCTAGTCCAGCTGATACTTTGTGACTTAAAGCCCCCACTGTTCATTCATCCAGCCTTAGTTTATCCAGTGTGGCCAACCCTTGTCCTAAGTAAAGGTACTCCTATGACATTGCAAGGGCTTAGCGATAACTTTCCAGAAGCTCAGGCCAAAGGCCAGACTTCTCTTTGAGTGAGCTGAGGTTCAACTCTGTACTGCACAGGCAGGGTAAACATTCTCTAGCCCACACCCAGGCTGTGAGTCCTTTCTTCCTGGATGATTGACAACACATGGGGCAGATTCCTAGCTCTCTGGCCAATAGGACAGAGAACATCTGTCCCCAAGGGGTACAACCTGCATAGGTAGGGTGTAAGTCACTCCAAGTTGGTCCCCTCCCTTTATGCTGTGTTTCATTCACCATCTATACAGGCATGTGTTTGCTCACCATTTACTGAGCGCCTGCAATGTGAACAGCCCTCAGTCCAGTGGGGGAGACAGAGAATGAAGGGCAAGCTAACTATTGAATAATATAAAGATGTGCTACCTGCTATGAAGGAAACAAGGGACTGATCTCAGAGTAAGGACGGAGGGGAGGAAAGAACCTACCTTAGATTGCACGACAGGGAAAGGCAACTTTGAGAAGGTCCCATTTAATCTGAGAATGAGAAGGCACAGCTGTGGGAAAAACTGGCAGACGATCACACTGGGTACAGGGGCACATGGGCCTTGGCTGCCACATGACACCTCCATATGGGCACTGTGAAAAGGTGCCCGGAAGCACAGTCCCTTTGTGGCTGACACAGTCTTGTCATGACCCGGCACTCCATGAGCCACGTATGGACAGCAGAGTCTCAGCCCCACACGTTCCCTTGGCCTGTGCTTGAGCAGTGTGTAAACCACACGACCCTACAAGGCAGGCTTGGACAGGCGGGGCCTGGAAGCCAGCACCTCTGGGCAGCCCTATGAGGTTGGCACTAAATACCAGGCCATTTTAACTCCATCTGACCTTGCCCATATTTTAAATACTAAAAAACCAAGTTGTGTCTGTTAGCCAAGGCCATGGTGCAGAGATTGGGAAAATCTTCATTAAGTCCCAGACCCTTCGGCAGTAGTCAAAAGTCAAGGGAAGAGGCAGCTCCATTTCTATCTTCAGGGCAAACTGCATGTGTTCACCCTCTGGGTGAGGGCGGGGGTCTGGAAAAGGGGTTCCCTGTCTCTTGCAATAAAGGGGAATCTAGGTGAATTCTTTCCTGGTTTTCTTCATCTTTCTCAGGAGACAGCACATGCTGAGTAAAGGAGAAACTCTTGTCTTCTCTTTGCTCAGAGAGCTCCGGCAGGATCCCAGCTGAGGCCAGTTCTACTTACCATCCTCGCCCCCACCCACACACACCCACACCATGCACACCTGTGTACACATTGGTGTTCCTCTCAGGGGACCTTGCAAGTACCAGAGCCAACCTGGTTGGGGCCTGGGTTGGCCATACAAGATGAGGAAGGTCTGCACTCTCAGTAGCAGTTGGTTTTATACAATAGAAATCGCTGCCACTTTTCATGATTGTTTGATTTCAATATGTTTACTACATTACTTCAACGTTTGAAGAGTAGAGAATATAAAATTGGAAAAAAAACACTTAAAAATTTGCCATTTATTGTGGACTGCTTGTGTTTCCCCCAAATTCAAATGTTGAAACCCTAATCCCCATTGGGATGGTGTTAGGAGGAGGGGCCTTTGGGTGGGGGATGAGGTCACGAGGGTGGGGCCTCTTAGCACCGTTATAAAAAGAGGAGACGGGGTCTCCCTCTCTGTGTGCACACATCAAAGACCATGTAAGGATATAATCACATGAGGCTCTCACCGGAACTGGGCCATGCTGGTCCCCGGAGCGCAGACTCCCAGCCTCCAGAACTGGCAGGAACCTGTTGCCTAAGCCCCGCAGGCTATGGTATTCTGTGACAGCAGCCCAAGCTGAGACACCATTCTAACAAATCATTTATGGTATTGTCTTCCAGAGGTTTGTGTATTAGTTTCCCGTTGCTGTTAGAACAAACTACCATAGATTTAGTGGCTTGAAACAATTTAAATTTATTATTTTACTGTTCTGGAGGTCAGAAGTCCAAAACCAGTCTCACTGGGCTAAAGTTAAGGTGTAAACAGGGCTGAGTCCTTCCTGAGGGGAGAATCTGTTTCCTTGCATTTTCCAGCTTCTAGAGGCTGCCTTGCATCACATGGCTCAGTCCCTTCTTTCATCTTCCAAGTCTTCAGGGTAGAATCTTTCAAACTCTCTCTCTCTTCCTGATCTCTGCTTCTGTTGTTATATCTTCTCTCACTCTTTTGTCTTCTTCTTATACAGACCCTGGGGATGGGCCCTCCTGGACAAATCCAGGTTACCCTCTCCATTTCATGAGCTTTAACATAATCTCATCAGTTAAGTTCCTTTTGACATGTAAGGAACATATTTATAGGTTTGGGTGATTAGGATGTGGACATCTTTGGGAGGTCATTCTACTGATTACCATAGTTTGTCTCTATAGTTTTTAATATTGTGGTTGCAGTAATACTAAATATGTGATTGCCTTCGATTAGCATTGTAACAGAAGGATTTCCCACAGAAAGTCTTTGTAACCTTCTTTCCTCAAGGCTAGGATTGCTTCACAGAGGGACGTGCTTCAATTCTCTCAATTCTCTCGACCTGGAAACCAGGCTGTATTCCACTTAGGCTGCTCTACATCTGCCCAAAGCTAGCATTCCTCAGACTTGGGATTATTGCATTAGCATAGCTTCCCAGAGCAGGCCAGAGGGAATAGGTTCTTATTACATATTGCCTAGTTGCATCCCAAGATTGTATCAGTTTACACAACCTCTCCTGATCAATCTCATTTGGCTTTCTTAAGGAAAAAAAAAATCTTTTTATAGTAATGGTATTATATCCTCATTAAAGAATATTTGGGAAATACAGACAGAACCAAAGGGGGGAAAAAAATCACTCAAAGCCCCATAAATTGAAGCACAACTTTCACTAATACTTAATGTATTTCTTTCCAATATTTCTCTCTGGGTATACATATATGTAGTTTTTTAAAGACATGACATGATGTTGGAACTTCTTGGAACTATTTTAGATCTTGAACACCTCTTGCTTTTGGATAAATGCAGAAGAAAAATTTGTATTGTGCTTCTCTTGGGATGGTTTCCATTCTGTTTCCCAGTTGATCACTGCTCTCCATGTCACACAGAATCTGGAGGCCTGGCCAGATCCTCTCCTGACTGAGTGTCAGATCACGATGTGGGGAGTACAGCCTGAGATTCTTGACCACAAATCCTCAATCTTGACTCCTTCCTATCCAGACTCCAGTCAGGAAAATGGCTAGAAAGGTTAGATTTTATGACAATTTAGCTTTATAATCCAATTCACTGATGTTAGTTACAAGCATAGTATTTTTCCCTTTATCTCATCTTCAAGCTCTGGTTACTTGGTAAAGACAATATTAAGAAGTCATGGCTGGGTGGAGAGGTGCTGGTGTGGCCCCTCCTCCCTTGCTTGTCTCTGAGACGTCTGGCACATGCCGCCTATTGGGTTGACCAGCCTGGCCGGAAGCAGTGGCCCGAGGGACCTCTAGGCCAGTGCCTGCCGGCTGAGCATCTAGAGCCTTCCAGGAGCCCCTAGGGCCTCGGCAGCCATCTGGTCTGGGACCTGAGGCCCCATCCCAACCTGTGCTTGCCCGCAGGGCCACAGCTCTGACTGGCCATGTGTCCTGGGAGACCGTCGCATCCTGCCCTGGGGACCAGCCCCAGAGCACCTGGGCCAGTGGACATTTGATCCTGGCACTCTGGCAGGAGGTCAAGGCTGAAGTCATCACTGGCAGAGTCATTGCAGTGTCATGACACCTGAGTACGTGTGGTGCTGACAGATCACCCTGGAACTACTAAGAAAATGGAGTACCATTCACCTTGAGATCTTCACAATCTCTAACTTGGACACAATCTGCAAAGGGCGCAAGCTGAGGAAACAGCTCTTTATGTGGGATGTGTCCATTCTCATGGCAGAGGGAAAGAACAGGAGTCTGCTCTGAATCCCGCAAACACATTTAAAGTTTCTTCCCAGAGGTGGCACTTGGCATGCCTGCTGCTGAACGTCTCTTGTGGGGTAATACTATGTACCCCAAAAAGGAGAAGATACCCAAGTGATGCTTTTGCAGACCCACCACCAACGACATTGACTGAAGACCATTGTGAGCAAGAGAAAACAAAGCAATCCTCACTGGTAATTTGCTTAGAGATTTGTATTGAGCATGGCAGAAGACACCAGCGTGGACTGGTAAACTCAATTGTGCCCTAGGAATGAACTTAAAGAAAAATAGTAGTAAATGCAAATCAAAACCACAGTGAGGTATCACCTCACACCTGTTAGAATGTCCATTATTGAAAAGACAAGAGATAACAAGCTTTGGTGAGGATGTGGAGAAAAGGGAACCCTTGTGTATTGTCGGCGAGAATGTAAGCTGGTGCAGCCACTATGGAAAGTATGGAGGTTCCTCAAAACATTAAAAAGAGAAGTACCATAACCCAGCAATTCCAATTCTATGTGTATATAGCCAAAGAAAATTAAATCATTATGTGAGAAAAAAAATCGTGTTGAGGTACAGGGACATCTGGTCCTGAAAAGAACATAGGTTTTTGGGAAGGTGATTGGCTGCTTCCCATCTTGGTAAATATCTGTAGTAGAAGCCCTATGGCTGTAAATTAGATACAAGAAAGAACTTCCCTAAAGTGAAATATTTTTACACAGTTGCTCACCCACTCCAATATTCAAAACATAAGACAGATTTCATCTTCCTTGGATGTTGTCCATTGTTCTGTTTGAAGGGGGGAGGGGACCAGACTTAGGAACTGGAAGAAAACCTAACTCAAACTGGACTCAGCAAAAAGGGAATTTTTTTGGCTCAGAGAGCTGGAAGGCACAGGGGGTAGCCCGAGGCAGGCTAGGTCCCTGAGCATGATGTCCCCACGACATGACCTCTATCTCTTTTGTGGATGGGCATCATTCTTAGGTAATGTCTTTATTTCAAAAGCCCCAGGAAGTCGGGCCTGGTCTCATTAGTCTCTTCCTATTACTGGTGGTGGTTGGGGGCGGCGGGGCACACCAAGAGATAGAGTCAGGTCCATCAGAGCTTGTGGACTGAGAGGACAAGGGTCATCCCCTCAAAGAAAAACTGTTAGACCTGACCTGGGTTTCTTAGTTTAGAATTGCAGGGAAGGTTCTGATTGACTAGCCTTGGATCAGTGCCCATTCCCAGCCTAGTCAGTTGTGGCAGACAAAGTGGAGGTTAGGGGGGAAGCCTTCCCTTAGGGTTGTGGTGGGGAGGGGTCAACACTAGGCCCAGAGCACCGGATTTTTCAGTTTTCTGAGTGCTTACTTGTTAAGTGTCCTATTGTAAACTCACAACCACCCTTGGAAGTTGAAGCTGGGAGGTTCATATAGTCAGTCATGGTGGCCTCAGAAAGGACCTGTGGGGCAAATGTACCTCTACCAGGGTCTAGGTGGTTGGCAGGGAAGTACTAGAGTGAAGGGAGAACCTTGGACATCTGGTCTCAGTATATCACACCTGGGCTTCAGTGACCCAGGGTGAGCATCTGCTTCCAGCTTGTATGAGGCTTCCAGAGCCCATCTTCCTGCATAGCCGGCTGGTCCTGCCCTGCCTCTCTGATGTCCTGTCGTCCCAAACTCTCCTCTCTGTATTCATGGGTGACTCGGTGGCTTTCCCTGCCTGACCTCTCAAAGAGAGGTCCGAGGCCTTTGTGTGCAGTGTGGGGATGCTGGAATCCCTAGTCAGCCATGGAGCAACTCATGGGCAGGGGAGAGTTCTAGCATCAGCCCTCCACTCCCCAGGACCTCAAGAGGTTTAGGGGCTCCTCCTCACATTTTCAATGAGACCCTAGCCACCTATCCGCACCCCACTCCCCCACAGCTCTCTTCTTCCTCAACACCCCGCTCCCATTGCAAAGCCAGCTGCCACTTTCCCATTTCAGCTGCCTCCTCTTTCCAGCGGCCTGTCCTGATCGCCCCAGTTGTCTTCTCCTTTAAGGTGCCACACTTGATTGTGACTCGATGTCCTGATTCTGTAGCCCGGTGCCGCCTCATGGGGCCCCAGACGCCTCAAGCCCTGGAGAATGTTTGTTGTTTGAAAGAGAAGGCTGTGCACAGTCTTCGCCCAGACACGAATTCATTAATTCTCAAAGTTGGCTTGGGGTGGGTGGGCCTCGCGCGGGAAGCCGGGCCGCTCAGTGCGGAACTAGACCACCCACTAGGGCCTTACAGGGGGGGCGGGAGGCACTCTGCACGCTTTAATGGTGCGCCGGCCGCAAGCCGCGGAAGGAGGCGGGTTCCCGGAGGGGTCCTCGGCTGGCTGCAACCTGCGTTGGTCTGGCGCGGCCGGAGGCCCAGCAGAGGTTATTCTTGCAAAACGCAATGTGCAATTTTCACTTCTCAAATGCTCCGAAAATGGCTGCTAGCAGCCTCGCTACAGGGGAAAACTGCTCATCTGGAGTCCAAACTCGGCGCACAGGGGAGTTCAGGGCGCGTCGTCCCGGCCACCGCAGGGCTCTGAAAGCAGGGCGCAGCGTGAGGAGGGGTCCGAGGCTCGGGAAAAATCTTGTCGGGAGCGAAGCAGCAACTGTCCTGACCGCTCGCTATTCGGTATCCACGCCGCCTCGGGAGCCCAGTGCCCTGGCCCTGCCCTGCTCCTGGGGCGTGCAGCCCGATTTAACACCCCACGCGGGCTTGGCTGTGGGAGCCCGGGAATCACCTGGTCCATTCAGGCTAGGCCCGCGTCCAGCACCGCCCTGCACATCCACTCCCAGCCCCGACGCCGAGCAGGAGTCGCAGGAAGCCCATTTGGCACAGCTGACCCAGGCCACAGCTCAGCTACCCGGAAGATCCTCCTCCCGAACGCTTCCCACCAGGCGGGATTTCCAGCAAACCCTGGCGGGGCGGGCGGGCAACACGCGTGTCCCGACGCACGCACACACCATGCGCACGTCAGCCCCGCGCCGCCCTACCGCCCCGAGCGCACGTGGGCCCACGCCCGTGGGAACCCAAGTCGGTTGCGGACACGGACGGGCCCGGGAAGGTGAAGGTGCACCTCCGCGGCAGGACCGGACCCCTCGCCGGCCAGGGCGGTGTCCGGGGCGGGCCCAGGGGGCGGAGCTCGCGGGCGGGGCGCGCAGGGTCGGGGCGGGTCCGCGCCGCCGCCCTCCGCGCCGTCGCGCTCTAGGCTCCGCCGCTCGCTGGCTCGCTGGCGCTGCAACCCCTGCGGTAGCCGCCGCCTAGCTTGCTGCCACCGCCCGTGAGGTAGGCGCAGTGCAAACGGGTCGGGCTCTGCCTGCGCCGCGGACCGGGCCCCTGGGGTGTTAAGGGGAGGGGGTGGCCGGGAGGACCGGGCGAGGGCCGGTCCCCGGGGGACCGGCCGGAGGGAGGCAGCGGGAGCGGCCCGCCCGGGCCTGGCCTGTCAGCGGCGGGCAGAGCGGGCCGCGCGGGCCGGCGGCGAGCGGGCTGGGGCGGGGGAGAGTCCGGACACCTGGAGGCGCCCGCGGCTGGGGACAGAGCCAACCGGGACCTGCGGGCGGAAGGGCGCGGGTCGCCGCGTGGAGGCCCGGCGGGCTGCCGGTCTAGGTGACCTTCCCTGGCGGCGCCCTCTGGCCCTCGTTCACGGCAGCGAGGCGGGTAGGAACCCGCCCGCCGCCCGCCGCCCACGGTTGCTTGCTGGGCCTACAGACCCGAGCTACGCTGTCGCCGCGCCGATGGGGTCATTGACGACCGTGGCTCCGCGCCCCAACCCCGCACACCCTGTCCGGCCTTTCCTGTCCACGCCCGGAAAGCTGGCGCCAGACACTGTCCGCGCGGTGCCAGCGCCTTCCGGGGAAGAAGGGAGGCCAGGAGTCCGCTTAGGCCGCAGAAGCCGGGCCTGGGGCCTGGACGGTAGATTAGGCCTTGGAAAAGGAAGCCCCGCTGGGAGAGATGTGGCTTCCTTGGCTTTAGGTGGGATTCCGGTTCTGTCGCTCCTTCTCCAGCCAGATGTGGCTGTGCGTCCACGAAACTGGTTCAGAGCCCTTTGGATTTGAGGGCTGCAACCCTAGTAGTGACTTACCCAAGGTCACACAGCTGGGAAGATACCAAGCCTCTGTTTACTCATCTGTAAATGGGAGCAATTATACCTCTCCTTTGTTGGGTTTTTGGATCGAATAAAATGACCTGATGCGAAGAGTTCACAACAGTACCTGACAAGGAGAAGGCCCTCAGAAACCTTGACACTTACCCTTGAGACTTTTTGGGAGGATCTAGCCCATCCCCAGCAGACCATTTTGCTCCACGTGGTATTCTGGAAAGGGCTCAATAAGAGTAGCTCCAGTTAGTTTGAACATTATTATTAAGAATTTGTGTGCCAGGCATTCAGTAACTTTCAGGATAATCCATGAGAAACCTATTAAGTTTACACACAGACAAGGTCAGGCTGGAGCAGGAAGTTGAATGTGAGTGCAGACCTGGGCTGAGCCTAAGCGTGTACCGCTTACGGTCCCCATCCCTTTGACCACCTCCCCTCTCCAGAGGAGATAGGGAACTGGGCTCCTCTTTGCCCAATATAATGATGGCAAGGCCAGGGTAGGCTGCCTTCTTTCTCTGTGCTCCAGCTCTGGACTGGGTTCCTACAAGGTCAGGTTTAAGCCCTGTGTGGTTTTGTTTTCAGTGCCTGGAGTGGTCACCTGGCATGTGGAAGGTACTTGAAAAGGGTCTGTGGGGGTAAATGCACTCTTTGCTTTTTACCCAGGAGTCAGTGAACCCTTATTGATAGGATAGTATTTTGCGACTTCAGCATGTGACTTATAGTAGGTGCTCATTAAGTGTTTGTGGAATTACTGAATGGGCATGTGGAGTGGCTGCAGGCCCAGACTATAGTCCCTTGATCCTGGACATCCTTTCTGAGGGACACACACATGTCACTCACTTTCAGAAAATAGCCTTGCCTAGCAGAGTCACAAATATTTAAAGAGCTGCAATGGTATGTATAGCCCTAGAGCAGTGAGAGGTAAAACTGTTACCTAATTTGAAATAACTGCTTTCTCTGACTTTCCAAATCATGTGGGAAACTTGCTGAACTGGTGTTTCTGGGCTTGCAGGGGAGGGTGACATGGATGAATGGGATACTCCTAAAGGCCTGGAGCCTGGTGCCTCTTCCCCCTGCGATGGTGGGTCATTGTCTTCTGCTGGAGTTATCCTGAATAAAGTGCTTGGCCCTGGGAGGCTGATTTCTTAAGTTTTATTTCTACTATTCTATAGGCTATAGGCAGGAGCTATTTGTAGACACAGACACAGAGGCTCAGGAGGACCATATGGTGAGTTGGCTGTGGGTCTGTGGTCCTGCTGGACACAAGATAGATGTGGACAGTGACCTACAAGCTGGTGATAATGAAGGTTGTTCCCCTCCAATCTTTATCGGTAAGATGCTCCTGAGACACTGAAGTGCATTTTGCCCTTGATGGAATTTCTCATGGTGTGATGTGCTTGGTGGTGGTGACTGAGGGAGGCATGTATGTTGCTGAGAGACAGCCCAGGCCTGCAGGCAGCCCCCTTGGGGTGCTTGGAGGGTCTGGGCCTTGGGTTCCCCACAGACTCCTCTGGTAGCCACTGAGGAAAGGTGGCCAGTGGAATCCGCAGCTGGGCCTGGGCTCAGTCCTCATTTTATGGCTTGCTCTCTGGGGAATGAGGGTGAGTGGGAATCTTTACCCAGAACTGTGCTGAAGAGTCTGGAGAGCAGACTGAGCACACAACACAGCTCGGACAAGGACCACAGCGCCTAGCATAGGCCAGGACATCTCCTTGTTCCTCAGCTTCTCCACTGTGACTGCCATTGTCACGGTCATTCTTTATTGAAGGCCTGTTCAGAACCCCACTGGTGGCTTGAGTAGGTTCAGCGACGTTGAATCCACCATCCTAAGAGGGAGGGACTGTTTCCATTTCGTGAGTCAGGAGGCTTGAGCACAGAGAGGTGTGGTAACGAAGCTCAGCGGGAGTGGAATTGGGATTCAAGGCCTGGTCAGGCTAGCTCCAGCCCTGGTGCTTTCTCACTGCAGTTGCCACTCAAGGGGCCATTATGAAGAGCTAATTGTTGTGAATGCCTTTTGAAAAGTAGGATTTACTGTTCAGAGGCAAAGTGTTCTTTTACATTTGTTAGAGTGAGGGTGTGCACAGCTGGGTGTAGGCTAGCTGTCAGTGGTCAGTGGAGTCACCCCTGTTTGTTGCAAGGACACTGGGTGTCTACCAGGAGAAGGGTCAGTTTTCCCTAGGATAAGGTGGGAGGCATTCTTCTGGTACTTGGCTGGACAGTATTCAGCTGAACAATACCTCTTTGTGGTGAGGGAGGACACTGGACCCTGTGGTTCAGGGTGACCTTTTGGCAAATGTACAGCAGCCATAATTACAATAAGAAATATATAAAACTTGAAAAAAAAAGTCTGTAAGAGAACACTATCTTTGTTTCATACTTACCAGATACCAGCCACTGTACTAAGTGCTTTATATTCACAGTCTAATTCGGTCCTCACAATGATGCTGAGTCAGGTATTCTTTCCCATATTAGAGCTGAAGAAAAATGAGGTGTAGATAGGTTGTGATTTGCCCGAGGTCATATTATCTAGCTAGTGGTGCAGTGGAACTGGAACCCAGGTTCACTCCTTTGTGTACCTGCCCAAGCACTGTCTATTTTAACCCCACTAGGTCAAGCCAGGCAGCAAGGCCCCAGGTGCTCCCGAGACCCCCACCGCGGCATGCTGCCTGTCAGCCCATAGCTTCTCGTTGGGTGGCAGGTAGGCTGCCCCCAAGTCAGCTACATTCCCATGAGTCTAGGGGAAGGCTATGTTGGTGGTGGCCCAGCTCTCAGGGTGTTTTAAAATAGAAGCAACGCCTGGAAAGCTGGCTGTCCTGTGTGAACTGCTGTGGAAGGGGGAGGGGAGGACAGCTGCCCTGGGGCACAGGCCTGCTACCAGAGCGTGGGGCATCAGCTTTGCCAGGTCCCGGAGACCCAACAAGGGACTCTGCTCCTGGGCTGCCTCTTTCTGGTGAGAAAGTGTGGAGTGTGGGATGGATGTGGAGGGAGCTCCTGATGATATTGGCTTCGCAGACGGGCTTTGGGGGTTGGGCTGGCCTCCTGCTGGGAAAGTTGCTCCGCCTGGTCCTGAGTAGTGGGGGGAGGGGAGGCGCTATTGCTCTAATTTCTGGCTGGCTAGTCTGATGCTCCCCCTATAAACTGGCCCAGTTCTGCCCTGACAGATGACCTAGAATGCTGTTAGAGGAACAGCAGAGCTACAGGCCTTCCTACAATTCCCCACTCCTAAGGGGAATCTGTGAGGATGAGGGTGAGGGTGATGACTGCTCTGTGGGCTGGGGTCCTTGCCGGAATCGGATGCACACTCACCTGGGGTAGTCAAAGACAGAATAATGGGATCATTTATGGATCACAAAAGGATCATTTGCAAAGGTGTGGGCAGAGTGTGGGACACCTGACAAGGGTGTGGCCCCCAAGTCCTTTGGAACCAGGAGCGGGCCTCTTGGCAGGAGTTGTGGCCTTAGGTAGAGGAAAGTAGTCACTGCCCATGAAGTCCTACCGCCTGGGTTGGGGAGTCTGGGGGATAAGTACCCTAACCTTACTCTCCCATCTTCTGCTGGTGTTTCCTGTTGGCTGAACCATAAGCCATTGATAACAGTCCATAATGATCAGCTTTTGGGGCATACAGCAGGTTGGAGGAGAAAGGTGGGTCTGGAGGGGCAGTCAAAGAATATCTGGAATAATGGATTGTGGTTACAACTACGATTTATTGAGCACTCCCTGTGTGCCATTCTTGCATGCTCTACGTATTTAACTTAATCCTTGTAACAGCTCCTGAGAAAGGCACTACTGTTAGCCTCATTTTATAGGTAAGCAAAACGAGAACTTGGGAGTATAAGTGGCTTGTCTAAAGTCAAGTAGCTAGTAAAGCCTGGTGCTGGCTAGAATCTCTGCCCGGCTCATAGCTCTTCCTGGTGGTGATTGTGCCCTGCTGCCTGGGCACCTGGAGGGGCACTGTGGCAGAGTGACTCTTGCTGTTCAGGTCTTGGCCCTGTTACATCTCCCACAGCAGTCTCACACAGGCCCTGCTATACCTTTGCCCGTGAAGATGTTGTCTCTCAATGCATTGCATGTTCTAGTGCTCAGGATTTTTCCTCCCAACTGTTACTGACTGAGCCTTGGGAACCCATGGCTGCCCTTCTTCCTGTGTACGACTGTTGCAGTGGTTGTTGGCTCTCTGGGGGCACTAAGGCTTCCTTTTCTGGCTCCTTCTGAGGGAGCCTCTGCAGAGAAAAGAGCATATTTCTGAAAAGGGGTTTTGGTGGGTGCTTGGTGCAGGGAGCAAGCCTGCTCCTCTCAGTTGTATCTGAGGGTTGCCCTGCCTCGGAATAGACCTTGGCTGTTAATCTTGCCATCTCAGTATAGTTTGCATTTGTTTTTGGAACCAGTCTAGACACCTTCCAGAGAGCTTTTCCTTCTGGCACCTCTATTGCAACAGCTTTTTATATATGACTTGTGGCATTGCTAAGTTAACATGGCTCGTTTTCAGACATGTTGGTGGGTTTTTAAATATTCTGTCCTAGAAAAAAAAAGCAGTGTACACAAACAAATAATGAAGTAGAATAAAAAATCAAATTCCTATTTTAATTCTACTCCTTCTGTAAACCCCCTTTCCTTTCCAGGAGCAGCTCTGAGGCAGCCACAATTTACAGGTTGGTTCATATCCTTCTACACGCTTTTCCATCCATTCACAAATGTGTGAACATGTAACATGGAGCTTGCATGTATGTAAAATGGTTGTCCTTTATATGGAATACCATACTTTCTCTGTCTTGCCTTTTTCATGTAACTGTATCATAGTTAGCTTGCTTTGCTCCCACATATAAACCCACCTCATTCTTTTTGATTACCACATGGTACTCCTGAGTTTGCAAGTACCTTAATTTTTATTTACTTATTTCCCTATTGGTTGCTCCTGGATTTTGTGTTACAAATAATGCTGCAGGGCACATCCTCATGTATGCATCTTTGGATGCTTTGGGTGCTACTGTGGGATGGGTTCGTAGCAGTAGAATTGCCTAGGGTTGATGCGTGCCCTCTTAGGCACTGCAAAGCAATTGGCTCCAAAGGGGCCATACTATGCATAGTATTCCCATTTGATGTGGAATGGGAGTGACTGTTTTCTACAGCAACAGTAGATAATGTCATTTATATTTTTTGCCAGTCTGTTCGTTGAGTAAGCTTCCCAAACACAGATATGTTAGGCACTCCAAAGTGGCCCACTGAGGCTCTTAGAAAAAAGTCTACACTTCGTTCTGAGGTCAGAAATGGCAGTGCTGACTTCTGAAGGTACTTGGTCTCCTCTGCCTGAGCTCAGCTCTCCTTAGGCCAAGGTTGGTGATTGCTAGTAGAGGGTGTGTGTCTCCCCGCTGCATCCCTGGTGGTGCTGCATCTTCCTTGCAGAGGGAACTCCTGCTTCCTGGTTACATTGTCTTGTACTTAGTCCCAGTTGTCAGATACTAAGTAAGTTTCTTTTTTTTCCTACTATAAAAAAACACTTCGATGCTCATTGTGTATTTACTCATTAAACAGACATTTATATTGAATACCTGCTACATGCTAGGCCTTGACATCTTCGTACACATAGCTTTTCCCATATTTCAGATACATTTATGCATGACAGGCTCTGAGATGCTTTGAGTTCAAAGGTGTGATTTGTGGGGGTAGTTAGGGCACTGAGAACAGAGCAGCTGTCACTGCCAGGCAGCTGATGAATCAAGAAGGATATGTCCCCCCAAGATGGAGGTTATGTAAGTGTTAACACAGACAATGGTGGGTGATATCCTATCTCTCCCCTCTGAGCGTCCAGTATGGGCTAGATTTTCATTCCTCTGCTGGAGTAGAGCTTGCATAATCTGTTCAAGGTCAGCCAGGGAATGGTTGGATAGGTAGGCAGGTAGGCAGTGGAGGGGAACCAGGGACTCTTGTCTCCTGGTGTGACTTAATGGTCCTGAAGTCATCAGTGACTGTAGGCAGGCCTGCCCATTTCTCACTTCCCACTTATCCTTGGGAACCGTGCTCTGCCTTGAAGCCATGACCCAGGCAGAGATCTGGGGTCCAGCCTTCCCCAGGCACCCTTCTGACTTCTATCTGTCCAGGGCTGGCTGCCTGGACCATGTCAGCGTGCCCAGCTGTATGCTCAGCCTCTGGAGGCCAGACTTCTGAAGGCATCTGGGGTTGGTGCTGCAGACTTGAGCTGTGAGCAGTTTGGAGCTGATCCAGGTAGAGAGAGGGGCCAGGGCCAGGGTCAGGGTTCAGCCTCCAAGTCAGTGCAGGCTGGGTGTTAAGTGAGAAAACAGGAGGCCAAATTCTCTTCCCTTTAGACATGGCCTGAGAAAACATGGCTAGAAATCTTTATTCCTACAATAAATCAGTTTTTGGAACCGGTGCTGAGACCTGTGTAAGTTGGGCGTTTTCTGGGTGCTGTAGGAGAGCTAAGGTGCTCAGAGGCACAGTTGCCTCAGGCCTTGCCTCAGTCCTGACAGGTAAATGCATCAGGAGATGAGCTGGGGGAAGAGGAAGACTGCACAAAAAGCGGAAGGGGAAGCCACAGCCCACAGCGCTGGGACCTGCAGTGAAGGGGGAGGCGGCCCCTTGCCCTTGGTGGTGGGTGTCGCCTCAGGTCCATGTGGGTTTGGTTCCACTCAGCCAGTGGTTTCTGGGCATCTTCCCTGCCCAGTGCTGAGCTGGGCCCCAGGTAGAGCCCGGCCCGGTCTCAGCTCTGTCTGCCGTCCCAGCTCCCTTGTCCTGAGATGGTAATCTCCTTAGTGGCCGTGTTCTTTAGGGTGATGCTTGCTGTGGATGGAGTGTTTTTTGACAGGTGCCTTTGCTTTTCGGGTGTTAGGGATTAGTGATGAGGGAGGTCATTTGGGAAACATTAAATCTTGAGTGTTCTGCCTTTTCCCTGAGGGATGGACCAGTCCAGATGTGAAAGCTGCTTGTGTCTGCTGAGGCAGGTCCTAGAGCCAAGGGAGTGTGTTTGGGAAGGCTCTGGGCCCTGAGGTTCAGGAAGGTCTTAGCTGACCCAGGGACTGCTTGCCTTCTCACCCAGGGCTGGGTTTGTGGCTCAGCTGGTGAGGGTCAGCACTGAAGAGGGGTGCTTGGTCCAGTGATACCTGTTAGCTGTTGAGGGGGTGGAGAGTGTTCTGGGCCCTTTGCTGAGATGTTTTGCAGGTTTCCTCAGGGCTGGATTGTTGTTCCTTTGCTTCTCCTGGGAGGGACCAGGCTCATCTTGGGCTGGGCATATGCCTTAGGCAAGAGGGTATTTCTGGAGGACCTGGCTTTTTTCCCCTCTGTGTCTGGAGTGGGTGTGCCTGTGGGGTTTGTTTGCAGTGGAAGGGGAACAGGTTGGTGGAGGAGAGTTCCCAGTCTTGAGAGAGCCCGTGGGGGCAGCTTAAAATGGATCTTTCCCCATGTTCTTTGTGCCCAACTCTAATGTGAACTGAGTTGCCCATGGTTGCAGTCTGATCATGTGCAAGAAATAACAGCAGCAACAAAAACAGGGTAGTGTGAACAGCTTTCTGGACCACTCCTCTCTGCTGTGACACAGAAGTGAGTTGGGACAGAAACAGCAAAACTTATGAAAAAGGTAAAACAGGACCTGGACCACAAGTTTATGATTTTAAATGATGGAAGTTTCTTTTATAATGTACTCAGTGGTTCTGTGGGCTCCCTGCAGTATGTGAAGTTAATGCTTTGGTCAGGAAATCAGTGGGTTCCCACTTACCAGAAACATGCTTTGCAGGTGGGGTACATGCAATTAAATTTAGCTATATGTACTATAATTTTAAAATGAATGGAACCATCCTTGGGTTAATTGAATTCCTGGCTAATTGAAGGTAATGGTTTTGGAGATGGAGAAGATAGAGAAGATGGTGCTATCTCATGGTTCCTCTCCTCCTGGATGAAGGACACAACATATGCTATCCTAGATTAGGATTTTAATTCTGTGTTCAAAACATGTCAAAGCAAAGCCTCTCGGGGACTCAGTGTGGTTCTTAGAGCAAGGACTACTTGAAATACTCGCCTTTGAATAATAAGATGCTTAATAAATGCTTGTTGACTGACTTAGTGATATGCAGTAATACCAGATAGTACTTTGATAGTTGGTTTTAAAAATGTCACATTGGAGCTCAATAAATGTTTGTTTGAATTAAATTTGGGGGAGGATGTGGTTGCAGTTCCCTCCATGTGAAGAGTTGCCCAATTAGTTAGGCTTTACTCTATATCTGTGAGGAATATGATACTCTGAAAGTGCGTTCCCCTAAAATGCAAAAGTTTTGTGAAAAGTTGGGTCCATTCTGGCACGTAATAGGTACTCCATAAATATTTGTTGAATGAATGTAGTCAGAATCATATGGAAAACAGGTTGCCATGAAAAGCCCTGATTTCTAATTGGTGCATTTAATAATGTCCTAGCAGTCAACATTTTGTAAGAAGATATGTTTTATTGGTGAGAGTCTTGCAATTCAGTTAAGTAGCTGGCTCATGGGATTGTGTTTTTGACAATTAATTAATTCAACAAATATTTGCAAACTCCTACTACCTCCTGGGCCTGTGCTCAGTGCTTGGGGATGCAGAGGAGAAGAGGTCTGAAGTCAGGCTGATCTGTTGTCAACAAACATTTATTGGGTGTCTCAAGCCCTGGCCACAAAAAGAAACATGAGACAACACAGGCTTCTCTCTCCATACCTGGGAGAATAAGGTACCTGCATCTCTGTGCTGATGATTTTTATTGGTTGTTAATTATATCTAATAATTTTTATGGTGGAAAATTAATTTCTATAATTACCAATGTATTCTGATGGGTCTTTTATTGTAGCAGAAGATGGCTGTGCCTCCCACATACCCCGATCTTGGCAAATCTGCCAGGGACGTCTTTACCAAGGGCTATGGTGAGTGTTGCACAGAGCAGGCTTTCCACTCAGACTGGGATGGTGTGTTTGGGGTTTTACCCATCACAGTTTGAGAGACCTGGGTCAGTCAGCTCTTAGAACTTTTCCTGTCAAGGGTGAAAGATATGCCATCTATGGCTAGTAAAGCAGTTTTGGTTGTGCACGCCATAGGGGCAGGCTTATGAATTGCTGCAGGCAAGTGGACATTTTTGTTTCCTCTCCCAGGCGTGGGAGCAGCTCTGTATATGCTGCTGCAGTAGAGTATCGTTTCTAAATGTAGCCTATCCTTAGGCACATGCCCACGCTGTCATGAACTTTTCTCTCAGACTCTGCAGGGAGCACAGGTGGGGCACCAGGGGGGCCTGTGCCTGTTGTGTCTGTCAGTTTCATGGTACCTGAGCTTTGCACACGGGCAGGCAGCAGTGGAGACAGGTCCTCCATACCTGTGACATTGTGCAACAGCGTCAGGGGAGGCAAGGTGCTTTCTTAGGTTACATACTTAACCTGTTAACAGTTACTGTCTTCTGTCTTTAGGATTTGGCTTAATAAAACTTGATCTGAAAACAAAGTCTGAGAATGGACTGGTAAGTTGTCTGTCCGCAATGGAGCATGGGGATTATTATAGATCAGCAAATAACTGCCATGTCCTGGGTGGCAGTCAAATGAAAGGACTTACTAAATGTGGCAATTTGTGGTTGTCACATTCATTGCATTTTCTGTGGGATGGGTGGTCCAGGGGACGCCCCCAGGAAGTCCCCAATTCAGTCGCTGTTAATACTCACAGAAATAGGGGGCAGGCCTGTTTCATTTTTCTTTGTGTTTTTTATTTCACAATTGACCTGTGTTAAATGCCACATTATTATTTAAAAGAAGTGAATCTCAGTAGTCCCTTTTAGACCGTGCACATGGTGGTTTTTGGAAGGAAAAAGTTTTGGGGTTGAATAACTGTGGTGTCAGCTATGTCCAATGCTTTTGCTCTGTGCTAGGCTGGAGGCTGCCTGGCACCAGGAGGAGTGCCTTCTTGTCTAGACTAAAGCTTTACAGGGGAGGCAGGAAGCTGTCCTGATAAAGAATTCCCCATAAGAGTCCTTTAATCAGCAGACTCCTTTAGCCCCTTCTGTACTTAAATATCTAATTGAATTATGGAATTAACTTTTGTCCCCACACATTCAGGGTCTCATTTCTTGCACAGAGGGAAGGAAAGTCTGTTTAGGGTGGCTTGATGCAAAGTGAAGTGCTGGCGTGGTGCAGGCTGTGACTCTCCCTTTCTCCTTTGAAGGAATTTACAAGCTCAGGTTCAGCCAACACTGAGACCACCAAAGTGACGGGCAGTCTGGAAACCAAGTACAGGTGGACCGAATACGGTTTGACGTTTACAGAGAAATGGAACACAGACAACACACTAGGCACGGAGATTACTGTGGAAGATCAGGTAATGGTTGCCGGCGAAAAGTCACAGTTTTATTACTGGACATCCTTGGGCCTGTCTTATGACTAAACCTGCTGGCAAATTTCTCTTCAGCTTGCACATGGACTGAAGCTGACCTTTGATTCATCCTTCTCACCGAACACTGGGTAAGAATCTCATCTGTTTTCTCTGCGAGGACATTCAGCAGTGTTTTATAATAAGATTCTACACTGTCTATTATTGTTCTTCTCACCTCAGTTGTGGAGGGCCTCAGGATTTCTGGCCCAGTAACGCTCCATTTTATGTGAGTGAGGCTACTGGTAATGTAAGTGGCCAACACTCAAGGGCAGCAGGTGACATTTGGAAGCTGGGGCTAACCGGTTACTGTTGCCAGCCCCATTTTTCAGGCTTGGAGGGCCCTTACCCCAGCTTTCCACTCAGTGACACTGAGAATGTGTGGGCTTAGCTGCAAGGTGGCTCCTGAGGGTGCACTTTCTGTCCTAGGCCTCTGGCCACAAACTAATGCAACTTGATGGTTATTGGGCAGATCAGGAGGCAAGATGGCATGTTGGTGTGCCTTAGCTCCTGGGTGCTTTTCAGAGTGAGGAGATGGAATTGTTCTCTTTCAGAGTACACTTATGTTTTTTTTCTACTCAGAGAAATGGGTCTCCTAAACATGGGGAAGTTTGTTTTGCATGCTGATGACAGGTTCAAGGGCATGTACTGAATTTCATTTTTTAGTTTTTTTTTTAATTGTGGCAAGATTCACATATAAAATTTACCCTCTCAGCCATCTTTAAGTGTGCAGTTCAGTGGCATTATGAATTTCACTTTTTTGCCATTCCCTATTATTTTCCTTTCTCCTTCCTTTTTTCCATTCTGGCAGGTGTTTACTAGAGGGAGGATCTCCTGAGTTCAGGCCCTGTACTGTGTGTATGGTGACTACAAGGGGCTGGGCAGACAGGGCTCCTGCCTCTGGAGGGTATAGTCTTTTTATAACTTGGTTATGGATGATCTGAATGCCATTGGCCAGGAGCTGAATTTACTCTTGTTCTCATCTCTGTTGTAGTTTCTCCTGCAGGAGCATTTGGTCTCTTGCTTGTCTACTTCCCCCAGGCACCCTGCTGTGATGGGGGAAGTTACCTGGAGAGACCCTCTGATAGGCCTAGGGGCTGAAGGGTATGCCCACATGCTTGAATTTGCTGCCTACGATTTTGCTTGGTACCCTGAGATGGCACACTTTGGAATTTGTAAGGGATTTCCCACTGCCTTTGGGAGGTTGCAGAGAAGTCTCCAGGTCCTGTAGTAATGTGCTTAAGAGGAAAGGTTTTTGTTTTTGTTTTTTAAATTTAACTATTTTAAAATAATTTTATACTTAACATATGCAGAAATGTTGCACAAATAATATGTACAGTTCCCTTATATCCTTCATCCAGTTTCTCCTAATGTTAGCATCTTACATAACTGTAACATAATTATCAGAACCAGGAAATTCGTGTTGATATTATAGTGTTAACTAATCTCTTGTCCTACTGATCTCCTATTTCTGGTCCATAATCCAGTTCAGGACTCTACACTCTACATTTACATTTAGTCTTTAGGTCTTCTTTCCCTCCAATCTGGGACATAGTCTTTCTTTGTCTTTCATGACCTTGACACTTTTAAAGAGGGTTGGCCAGTTATTTTGTAGAATCTCAATTTGGATATATCTGATGTTTCCTCATGGTTAAACTCAAGTTGTGCATTTTTACAACCACAGAAGTGATGTGTTGTGTCTGTTCTGGTGCATGATATGACGGGGTGTATGTCAGTATGCTTTCTTACTAGTGAAATTAACTTTGACCACTTGATTAAAGTGGTGTTTGCCAGGTTCCTCTATAAAGCTACTCTTTTTCTCTTTGTAAGTATTAAGTATCTTGTGGGGACATACTTTGAGACTTTGCAAATATTCTGTTTCTTATACTTGGACTCACAAATATTAACATTCATTGGTGATTCTTGCCTGCAACAAATAGGTTTGGCAAATGGTGATTTTCTAGTCCCATTATTCCTGCTACATTTGTTAATTGAGATTCTACTGTAAGGAAGAGCTCTTCCTTCTGCTCCACTTACTCACTTAATCAATTATTTATATCAATATGGATTCATGGACATTTGTTTTATTCTATGGGTTATAATCTATTACTGTATTTTGATACGCACGTTGTCCTTCATATGGCCATTGGGAGCACCTTCAAGTTGACATCCTGTGTGTTTTTGACCAGACACTGTCTTTTTTTTGCATACCTTCAGAGGATGTATCATGTTTATCCTTTACTTGGTCTTCTCTACTTCTACTGTCAGCCATTTCCCCAAGGAACTTTGGTTTCTTTTATTGAAGAATGGTGTCTAGAAACCAAGATAGTGGGTATAAGGTCACATTGCTACTGAGTATTTGAGGAAAGTTTTGATGACTTGATGAAGATGGAAATGAAAGTTGGCTTTCCAAAGTGATTGAGGGGTATAGTCAGGGAAAGCGTCCTGCCTTCTGTATGTAGCTAAGCATAGACCACATCTTAGGAGAATGCAGACCTCATCTAGGTACCAGCACCCACACGTAAAGCCAGCTCATTAACCCCGAATCAGAGTCAGGCCCCTCTCAGGTGCTTGTCAAATTAGCACCCCTGTTAAATAGCTTTAAAAAGAATCCCAACAATATTGGAAAGAGGAAAAGCTCTAAAGGTGGGAAGTGCTGCATTAAAGCAGAATCCTGGATAGAAATCTCAGTCACTGCCCCAGCACTGACGGTTCTCTGGAGACCTTGTGGCCATGGCCAGAATCCAGTGGAACAGTGTGTATGCTTTCTTACTAGTGAAATTAACTTTAAGGCGCTTTGTAGTTGGTCCTGTGTGACTGGGGTCACCACTGGTCAGAGGCCCTGCCACCAGCTCATACTTTGTGGTCAGCAGCAGCATTCTACCTAGTGGTTGTAAGATGCCCAGTTTTTACATATCCTTGTCTCCCTCTCTTTCTAAAGTCAGCCTCCCAGCCGCTGTTTTTTCATCTACCACCCCACTCAGGTGGTGCCAATTGGATGAGCCAAAGCCCCTACTTCTTCCCCCAAAGATCAGGCAGACGAGAATTAGTTTATTTTGAGTTTTTCCTATTGAGAGGTAATTTTGTTGTTACTCCTTTTCTTCAAAGCTTGTGAAAGTGCCCAGCAGCTAATTTGGATGAAAGTTTCAAGTTTCATTGTCACTTGGGAAGGTTGTTGGCTTTATTTTCAACTGTGACCCTTGAAATTTTTGTTCAGGACTTGGAATATTAACCTTTAAATGTTTTATTGTGGCAGATTTCAAACATATAAAAAGAGTGAAGAAAAGTATATTTAACACTTACTGTGTTCCAGTCACCCAGCTTTAATAATTATCAATGCATGTCCAATTATGTTTTATTTATATATCTAATTAATCCCACCCACCCTCAGATTATTTTGAAATAAATAACATGATATAATTTTATCTATTTCGATATGTATCTTTAAATAAGATTCCTCTTTAAAAAAGCATAACCACAATATCATTAGATTGTAAAAAATCAATTGTAATTACTTAAAATTGTCAAATCCATAGTTTGTTCAAATTTACATGATTTCATGAAATTTTTTTTATAGAATCAAAAATTGCCCATGCAAAGTCACAAAAACTGGTTCATATGGCTCCTGTATTTCTTAATTTTTAGATTCCCCTTCTCTGTTTTTGTGTTCTTGCCATTTATTTGTTGATTAAATCATTTGTTCTGTAGAATTACATATAGAGTAAATTTTGCTGTTTATATCTCTGCGGTGTCATTTAACTTGTTCCTCTGCCCGCCATATTTCTTATGAATCGGTATGTCTAGAGGCTTCATCACATTTAGATTCCATTTGGGGTAGGGGTCCGGGTGGTGCTAAAATATAAATGTGCTATGTGCTTCCTTTGGGGGTACACATAGAAGGCCCAGTTTTCTCTATATATTTTGATGCCATTCGTAATCCACTCATTAGGGGTTACAAATTGGTTATAATTCCACTTTTATCATTCCTCCTTCATTTATTAGTGAAATATTTCTATAAAGAGGAGATTCTCATCAACTCTTTGTTTACCTTAAGATACATTTAATATAGTAATGGTGGGATAAATGTATGAATTCTTTTTTATTGACTGTTTCCAAAATAAATTGGTTCTCTAGTCTCTAAAGGTGGCTGGTGTATGTGTTTTGAGTGTCCTTATGAGCCACTAGATTTGAACATACTGTTTCAATCCATTGCCAATATTATTCTTAAGGATGCTGACATTGTCCTGCATTTGAGGCCTGTGGGGAGCCTCTTCAGGTTAGCTCCCAGGTCCTTTCCCCAGACCCAGGAGTCTGTGATAGCTTTCAACTTCAAGCTCAACTTGCACATTTCCTGCCCTGGCCTGTAATCCACTCTTTCTCTGAGGAGCACTGATTCCTTTTGGGAGGGAATGGTATTTAGGGCCCACGGTCTGGGTGCTGGGGATGAGGCTTTCATCTCAGTGTGAGTGAAGCTGGGGTGGACAGGGCTGCACAGGCCTCGAGCCTCTGAGCAGACCTGGTTTCTCCTGTGGTCCCTGCTAAGAATGCAGCTTGCAGTGGGAGATGTCCATTTTGTAGCTGAATGACTGAAACGATCAGGTGAAAATAGCCTAAATTTTATTTGATAGCTATGATCTTGTCTCCGTTGTTGACTTTTGGTAAAAAGCATGGTGATAATATATTTATGCAGGTGACACGACTCACCTACCATTCTTGAGGAATTCTTCATCTTGAGCAGTGGGCAAGGGAAGCACTGGTCTGGTCCTACACTCAAGTCTGGGGCCAGCAGACAAGGCTGGGGTCTCCTGCCTCATCCGGTCAGACAAGGCTTGCTGACCTCCATGACTGCAAGGCCCCAGTTCTCTGAAATAAATATTCACCGGGATCTCATGAATACTGAATTTAAAGCTGTCTTAACTGTTGTAACTCCTTAGAAGGGATTCTTTACTAAGTAAGCCACAAAGTGAGATGTCGACTGTCTCCTTAAAAGCTGCTGTCTGGATAGTTGCGTTCATGACAGATATACTGTATCTTTTCCCACAGACAGGAGAAGAGCAAAGACGCATCTGTTCCCTAATTACATGGTGACGCTCTACCTAATAAATGCTTGTGTGGGCCACTACATTAAGCATAGGGAGGAGATAAAAAAAGAAAATTACTTAGCTTTTTTTTTCAAGCTTTTCCTGCCTGTGTTCTCACTTTGTTTTTGTGGCATCTCTGCAGACTGGGTTCTGGTTGCAGAGAGGTTGCATTCACCCTGTAGTGGTGCAGCAGCTGCTAAAGGGAGCTCTGGGGGCCCAGATTGCCCCCTAGGCCCCATATTTACACTGAGATTTTTTTTAATTTGCATTTGTTGGCATGGTTGTTGCAAGGTGAGGTAGGCTCTGATTTTAATATAATTTCTTTTCCTTCAGGAAAAAAAATGCTAAAATCAAGACAGGATACAAGCGGGAGCACATCAACCTGGGCTGCGATGTGGATTTTGACATCGCTGGGCCTTCAATCCGGGGCGCGCTGGTGCTGGGTTATGAGGGCTGGCTGGCTGGCTACCAGATGAATTTTGAGACTGCAAAGTCTCGAGTGACCCAGAGCAACTTTGCAGTGGGCTACAAGACTGATGAATTCCAGCTTCACACCAATGTGTAAGTGCACGAGAGTGTGGGTGAGAGGAGGGGGATTGTTTCTCGTAGCTCAGTTTTTAATCGCTGTAAAATGAGTTTGTTGGAATCAGATGAGCCAAACAGCTTGCACATGCTTTTCTGTTTCCCACCTACCCATTTCCTGAAGTAATGTAGGGTTTTTCTATTCTATGAACAGTAAATGTTGTCACTGGTACATACAGAATGACTGATCATTGCCCGGAAGGGCATGGTGTCAGTCCAGAGGAGTGTCCCTTCCCTGAAGTTTTATGACATTGGAGGTCATCTCAGTTTCAGTTTAACAAACTGCAGACACTGTCGCTCGCTCTCTTTCTTTGTATAGTGCCCAAGGATTGGCTTGGTGTGCTTAATGAAATGTAGACATGGCAGACACATTAGGAGATGATTATCTCAGTTAAAGATAGAGTATCTTTTCTGTATGGCAGAGCACTTAAAAGTTTATTAACTACTGGACAGTGTAGTGAAGGGCAGACAAAACTACAAGTTAGGTTTGAGAGAGCCCCTTGTAATCAGGCTCGACAGTTGAAGTAGAGTGCTGATTTAGGTTAAGAGAAACAAAAATGTCATCCATAAAATCCCTGTCGACCTGAACTCACCTGTGGCACATGTAGGGTACAACTGCACCCGATTTCTTTCTTTCCACTAGAGATCACTAAAGAAATGATTTCTTAAACTTCAAAAGACAGGTAAATAGTGTTAGTGTCTAAACTGATAATATTTCCATTAATAACATTTTTGAGGAATTTTATACAGTGGTCCCCCTTATCCTTGGTTTCAGTTATCCGTGGTCAGCCGCGGTCTGGAAGCAGATGACCCTTCTGATGTGTGGTCAGAAGGTCAGTAGTAGCCTAATGCTAAGTCACAATGCTCACGTCACTCACCCCACTTCATCTCATCACATAGGTATTCTATCATTTTGCATCATCAGCAGAAGAAGGGTGAGTACAGTACAATAAGATAATTTGAGAGAGAGAGACACCACATTCACATAACTTTTATTACAATACATAGTTAAAATTGTTTTTTTTTGTATTATTGTTGTTAATTTCCTACTGTGCCTAATTTATAAATTAGACTTTATTATAGGTATGTATGTGTAGGAAAAACTATGTATAGGGTTTGGTACTATCTGCCGTTTTAAGCATCTACTGGGGGTCTTGGAAAGTATTCCCTGTGGTGTAGAGGGGACTATTGTAATTAATAAGTTGATGTAATTAGCATAATATAATGGATCAATATAATAAATTTGGAGTCTTTTGAAACTACAGAGTCACAGGGAAACTAGAGACAGACAGTCCAGTAATTCTTGGGGTGGAGGCAGAGACGGTGTGACGCTAAAATGGTGGCATGAGGGAGTTTGGGTGAAGCTGTTCTGGATCCTGATTGTGGTGGTGGTCACATAAATCTGTGTATGGGTTAAAATTGATAGAAATGTACTCCCCAAAAAGGTCAGAAAAAGTAGGTAACATACAAAAAAGTCAGGAAAAAATCACAAGCATTGAAGTGTTTTTTAAATTAGAGTTTTGATTGAAATGGAAAGTACTTCCTTGGTTTGGAATTGGGAATTGGCTGTTAGCTGTTTTCCCCACATACCTGAGGTTCAGGATTTTTAATAGGTGGACATGGTTTATTTTTGGAACTGGCATGGAAACAGCAGGCACAGCTAATCCGGGTTGCCCTGGTGCCTGCTGAGGCCTAGATGTGTAACAGACTTCTTTGTGCCTCCTATAGATGAATTTCCACAAGTTCCCTCTGTTCATAGTTTTGAGAGCTCAGTACAGGAAGGCAGTGTTGCTGGTTTTAGAACATACTGGAAAATAAGACATTTTTAAAAAACATATTTAAGACCTAGAAACTTCTCCCATTTGAGTTACACCAGTAATTCAAAAATCTATTACTTGTGACAAGCACAAGTGGACAAGTCCTGTGGCATGCGTGCACTTTCTGAAGAAGTCAGTTTCCCTGTGTGTCAGGTGGTGCCTGGGCTCTCCCTGTACTTAATGGAAGCACAATGTCTTTCTGGCTGAATTTCTGGAAAAACTTAAGAATTCAGAATGTATTTAATGAGCATCTACTTTAGGGAGAGTGTATTGGTGAAGAGCAGAGTTTGCAATGAAATGGCAAAAATTTGCTCTTGGGTTAGTGATTTCTAAGCTCTTTCCAGTACCATTTCTGCTGGAAACACTCAAAATGATCAGGCAGAACTTTGACTCTTTTTTTTTTTAATGTTATGACTGTAAGGGAGGGAAGGGATTCTTCCCAGAAGCTGGAGTCAATATAGTGTGTTCGGAAGAGAGGAAGGAGTTTGGCCAGCTGGGTTTCATTCCATTTTTGAAAGATAGAAACACTTTGTAATGGAGCAAGTAGTTCATTTTCAAATCCCCTCAGGACTGTAGATGTTGCAGCAGGGGCCAACAATATGCGCAGGTGGACAAGTCTGAATTGTATGTTAAGCTCTTTGGTAATTGCTGCCCCTCCAAGGGTCAGTTCTGGCTGTGTCTCCCTGGTGATGGCTGCAGCTAAGGGCTGTGATCTGCCTTCTGAGGAACATGAGTGGTCCAGCCTGTCTTGCCATTTCTGGCCATGTTCTGTTCTCATTTGCTTCTTCTCCTCCCTTACCATATTTATGATATAAGCATTTATAAGAGTAATAACATTAGACGCAGAAGAAAGAAATCACTCAGAATCCAGAATCTCAGAATAGAAGTTGTTCCTTCTGTTTTAGAGAATATGTTGGAAGCAGCCTTCAGGTTCTGTGCGGCAGAGGCAGTCAGCTGAGCTGCCTTTGGGTGCCCCCAGGGATGGGTTAAATAGCCCTTCCCTTCCTCACAACCTTCCCAGCTCTGGGGTCCGTTCCATTCCTATTGGCATCCTGTAATTTGGTACATGTTTTGTGATCAGTTCAATCCATTGACAGCAACCTTGCCCTCTGTTAGATTTGGGCAGCTCTGCCCAGCTCCAGCCCACCTTCCCGGGCGGCTTGGTATCTGTGCTGTGCTTGTTTGCAGAAATGATGGGACAGAGTTTGGTGGCTCTATTTATCAGAAGGTGAACAAGAAGTTGGAGACAGCAGTTAATCTTGCCTGGACAGCAGGAAACAGCAATACTCGCTTTGGAATAGCAGCCAAATATCAGATTGACCCTGACGCCTGCTTCTCGGTGGGTACCTGTGGGATAATGCATTGTCCATGCCCAACCTGAACTCTTAGGTTGGAATCTCTTTTCATAGATTATCTGACTGTGAAAATAATTAAAAATGAGGAAAGCAATAGTAACAGTATGTACTGTGGGGGCCAGGCACTGTGTGGGGCCCATTATATGTGGATTAACTCAGTGCCTAACTCTTACACGACCCATTTGAGGTGGGTGCCTTTTTCAAAAAAATTTTCCCATCCCTGTTTTCACAAATGGGGATCTGGAAGCTCAGAGAGGTGAGTAACTTACTTCCCCAAGAGCAGGCACTTGGTAAGTCCTGGAACCTGGACTTGACCAGACTGGCTTGCTATGGAGCCTCCTCTAAACAGTCTGTATTTATACTGCAGACTGTAAAGAGGGTTACTTTGAATCCTAAGGTTTTCAATGTTTATTCTTCTCCTCATTTTTCATTCTCTTGTCTAGCTCCCGTATTTCATATTAAGAAATCAGGCCCTGGCATTGGCAGTTGGCATCTTACCTTGCAGACCGTGTGGCATTGCTCATGGAACCTTGGGTTGCTACACAGTTTTTGCTTTAAGTCCTGTCGAGCACATCTCTCTTGTCACAGGGCACTGCCACCTGTACCCCTTTTGGGGTGGAATGAAGAAATCTCATGTTGCAGGGTGGTTTCTGGACTGGTTTGTGTAATTTACAGACAGCCCACTCTGAGTCTTCTGAAATGGGAAATGAATTTCACTTCCTTAATGTTAGACACTTGAAAACAAAGGAAAAGGGGCCTCATTGTTTGGATGGTATGAACAAAAAGAAACAGCTAGATGGGGCACTGACTGCCGGGAGGTCTTCCTTCCCCTGCTTTACTCTTTCTTAAGGGAAATGTCAGGTCTGAAAACAGCATCACAGCAGGAAAACATGCACTTCGACAGCTCCAGCTTTTGCCAGGGCTCAGTGTTCTTATGGCTTGAGCTAACTCTGCACCTGACCCTTCCTAATTTCACCAAAAAGAGGTCAGTAAGAGGCCCAGATTCCCCTACAACTCAGGCAGAAGAATGAGGACAAATTGTTATTGATTCAACTGCTTTAGTGAACTTAATTATTAATTATATTCATTAAGTGCTGAAAATGAAGTGAGTGGCTAAGTCTTTCTTTTGCTCAGTATGCATTTTAAATTAAGTCTTGTCAGCCTAGAACTTTCTTGATGTCACTATGACTTCTGCTTTTCTTTTTCATGAAGAGAAAATTCCAACAATATTCTGCCTTAAAAAAAAAAGTCTCAAAACCCCATCTGGCATATCTGTTTTTCCTGATCCCAGCAGATAGATCTTGAGGAAATCTGTTCCTACAAGGAAGGCTTTTATGTGTCTAGTCATAAACGAAAGTGTCCTTACCTGTTATAACTTGAATACAGACCTACCCAGTGTGAATGGAATTAGGGATTCATACCTTTAGGAATCAAATGTAAATAATAACTTCCTTTTAACTGAAAATTTTGTTGACTCTTTGAGTCTCCCTTGTGAGACCTAGCTCCCAAACTGGATACATTTCATATTGAATTTAATGACTCCTGTAAACGAACTGATCATGAAAAAAGAGAATTGGATTCTGAAGTTCAGAGTTGGTTGGTTAAAAAGCTCTTACTCATTTAGGGATGGAAGTGTGAAATACTTAACATTTTTACTCTGTCTTGTCTTTTCCTTGACTAGGCTAAAGCGAACAACTCCAGCCTGATAGGTTTAGGATACACTCAGACCCTAAAACCAGGTATGTGTTGGTTGTGAAAATTAGTGAAATTAATTCCTTGTCTTAAAAAAAAAAACTGGAGCTGGTTTGCTGCTTTATGTTATTTCTTATAAAATGTCTGCGTGGCACAATGTAAATGAGCATATATAAAGTTTTATAATTAGATGTGTATACAGGAGTGCAGAGTCATTATAAAACATTTGGAAATGGGAAAAGTAGTAAGTAGAAAAAAAAGCTGAGGCTAACATATTACATTTTTGGTTATTTTCCATCCTTTTTTTTTTCCCCCAGTGTGTACCTAATGCTTGATAATGTATTTCCAGCACATTCTTACAACAAGCTCATAGATCACCCCCATTGTAAAACTGGTTTGCAGGTTTTCCTTGCACAGTTGGCTTGGCCAGTGCACAGTGTGTTAGAGATACAGGAGGTAATACCACCTTGGGATTAGTTTGGTCAAGTTGGGCCTGTGAACCCTGGAAATCTAAAATCTTGATGGCAGAATCAAGTCATTCTAGGGAAAACATCAGTTAGTTGTGTCTGTGCGTGTGCATGTTGTGAATGCCAATATAAGACCTTGGAGTCTGATTCATGGTTGGAATTTCATTTCAAGGAGCTATTGGTAAAGAACTTCCTGCATGGTGCCAAAGGTAGAGAGATTAATTGTAGCAGGGGACAAAGAGAGGAAAAAGAAAAGTGAGTCCCTCAAGTGGATTTGGGTAAGCTGTGGAATAATTATTGTTTTATAAGCTCATTCTAGGCTACCTGTTAGTCAAATGGTGTTAAATCACAGGAATTGAAGGGCCATGTGGTTTTGCCCCTGCAAGTCACACATAGGTGGAACAGGTTCTGAATGTGGTGTGGTTTTGCCATTGTGCTTAATATTCCTCAGTATGTTGATCTGTCTTCTCTCTTCTTTCCTCCATCCCTCTCCCTTTCCTCTCTCTGATTTTTCCCCTTGCAGGTATCAAACTGACGCTATCAGCTCTGCTGGATGGCAAGAATGTCAATGCTGGTGGCCACAAGCTTGGTCTAGGACTGGAATTTCAAGCATAAATGAATATTGTACAATCGTTTGATTTTAAACACTTTTGCAGCATAGCTACCTTCAGACTTTAGTGTACCTTTCAATGTTGTATGTCTGGGATGCAAGTATTGCTAAATATGTTGGACCTCCAGGTTAAAGATGATTCAGCTTTAAGGTGTTACCCTTTTAGAGGTACAGAAGAAACCCAATTCCAAAATTGGTCCTTTCAGCTGTGGACTTGGGGGGAACTTGGTGGCCCCTCTAGGGATGTCAGGTTTCTTTTTTAATTGAGAAATGGCTGCAAGTGGAAGCTGGTAATTTGTAGGCACTTTGTAAGTTTATATTGAGTAAATGAATGAAATTGTGACTTACTGAGAATTGAATCTTGGTTTCATACCCTAATTGAGGTCATTGATGGTGTGTATAAACTCTTCTGAAAGGGGCTTTTTTAGACAGATCTTCATGACCTGTTTCCACCCCAGTCTATCACCTCTTTTACATCAAAAGTAGTCTGCAGGGCATGGTAGCTGTATCTTTTGTGCTATTTTGGGGTGGATAACGTGGATGTGATAAAACCAATAATTCCCTTTCATGTGGTGTTTTGCTCTTGCACCAGAGTATGAAGTAGCTTCTAAGAGCTCCAGCTGCAAGCTGGGAAGTCTCCGTGACTGTAATCACATGGTGACAAAACTCGGAATCTAAATTGGACTTCTGTTATATTTTCACCACTCTGTTTATTTTTTTAGCAGTTTAATGGGTACATTTTAGAGTCTTCCATTTTGTGTGGAATTAGATCCTCCCCTTCAAATGCTGTAATTAACATCACTTAAAACTTGAATAAAATATTGAAACTTCATCCTTTTGTGTTTATTTATAAAAGTGTAAATAAATGGCATTTGGGCAGGGTATGTGTGTGTGTGCGTGTGATATTTTTGGTTTTCTGTTGCTGCATAACAAATTGCCACAGTGTATTGACTCAACACTCATTTATTTAGTTCACAGGTCTATAGGTCAGAAGTCCAGGCCTACCATGGCTGGGCTTTCTATTAAGATATCTCAAAATGCTGAAGTTAGGATGTTAGCCAGACTTCTCATCTGGAGCCTGGGGTCCTCTCCCAGACTCACATAGTTGTGGCAGAATTCAATTCCTTGTAGGATAATGGTCCTTGTTTCCTTGCTAGCCATTAACTAGTGGCCACTCTCAGCAAATAGAGGCCACCTGCATTCCTTACTGTGTGGCCTCTTGTCTTCAAAGCTGAAACAGAAAAACTCCCTCATTGTCAAACCCTTTTCACACACTTCACATCTCCTCCAGGAACAGCCCTAACCCCTCTTTAAAAGTTATTTTTATTTATTGAGGTACAGTTGGCATAAAACATTATATTAGCTTCAAGTGTACAATGTAATTCCATGTCTGTATATTTTGGAATGATCATAAAATCTAGTTAACATGTCATGATACATAGTCACAGTTCTTTTATTGTGATGAGAACTTTTAAGATCTGATCTCTTAGCAACTTTCAAATATACAACAGATTAGTAATAGTCACCATGATGTACATTGCATCCTCATAATTTATAACTGCTTCAACCCTTTTAAATGATTCAACTGATTAGGTCAGGCCCACTGAGGGTAAACTTCTTAAAGTTAACTACCATATAACATAACCTAATCACAGGAGTGATATCCTATTCACAGGTCCCTCCCATACTCAAGGGCAGGGGACCTTACAAAGGCTTGGGTCATTGGGGGTCATTTTAGAATTCTGCCATATACACTTTAAAACATAATTGTGGAAATTATATAAAGTAGAATAGTAATAAACTCTACATATACATTATCGAACTTCAGCAAATACAAAACTTTTTTCTATTCAGTGATGTATATGTTTTTACGCAGAATTCCTTTATGGATGTTTGACAGTTCCAAACAGTTACCAGGCTTACTTCTAGTATTTTGTGTAATTGATCACCCCAAACCTTGTGGCCTCAGCGTTTGCCATATTGTCTTCATCAGTTTCATAAGGACGTGCAGCTATTTCAAAGTTAACTTTGATGACTTAGTCTATAGATTTTGACACATAATGGTTGTTGGGTATATCCTATCAGATGCCACGTGCAGTAGTGGTATTTTGAGGTGTACAAAGGGCCCTCTTGAGTATAAGGGAATGTTTCCATTTCCGTTTACATATTAAGTATCTGCCCATTGTATGCAGCATGTTGGAATATTGTGCAAAATACCTTGAGTTCATGATATCTCAACAATAAAAGAGAACAATCTGTTATGGGGACAAAGGAACAAAATGGACAAAGAAGAGAGGACTGAAGGTGTGTTTATTACACAAGAAGGCCCTGTTTAACTCTGAATTTTCCAATGAGCAGAAGCTAGAATTGAGAATTTTATTCATTAAACTGAGTTGGGGTTTCTGTACAGAAGGGAAAGTGCCAGGGGAACTTGGAAAGACTGTACCTTGGCTACCCTGGAAGGTTTGCAATAAGGGCACCATTCAGTCTATCAGGGCTTGTGGTGGGCTTTGGGAAATGAACAGATGAATGACCTCTTAGTTTTCTTTAACAACACAGTTTGTGTGTTTGAGCCGTCACAGGGGCCAGTTAACTGTTAAAAGAAACCAGATTCAGGAGAATACAGGCCCTTCTCTCTTCAGAGAGGCAGCTCAGCTCTGTCTCGGGGATAGCAGCAGCCTTCTGAGGAAATCACGGAGACAAGAGAGGTGAAGCTATAGCTAAAACGTCTTGCTTCATGCCACACTCATTTCCCTATAATTCAACCAAGCGAAACCTTTATGATTTGAAGCCTATAGACGTTTACTAAGGAAATATTCACAGAGCAAACAGATCAAAGAATTGTGCCAGGGCCTAAAGGGAATTTCCTGGAAGTTTCTAAATTTGCATTTTCATATATGGGAATTTAAAAAGTTACAAAATACAAAAAATAATAGAACTTATTGTAGGAAATGTAGAAGCTGTTTGCATCCCTACTTCTTAGCTCACGTCCTTGCTTTTCCTCCGTAATACCTTTACTACTGTGTAGAGAGTGTATTTTACACTATAGTCTTCCGCACAAGAAAACACAAAGGTGGGAGTTTGTTTTGTTCTGAAATATTAGTATTTCCATACTGAAATATGGGAAGGTCCTCAGTATTTGAAGTTATAAATTAGTATGGGGAAATATAAAAAATAAAATATTTACCTATAATTCCACCACCTAATGACCAGTGTTAACATTTGTGTTCCCTTCCTCTTTGGGAACGGACGGGAGGACGGTTACCATTCGAGATCAGCCTATTACACAGTTGGATTTTCCTTTTAAAAATGTCTTAAAACATTTTTAACTGTACAATATCCCATAATGTGGGAGGTAGGGAGGTGCTTGTTCTCATCCTCTCCACACCTTACACACGACACGCTTAACCCGCAGAGAAGTTTGGCCAGCGTATCCCACTTGGCTGCAACTTGCAATATGCTTCCGCGCGGGTTCCAAGAGTCCCGCGCCAGGCGGTGACGTCATCACGCCGGCACGTAGACGCCGAGGGCCGTGATGCCTTACGCAGTGTCTTACGTCATGACGTAGAACCTAGCAACAGGACAGGCTCCCGGCCGAGTCCGATATGGCCGCTGCCACCCTGAGGAGGATGAGGCAGGTCGCGCAAGCGAAGCTGCCGCCCCGGCCAGGTGTCCAGGTGCCGGGGGGTTTGGCGCGGCCGCTGGGCCTGGCGCTCCTGTTTGCGTCCGCCACGATGTCCAGCGGTAAAGGAGGCGCGGCGGCAGGAAGGGCGTGGGAAGACGCGGAGGGCTCGGGCGCGGGCGAAGAGACTGGCCGGGTCAGGGAAAGGGCGCTTCCGAGGGTCTGAAGCAGATGACGTTGCCTGCAGGGGCAGGATATCCACAGCCCGAGGTGGAAGAGTACGCTGTCTGAAGGGGTCTCTTAAGGGGTCTGAGAAGTGGGGTTGAGAGACGTAGGGACCTAAAGAGCAAGGAGCAGAGTGTAGATGGGCGGGGAGGCGGAAGTGGTGGTGTCTAGTGAGAATGGGTTGCTACAGGGAATGGCGGTGGTGGGGTCTCTGAAATTCCTTGGAGCTGGTTGTTAGGAGAGTCTAGAAGAGGGGATGGAGGAGACAGGTGCTGAAGAGATGGCCGTGGTTAGGAGGTGTGGTGTCTAGAGACAGAACAAGGTGGGCAGGGGCAGTGACCGGACTCAGCTGATGGAGTATTTCCTAGAGTGAATGTGAAGGGGAAGGAGCATCAGGTATTGGGGCATCTCAGGTCTGGGAGGTTCTGACGCTTGGTAAAGAGCCAGAGTACAGGGGTGGTAGGCTCTTGAGGGGATTGGGGGAAGGAGAGTTGTTCTTGGAAAAAGGAGATTCTTTATAAATGTGGTCCCCTTTCCCTTTATTCTGTGTCCTAGGTTAATTGGACAACCCTGCTCCTCTTTAATGAATTGTAGGATTTGATTAAGTATTTCTAATTTATTTTATTTATTTATTTAAATAATTTATTTGGTATCATTAATCTACAATTACATGTGCAGTATTATGGTGATTAAACTACCCCCTTCATCAGGTCCCCCCACCAACCCCATTACACTCACTGTCCATCTCGTAGTGAGATGCTATAGAATCACTACTTGTCTTCTCTGAGTTGTACAGCCCTCCCTGTGCCCGCGCCCACATAACATCTGCTAATCGTAATGCCCCTTTCTAATTTATTTTTTATTTATATTTTTGTATTTTTTTATATAATTTATTTTATTATCATTAATCTACAATTATATGTGCAATATTATGGTTATTAAACTACCCCTTCATCAGTTCCCCCCCAACAACCCCATTACAGTCACTGTCCATCAGCGTAGTGAGATGCTATAGAATCACTACTTGTCTTCTCTGAGTTGTACAGCCCTCCCCGTGCCCCCCCAACATTACATCTGCTAATCGTAATGCCCCTTTTTCCCTCTTATCCCTCCTTTCCCACCCATTTTCCCCAGTCCCTTTCCCTTTGGTAACTATTAGTCCGTTCTTGGGTTCTGTGAGTCTGCTGCTGTTTTGTTCCTTCAGTTTTTTTCTTTGTTCTTATACTCCACATATGAGTGAAATCATTTGATACTTGTCTTTTTCGGCTTGGCTTATTTCACTGAGCATAATACCCTCTAGCTCCATCCATGTTGTTGCAAATGGTAGGATTTGTTTTCTTCTTATGGCTGAGTAATATTCCATTGTGTATATGTACCACATCTTCTTTATCCATTCATCTACTGATGGACACTTAGGTTGCTCCAATTTCTTGGCTATTGTAAATAGTGCTGCAATAAACATAGGGGTGCATCAGTCTTTTTCACATTGGACTGCTGCCTTCTTAGGGTAAATTCCTAGGAGTGAAATTCCTGGGTCAAATGGTATTTCTATTTTGAGTTTTTTGAGGAACCGCCATACTGCTTTCCACAATGGTTGAACTAATTTGCAGTCCCACCAGCAGTGTAGGAGGGTTCCCTTTTCTCCACATCCTCGCCAACATTTGTTGTTGTTTGTGTTTTGGATGTTGGCCATCCTCACTGGTGTGAGGTGATATCTCATTGTGGTTTTTATCTGCATTTCTCTGATGATTAGCGATGTGGAGCATCCTTTCATGTGCCTGTTGGCCATCTGAATTTCTTCTTTGGAGAAGTGTCTATTCATGTCCTCTGCCCATTTCTTAATTGGATTATTTGCTTTTTGTTTGTTGAGGTGCATGAGTTCTTTATATATTTTGGACGTCAACCTTTTATCAGATACGTTTTTAATGAATATATTCTCCCATACTGTAGGATGTCTTTTTGTTCTACTGATGGTGTTCTTTGCTGTACAGAAGCTTTTCAGCTTGATATAGTCCCACTTGTTCATTTTTGCTTATGTTTCCCTTGCCCGGGGAGATATGTTCATGAAGAAGTTGCTCATGTTTATGTCCAAGAGATTTTTGCCTATGTTTTTTTCTAAGAGTTTTATGGTTTCATGACTTACATTCAGGTCTTTGATCCACCTTGAGTTTACCTTTGTGTATGGGGCTAGACAGTAGTCCAGTTTCATTCTCTTACATGTAGCTGTCCAGTTTTTCCAACACCAGCTGCTGAAGAGGCTGTCATCTCCCCATTGTATATCCAAGGCACCTTTATCAAATATTAATTGACTGTATATGTTTGGGTTAATGTTTGGATTTTCTATTCTGTTCCACTGGTCTGTGGGTCTGTTTTTGTGCCAATACCAAATTGTCTTGATTACTGTGGCTTTGTAGTAGAGCTTGAAGTCAGGGAGTGTAATTCCCCCTGTTTTATTCCTCCTTCTCAGGATTGCTTTGGCTATTCGGGGTCTTTTATGGTTCCATATGAATTTTAGAATTATTTGTTCCAGTTCATTGAAGAAAGCTGTTGGTAGTTTGATAGGGATTACATTGAATCTGTAGATTGCTTTAGGTAGTATAGCCATTTTGACAATATTTATTCTTCCTAGCCAAGAGCATGGGATGAATTTCCATTTGTTAGTGTCCTGTTTAATTTCTCTTCGGAGTGTCTTGTAGTTTTCAGAGTACAGGTCTTTCACTTCCTTCGTTAGGTTTATTCCTAGGTATTTTATTCTTTTTGATGCAATTGTGAATGGAATTGTTTTTCTGATTTCTCTTTCTGTTAGTTCATCATTAGTGTATAGGAAAGCAACTAATTTCTGTGTGTTAATTTTATATCCTGCAACTTTGCTGAATTCAGATATTAGTTCTAGTAGTTTTGGAATGGAGTCTTTAGGGTTTTTTATGTACAGTATCATGTCATCTGCAAATAGTGACAATTTGACTTCTTCTTTACCAATCTGGATGCCTTGTATGTCTTTGTTTTGTCTGATTGCTGTGGCTAGGACCTCCAGTACTATGTTGAATGACAGTGGAGAGAGTGGGCATCCCTGTCTTGTTCCCGATCTTAGATGAAAAGCTTTCAGCGTCTCGCCGTTAAGTATGATGTTAGCTGTGGGTTTGTCATATATAGCCTTTATGATGTTGAGGTACTTGCCGTCTATACCCATTTTGTTGAGAGTTTTAATCAGGAATGGATGCTGAATTTTGTCAAATGCTCTTTCGGCATCTATGGAGATGATCATGTGGTTTTTGTTCTTCTTTTTATTGATGTGGTGGATGATGTTGATGGATTTTCGAATGTTGTACCACCCCTGCATCCCTGGGATGAATCCCATTTGATCATGGTGTATGATCCTCTTGATATATTTTTGGTTTGCTAATATTTTGTTGAGTATTTTTGCATCTACGTTCATCAGGGATATTGGTCTGTAATTTTCTTTTTTGGTGAGGTCTTTGCCAGGTTTTGGTATTAGAGTGATGCTGGCTTCAAAGAATGAGTTTGGAAGTATTCCGTCCTCTTCTATTTTTTGGAAACCTTTAAGGAGAATGGATGTTATTTCTTCTCTATATGTCTGGTAGAATTCAGAGGTGAATCCATCAGGCCCGGGGGTTTTGTTCTTGGGTAGTTTTTTGATTACCGATTCAATTTCGTTGCTGGTGATTGGTCTGTTTAGTTTTTCTGTTTCTTGCTTGGTCAGGCTTGGAAGGTTGTATTTTTCTAAGAAGTCATCCATTTCTTCTATGTTTTCCAGCTTGTTAGCATATAGATTCTCATAATAGTCTCTTATAATTCTTTGTATTTCTGTGGGGTCCGTCGTGATTTTTCCTTTGTCGTTTCTGATTCTGTTTATGTGTGTAGATTCTCTTTTTCTCTTAATGAGTCTGGCTAGGGGTTTATCTATTTTGTTTATTTTTTCAAAGAACCAGCTCTTGGTTTTATTGATTTCTTTCTATTGTTTTATTCTTCTCAATTTTATTTATTTCTTCTCTGATCTTTATTATGTCCCTCCTTCAATCATTAACGCATTGATTAATTAGGAGAGTGTTGTTAAGTCTCCATGTATTTGTGAGCCTTTTTAATTTCTTTCTAAAATTTATTTCTAGTTTTATACCTTGGTGATCTGAGAAGTTGGTTGGTAGGATTTCAATAATTTTGAAATTACTGAGGTTCTTTTTGTGGGCTAGTATGTGGTCTATTCTGGAAAATGTTCCATGTGCACTTGAGAAGAATGTGTATCCTGTTGCTTTTGGGTGTAGAGTTCTGTAGATGTCTGTTAGGTCCATCTGTTCTAGTGTGTTGTTCAGTGCCTCTGTGTCTTTACTTATTCTCTGTCTGATCTGTCCTTTGGAGTGAGTGGTGTGTTGAAGTCTCCTAAAATGAATGCATTACTGTCTATTTCCTCCTTTAATTCTGTTAGTATTTGTTTCACATATGCTGGTGCTCCTGTGTTGGGTGCATATATATTTATAATGGTTATATTTTCTTGTTGGACTGACCCCTTTATCATTATGTAATGTCCTTCTTTATCTCTTGCTACTTTCTTCGTTTTGAAGTCTATTTTGTCTGATACAAGTACTGCAACACCTGCTTTTTTCTTCTTGTTTGCATGAAATATCTTTTTCCATCCCTTCACTTTTAGTCTGTGTATATCTTTGGATTTGAGATGAGTCTCTTGTAAGCAGCATATAGATGGGTCTTGCTTTTTTATCCATTCTGTTACTCCGTGTCTTTTGATTGGTGCATTCTGTCCATTTACATTTAGGGTGATTATTGATAGACATGTACTTATTGCCATTACTGGCTTTAGATTCGTGGTTACCAAGGGTTCAAGGGTTGCTTCTTTACTATCTAACAATCTAACTTAACTTTCTTGTTAAGTAATTGTAAACACTGTCTGATGTTTCTTTATTTCTCTCCCTTCTTATTCCTCCTCTTCCATTCTTTATATACTAGGTGTTTTATTCTTTGCCTTTAGTTAGTATTTGGATGGTGTGCTCTCTTTGCTATGATTTTATTTTCTCTGGTGACATCTTTTTAACCTTAGGAGTGCTTCCCTCTAGAGCAGTCCATTTAAGGTATCCTGTAGTGGTGGTTTATGAGAGGCAAACTCTCTCAACTTTCGTTTGTCTGGAAATTGTTTAATCCCTCCATCATATTTAAATGATAATCGTGCTGGATACAATATTCTTGGTTCGAGGCCCTTCTGTTTCATAACGTTAAATATATCATGCCATTCTTTTCTGGCCTGTAAGGTTTCTGTTGAGAAGTCTGATGATAGTCTGATGGGTTTTCCTTTGTGGGTGATCTTTTTTCTCTCTCTAGCTGCCTTTAATACCCTGTCTTTATCTTTGATCTTTGCCATCTTAATTATGTGTCTTGGTGTTGTCTTCCTTGGGTCCCTTGTGTTGGGAGATCTGTAGGCTTCGGTGGACCGTGAGACTATTTCCTTCCCCAGCGAGGGAAAGTTTTCAGCAATTATTTCTTCAAAGACACTTTCTATCCCTTTTTCTCTCTCTTCTTCCTCTGGTACTCCTATAATGTGAATATTGTTCCGTTTGGATTGGTCACACAGTTCTCTTAATATTCCTTCATTCCTAGAAATCCTTTTATCTCTCTCTGCCTCAGCTTCTCTGTATTCCTGTTCTCTGATTTCTATTCCATTAACAGTCTCTTGCATCTCATCCAGTCTGCTGTTAAGCCTGTCGACCGCTTGACTGATTTCTGCATTGTCTTTCCTCACTTCCCTCACTTCCTCCCTCAGCTCTTGCACATTTCTCTGCAGGTCCGTCAGCATGGTTATGACTTTTATTCTGAATTCTTTTTCAGGAAGGCTGTGCATTTCCATCCCTTCAGGCTCCCTCTCTGGGGTTGTCTGGTTGATTTTGGTCTGAACCATATTCCTCTGTCTTTTCCTGGCTATAGAAGTGGTCGCTGGTAGTTGCCACGTATGTCAGCTGGGCTCTTTAAGACTTTAAAAAGAGAAAAAAAAAGAAGAAAGAAAGAAAGAGAGAGAGAGAGAGAGAGAGAAAGAAAGAGAGAGAGGGAGAGGGAGGGAGGGAGAGAGGGAGGGAGAGAGAGAGAGAGAGAGAGAGAGAGAGAGAGAGAAAGAGAGAGAGAAAGAAAGAAAGAGAGAAAGAAAGAAAGAGAGAAAAAGAAAACAAAAGAAAAGAAAAAACAAAAAACAAAACAAATGCCCACAGGAGTAGATTCTGTGGGGATGCTGTAGGTGGTGCTGTTGCCCCACTATTCCGCAGCCGTGGCCGCACCGCTCCGCATGGCCCTCTTTGGCAGGGGTGGGAACGAATAGGAGGCTGTTGATCTCAGTGAGAAGTGTTAAGTATGGCTACGCTTCCTCAGTCACCAGCTAAGGCGTCTGAAACTCCCCAGGACTCCAGCCTGCTGGGCTGAGTGTGCTGGGGCGATCTGGCTTCTCCACTGGGCTCCTGTCTCTTTAAGACCGCTGAAGAAAGCACGCGCTTTTTTTTTCCTTCCCGGGAGCCGGCTGCAAGCACCCTGGCGCGTTCCCTGCTCAGATCCTGCCCCTCTGTCCCTCCAATCTCCGCTGCACTGCACAATGTGGGTCAGCGCTCCCTGCGCAGATCACCGGGGCTGGCTACTTCGCGGGGTGCACTTCCACTCCCTCCCGGCTCTGAATCCTCTCCTCCCGCCGGTGCGCTGGGGTGGGGGAGGGCTCGGGTCCCGCCGGGTCGCGGCTCCGGATCTTACCCGCCTCTTGGGGTGCCGAGTCCTCTCGGGTGTAGCTGCACGCTGTGCGCTTTCCTGTGTATTCTCATCTCTCTTTTAGGAATAGATGTATTTGCTTTGTTTTCGTAGATAAATATAGTTTTGGGAGGAGATTTCTTCCACCTTGCTCATGCCGCCATCTTCCCGGAAGTCTATTTTTGTATTTTTAAACCTTTTTTTATTGAGGCATAATTGACATATAGCATTACATTAGTTTCAGGCATACAAAATAATGATTGGATACTTGTATACACTATAAACTTGATCACAGTAAGTCTGGTAACCATCTGTCATTATACATAGTTACAATTTTTTTTTTCTTGTAATGAAAACCCTTAAGATTTAACTCAGTGATTTTCAAATATACAATACGGATTTATTAACTGTTGTCACTGTGCTGTACATTACATCCCCATAACTTATTTTATAACTGGACATTTGTACCTCCTTTTACACCTTCACCCCCCCTCCCCTACTAATATCTATATCTGTGAATTTATCTTGTTGGCTTTTATTTTGCTTTGACTTTTTTTCTTTTTGGATTGCAAATGAAAGTGAAATCATACAGTATTTGTCTTTCTCTGTCTTATTTCGCTTAGCACAATGCCCTCAAGGTCCATCCGTAATAGCAAGATTCCATTATTTTTAATGGCTGAGTAGTAGTGTATTTTATATAATATCACAGCTATTTTTTTTATTAAAGTGTCATTGATGTACAATGTTATGAAGGTTTCACATGAAAAACATCGAAGTGTCAACATTTACCCATATTATCAAGTCCTCACCCCGCCCACCCCTCCCCCCCGTGGGTTGCAGTCACTGTCTATCAGCCTAGTAAGATGCTACAGAGTCACTACTTTGTAGTATCACAGTTTTTTTATCCATTCATCCCTCGATAGACATTTAGGTTGTTTCCATATCTTGGCTATTATAAATTATCCTGTATAATTAAATATTTCTTTTATTAGAAGTGTTACATTGTGAATCAAAATGTTGAAGGCTTTATTGAGAAATGGTGAAATCTGTAAACCAGGGCCTAAGACTTAGGGGGAACAAGTCCATTAATAAGAATTTATAATGATTACACAGTATGTTAGTTAGTCATCCCTTTTTCTTTCAGGCCAAGACTTAATCCTGCCTTTTTTCCTACGTCTTTCCTGAGTTTTCAGATGCAAACAGTGTGAATGGAATAGTGTTCTTTTGCTTGCCAAGAGTGGCTGTCCAGCCACACATTTCTCTACCACAGTGCCGGTTACTTACTTAGGTTTTCTCGGCAGCACCGAAGGCAGGGCAACTGGACCACCCTCCTACCCTCCCAGAAGTGTGTCTGTAATTCTGTGGAGGAAGTATTGAGTCCATTTTCCCAATCCCCTTCCATCTTAGTAAAATATCATGAGGATTTCCCTGGTTGATGCTGATATCCTGTTCCTGGAGTATGTAAGTAGTGCCACTGTTCTGGTCATTTAATCATCTAAGAAGAAACTGACATTTAAACATTTATATTTCTTGTTGGAATGCTTACCACGTATGGTTGGGGGCCTATATAGCTGATAACTATAGTTTCAGAAAGAACTTTTCCCCCTAAGAGATGGTTGAAAATCTTGTGATGAGGGTAAGTGAGGGAGAGTGGGAGGTATTAAGGGGTCCTCTTCTCTCGATTTTCATTTTTAAAAACCCCATAAATATTGCTCCAACTATTTTGGGATATTTCAGGGAATCTTCTTTTTTATTCGGTCTTTATATCAATTGTAAATTCTTATTATTCCCTACTGAAAATAACTTAGATGTAAACGAACATACATGTTTTTAATAGGGAAACAACTCCATTGCAGTATAGTGTTGCATTTGTAAAGCTTTGGGTAATAAAATTTTTTGTAACTGTGCCTTATGGTGGAGTGATTTCAGTGTAATTACTCTTGTAATAAGAAAATGATATTCTAAATAGAACGTGTTGAATTCCAAACTTCAGTTAAGCATAGGAAGTTAAAAAGTAACCACACAGATTTATTTAAACTTGTTCCATATTATGTTTCTTAGTATTTTAGTGCTTGGATATATATTCTTGGCTATCTGTAAGAATTTTTTAGTTTTATGTTTTTCTTTTGATGAAGTCTAAACAAACTAATGTAAACATTATTTTGGATCACTGGATGAGTCTTGCTATGCCATTTAAAAAATGTGTACTTTCTGTGTTGACATTGTATTGCTCCCAAATGATCACCTAAATTTTTTATTTCATTTATTTTATTTTTTATTAAGGTATCATTGATATACAACCATATGAAGGTTTCACATGAGCAACATTGTGGTTACTACATTCATCCATATTATTGAGTCCCCCCCGCCCACAGTCACTGTCCATCAGTGTAGCAAGATGTCACAGTTACTACTTGTCTTTTCTGTGCTATACTGCCTTCCCCATCACCCCCCAACACACCACGTGTGCCAATCATAATGCCCCTCAAGCCCCTGCTCCCTCCCTCCCTAACTGCCCTCCCACACCCATCCCCTTTGGTAACTGCTAGTGCCTTCTCGGAGTGAGTCTGTGAGTCTGCTGCTGGTTTGTTACTTCAGTTTTGTTTTGTTACACTCCACAAATGAGTGAAATTATTTGGTTCTTGTCTTTCTCTGCCTGGCTTATTTTACTGACCATAAATACCTTCTACCTCCATCCATGGTGTTGCAAATGGTAGGATCTGTTTTCTTGTTATGGCTGAAAAATATTCCATTTTGTATATGTACCACATCTTCTTTATCCATTCATCTACTGATGGACACTTAGGTTGCTTCCATATCTTGGCTATTGTAAATAGTGCTGTGATAAACATAGGGGTGCATATGTCTTTTTGAATCTGGGATTCTGTTTTCTTTGGGTAAATTACTAGGAATGGAATTCCTGGGTCAAATGGTATTTCTGTTTTGAGTTTTTTTGAGGAATCTCCATACTGCTTTCCACAACGGTTGAACTAATTTACATTCCCACTAGCAGTGTAAGAGGGTCCCCTTTCTCCACATCCTTGCCAACATTTATTGTTGCTTGTCTTTTGGATGGTGGCTATCCTAACTGGTGTGAGGTGATATGTCATTGTGGTTTTAATTTGCATTTCTCTGATGATTAGCGATGTGGAGCATCTTTTCATGTGCCTGTTGGCCATCTGAATTTCTTCTTTGGAGAAGTGTCTATTCATATCCTCTGCCCATTTTTTAATTGGGTTATTTGCTTTTTGGGTATTGAGGCATGTGAGTTCTTTATATATTTTGGATGTTAGTCCCTTGTCAGATATGTCATTTATGAATATATTCTCCCATACTGTAGGATGCCTTTTTGTTCTACTGATGGTGTCCTTTGCTGTATGGAAGCTTTTTAGTTTGATGTAGTCCCATATGTTCATTTTTGCTTTTGTTTCCCTTGCCCAAGGAGATATGTTCAGGAAAAGGTTGCTCATGTTTATATTCAAGAGATTTTTACCTATGTTTTTCTTCTAAGAGTTTTATGGTTTCATGACTTACATTCAGGTCTTTGATCCATTTCGAGTTTACTTTTGTGTATGGAGTTAGACAATAATCCAGTTTCATTCTCTTAGATGTAGCTGTCCAGGTTTGCCGACACCAGTTGTTGAAGAGCTGTCATTTCCCCATTGTATATCCATGGCTCCTTTATAGTATATTAGTTGGCCCTGTATGTGGGGGTTTATATCAGGGCTCTCTATTCTGTTCCATTGATCTATGGGTCTGTTCTTGTGCCAGTACCAAATTGTCTTGATTACTCGTGCTTTGTAGTAGAGCTTGAAGTTGGGAAGCATAATCCCCCCAGCTTTATCCTTCCTTTTCAGGATTGCTTTGGCTATTTGGGGTCTTTTGTGGTTCCATATGAATTTTTTCTAGTTTGTTGAAGAATGCTGTTCATATTTTGGTAGGGATTGCATTGAGTCTGTAGTTTGCTTTAGGCAGGATGGCCATTTTAACAATATTAATTGTTCCTATTCATGAGCATGGGATGCATTTCCATTAATTGGTGTCTTCTTTAATTTCTTCATGAGTGTCTTATAGTTTTCAGAGTATATGTCTTTCACCTTCTGGGTTAGGTTTATTTCTAGGTATTTTATTCTTTTTTGTGCAATTATAAATGGAATTGTTTTCCTGATTTCTCTTTCTACTAGTTCATTGTTAGTATACAGGAATGCAACTTGCCCTCTATACCCATTTTGTTGAGAGTTTTTATCATGAATGGAAGTTGAATTTTGTCAAATGCTTTTTTAGCATCTATGGAGATTATCATGTGGTTTTTGTCCTTTTTGTTGATGTGGTGTATGATATTGATGGATTTTCAAATATTGTACCATCCTTGCATCCCTGGAATAAATCTCACTTGATCACAATGATCTTTTTGATGTATATTTGAATTTGGTGTGCTAATATTTTGTTGAGAATTTTTGCACTTATGTTCATCAGGGGTATTGGTCTGTAATTTTCTTTTTTTGTGGTGTCTTTGCCAGGATTTGTATTTGAGTAATGCTAGTCTCATAGAATGAGTTTCAAAGTATTCCCGGCTCTTCTACTTTTTGGAAAACTTTAAGGAGGATGGGTATTATGTCTTCTCTAAATGTTTGATAAAATTCAGCGATGAAGCCATCTGGTCCAGGGGTTTTGTTCTTAGGTAGTTTTTTGATTACCAATTCAATTTCATTGTTGGTAATTGGTCTGTTCATATTTTCTGTTTCTTCCTCAGTCAGTCTTGGAAGGTTGTATTTTTCTAGAAAGTTGTCCATTTCTTCTAGGTTATCCAGTTTGTTACCATATAATTTTTCATAGTATTCTCTGTAATTCTTTGTTTCTCTGGTATCCGTAGTGATTTTTTTTTCTCATTTCTGATTCTATTTGCATGTGCAGACTCTCTTTTTTTCTTGATAAATCTGGCTAGGGGTTTATCTATTTTGTTTATTTTCTCGAAGAACCAGCTCCTGGTTTCAGTGATTCTTTGTATTGTTTTATCTTCCTGATTTTATTTATTTATGCTCTGATCTTTATTATGTCCTTCCTTCTACTGACTCTGGGCCTCCTTTGTTCTTCTTGTTCTAGTTTCATTAATTGTGAGTTTAGACTGTTCATTTGGGATTGTTCTTCTTTCCTGAGGTAAGCCTGTATTGCAATATACTACCCTTGTAGTACAGCCTTTGCTGCGTCCCACAGATTTTGCAGTGTTGTTATTGTTTTCATTTGTCTCCATATATTGCTTGATCTCTGTTTTTATTTGGTCATTGATCCATTGATTATTTAGGAGCATGTTGTTAAACCTCCTTGTGTTTGTGGGCTTTTTTGTTTTCTTAATATAATTTATTTCTTGTTTCATACCTTTGTGGTCTGAGAAGCTGGTTAGTACAATTTCAATCCTTCTGAATGTACTGAGGCTCATTTTGTGGCTTAGTATATGATCTTTTCTTGAAATTGTTCCATGTGCACCTGAGAACAAGGTGTATCCTGCTGCTTTTGGGTGGAGTGTTCTGTAGATGTCTGTTAGGTTCATCTGTTCCAATGTGTTGTTCAGTGCCTTTGTCTCCTTACTTATTTTCTGTGGGGTTGATCTGTCTCTTGGAGTGAGTGGTGTGTTGAAGTCTTCTAAAATGAATGCATTGCATTGTTTCCCCCTTTAATTCTGTTAGTATTTGTTTCACATATGTAGGAGCTCCTGTGTTGGGTGCATAGATATTTATAATGGTTATATCCTCTTGTTGGACTGAACCCTTTGTCATTATTGTAATGTCCTTCTTTGTCTCATTACTTTCTTTGTTTTGAAGTCTATTTTGTCTGATACATGTAGTGCAACTCCGGCTTTTTTCTATCAGTTGCATGAAATATCTTTTTCCACCCCTTCACTTTTAGTCTGTGTATGTCTTTGGGTAAGTGAGTCTCTTGTAGGCAGCATGTAGATGGGTCTTGTTTTTTTTATCCATTCTGTTACTCCGTGTCTTTTGATTGGTGCATTCAGTCCACTTACATTTAGGATGATTATTGATAGATATATAGTTATTGTCATTGTGGGTTTTCGATTTGTGGTTACCAAAGGTTCAAGGGTGGCTTCTTTACTAACAGTCTAACTTAACTCACTTTGTATGCTCTTTGACATTCAATTTAAAGGTTCTTTTATTTTTCCTCCCTTATTTTTCCTCCTCCTCCATTCTTTATATATTAGGTGTCTTATTCTGTACTCTTTGTGTATTGTATCCCTTGACTGACTTTGTGAGTAGTTGATTTAATTTTGCATTTGCTTAGTAATTAATTGGTTTATTTCCTTTACTGTGGTTTTATTTTCTCTGGTGACAGCTATTTAGCCTTAGGAGCATTTCCATCTATAGCAGTCCCTCCAAACTACACCGTTAAGACAGTTTATGGGAGGTAAATGGCCTCAGTTTTCGCTTATCTTGAAATTGTTTAATTCCTGCTTCAAATTTAAATGATAATCTTGCTGGGTAGAATATTCTTGGTTCAAGGCTCTTCTGCTTCATTGCATTAAATATATGATGCCACTCCCTTCGGCCTGTAAGGTTTCTGCTGAGAAGTCTGATAAAAGCTTGATGGGCTTTCCTTTATATGTGATCTTATTTCTCTCTCTGGCTGTTTTTATTTTATTTTTTTTTAATATAATTTATTTTATTATCATTAATCTACAATTACATGTGCAATATTACGGTTATTAAACTACCCCTTCATCAGGTCCCCTCACCAACCCCATTACAGTCACTGTCCATCAGCGTAGTGAGATGCTATAGAATCACTACTTGTCTTCTCTGAGTTGTACTGCCCTCCCCATGCCCCCCCAACATTACATCTGCTAATCGTAATGCCCCTTTTTCCCTCTTATCCCTCCCTTCCCACCCATTTTCCCCAGTCCCTTTCCCTTTGGTAACTATTAGTCCGTTCTTGGGTTCTGTGAGTCTGCTGCTGTTTTGTTCCTTCAGTATTTTTTCTTTGTTCTTATACTCCACATATGAGTGAAATCATTTGATACTTGTCTTTTCGGCTTGGCTTATTTCACTGAGCATAATACCCTCTAGCTCCATCCATGTTGTTGCAAATGGTAGGATTTGTTTTCTTCTTATGGCTGAATAATATTCCATTGTGTATATGTACCACATCTTCTTTATCCATTCATCTACTGATGGACACTTAGGTTGCTTCCATTTCTTGGCTATTGTAAATAGTGCTGCAATAAACATAGGGGTGCATCAGTCTTTTCAAATTGGGCTGCTGCATTCTTAGGGTAAATTCCTAGGAGTGGAATTCCTGGGTCAAATGGTATTTCTATTTTGAGTTTTTTGAGGAACCTCCATACTGCTTTCCACAATGGTTGAACTAATTTGCAGTCCCACCAGCAGTGTAAGAGGGTTGGCTGTTTTTAATACTCTGTCCTTGTCCTTGATCTTTGCCATTTAAATTTTTATGTGTCTTGTTGTCTTCCATGGGTCCCTTGTGTTGAGAGATCTGTGCACTTCCATGGCCTAGGAGACTATTTCCTTCCCCAGATTGGGGAAGTTTTCAGCAATTATTTCCTCAAAGAGGCTTTCTATCCCTTTTTCTGTTTCTTCTTGTATCCTTGTAATGTGAATATTATTCCATTTGGATTGGTCACACAGTTCTCTTACTATTCTTTCATTCCCAGAGATCCTTTTTTCTCTCTGTGCTCCAGATTCTTTGTTTTCCTGCTCTCTAATTACTGTTTCATATGTTGTTTCCTCTACCTCATCTAATCTGCTTTTAAATCCCTCCATTACATGTTTCATTTCAGATACTGTATTTTTCAAAGTTTCTATCTCTTTCTTGAAGTTCTCCCTGAGGTCTTGAAGTTTTCTATAGCTCTGTGAGCATGTTTATGATTTTTATTTTGTAACCTTTATGAGGAAGATTGGTGATTTCAGTTTCACGTGTCCCTTTTTCTGGCATTTGTGGGATTTTGGTTTGTACCCTGTTCTTTTGCCATTTCATATTTGTAATGAATAACATAATAACTTTGTGTAGGCGGTGCCCTCTAGTGCCCAGAAGCTCTGCTCTCTGGAGCTGCCCAGACCCTAGAGTGATGGCAGGTGTTGCAGGTGAGCGGCACTGGTGCCTGCCAGGAGGAAAGAGCTCTTTCCTGCTTCCCAGCCACAGTGCCTGCCTCTACTGCCAGGGCCAGTGGGCCAAGCATGCAGGAACGAGCCTCTGCATTATGCTGCTGTAGCTGCCGTAGGTGGGGCCGCCCTCTGGCTGGCCTGGCGCGATGACCGGGGTAGCATGTTTGGGAATGGATGCTGGTCAGGAGGAAGGAGCAGCATGGTGTGTATCACATTGGGGTGTCCTGGCGCGTTTTGCCAGCAAGTGGATGGAGTGTGTGAAGCTCCTAAAAGCTCTCAATATGCTGGGCTGAGTGTGCCAGGACAATTTTGTCCATCTGTCCTCTCTCCTGAGCAGCAATCTCTGTGTAATCCTTGCCCCTTTAGCAGCCCTCTCGCTGTTGGGAAGTCTTTCAATGTGCCCACCTTTCAAGGCGTCCCATAGCAGCCGGTTGTGGTGGGTACCTGTTCTCCACAAGTGGCTGGAATCTCATTCTTCGAGTATACTGCCTGTCTTTGCTTTCCAACCCCAGTCATCTCCAGAGCACCATTTAATGTAGGTTTGTGCTCCTAGAGCAGATCTCCAGGGCTGGGTGTTCAGCAGTCTAGGATTCTGCCCCCTCCCTGCTCCGTTTCTCTTCCTCCCACCTGTGAGCTGGGGTGGGGGGTGGGCTTGGGTCCCACCAGATTGTGGTTTTGCTACTTTCTATTTTTCATGAGGTCTTCTCTTTTCCCCAGATGTAGGCAGTCTGTCACAGTCTGTCTGCTTTCTGGTCACTGTTTCAGGATTAGTTGTATTTGCTGTATTTTCATCTTATATGTGGTTTTGGGAGGAGGTTTCTGTCTCACTTCTCATACTGCCATCTTTAAGCCTGAGTTGCCCTGATCAACTAAATTTTATGTGTAATGCATTTCATTTTTAAGGCAGTTTTTAAAAGGGACTGCCTTTAAAGTAGAAGAGAATTAAATTTAGAAAGTTTTATTTTTAAAATGTTAATATTTTAACTAGAGAGGTAATATCAAATAGGAAAGGGTAGAAATGGAACACTTAGAAGTCTAAAGTAATATATATGTAGAAGCTGAACAATTAAATCCATAAAGTCAGAGTTATTACTTTGTTCTGAATGCTCTTCATATATGATCGGATCAATTCTGATTTGAAGTAATGGGTGTCCACAAGGTTGATGTATTTGCAACAAATGTTTCAGTTGTTCTTAGTTCGTTTTCTTGTGTATTACCTCCAAGATTTTACTCTTTGAACAATACTTATTAATTCTGCTTCTACTTGGTGCTAGGTATTGGAGTTACAACAACACATAGGGTGACATTGAACGTATCCTTAGGATGAGTGGGGTTTTGCCTGGCTGAGACTGAGGGAAGGTTTTTTCAGAGGGTTCAGTAGGTGCAAAGATGCTGCTTGGGTAGTGGTGTGGGATTTGTGATCAGAGTTGGATAAAGAACATAGTCAGTAAATATTTATTGAATGTCTGCTATCAGTTAAGTAGGCAGTGGTGATAGAGTAGCTGGGGTGATTAGTAAGAGATAATGAGATTGAGGTAATGGGGGTCAGATAATGTATGATCTTGAGGCTATTATAAATACCTTGAGTTTCACTTTGGGGAGAAATGGAGAGCTCCCAGAGGGTTTTCAGCAGATGAGTAACATCATCTAAATGAGTTTTTATAGGATGACTCTGGCTGCTGTGTTGAGAGTGGACAATAGGGGTTGAGGTAGACAAAAGCAGATCATTTAGAAGGCTGCTGTAATAATCCTGGTGAGATGATAGTGGCTTGGACTATCATCTAGACAGTAGCAGTGGAGGGGTGAAAAGTCTTCAAATTCTGCATGTATTTTAAATGTAGCATAACAGATTGGATGGTTAAGAAAATGACTCTAAGGTTTTTGGCTTGAGTAACTAGAAAAATGGAATTGCCATTAATTGCCATTAAGGGAGACCATAGGTTCAAGTTTTTGTTTTGTTGTTTTGTTTTTTCTTTTTGGAGTGGGAAGTAAAAATGTATTTCTTTAAGGTGAATTTTTTAGTTTAAAATAATTGTAGATTTATTTGTAGTTGTAAGAAATAATACAGAGATCCTGTATCATTTACCCAGTTTTCCCAATGGTAACATTTTACAAAACTAGTACAATATCACAACCAGAATACTGACAGTGAGACAGTCAATATACAGGTATTTCTATCACCATAAGGACTTCTCATGTGACCTTTTTATAGTCATCCCCACCTCCCTCCTATTTCCACCTCCTCCTGAAATCCTGACAACCACTAATCTGTTTTTTATTTCTATAATTTTGTCAGTTTGAGAATGTGATATAAATGGAATCATATGGTATGTCACTTTTTGGGATTGGCTCTTTTAACTTAGTAATTCTTTGGAGATACATCCAAGTTGTTTTGTGTGTCAGTAGTTCCTTTTTACTGCTGAATATTATTCCATGGTGGGGATCTATTACACTTTATATACCATTCATCTACTGTAGGACATCTGGGGTTTTTCCAGTTTTTGGCTATTATGAATAAAGCTGCTATAAACATTCATGTACAGATTTTTGTGTGAACATAAGTTTTCATTTCTCTGGGATAAATGCCCAGGAGTGCAATTTCTGGGTCATATGGTAGTTGCCTATTTAGTTTTTTAAGAAACTGCCAAACTGTTTTCTGGCATCGTTATCCTATTTTACATTACCGCCAGCAATATGGATGGTCTGGTTTCTCTGCACCCTTGCCAGCATTTGATATTGTCAATATTTTTTATTTTAGCTATTCTAATAGGTGTGCAGTGAAATCTCATTATGGTTTTAATTTGCTCTTCTGTAATGACTAATATCATTTCATGTGCTCATTTGCCATCTGTATATTCTGTTTGGTGAAATCTCTCTTCCTGTCTTTTGTCCATGTTCTAATTGGACTGTTTGCTCTTCTACTTGGGAGTTTTCAGAGTTCTTTTGTATTCTAGATACTAGTCCTTTGTTGGGTTGGGGTTTCTAAGTATGTTTCCCATTTTGTAGCTTGTCTTTTCATCCTTATAAGAAGGTTTTACATGGAACAAAAGTTTTTAATTTTGATGGAGTACAATTTATGAATTTTTCCCTTTTATGTATTGTGTTTTTGCTGTCAATAGGAATATGTTTCCTAGCCCTAAATTCCAAAGATTTCCTCCTATGACTTTTTCTAAAAGCTTTATAGTTTTACATTTTACATTACATTTGTGAAGCATTTTAAGTTAATTTTTGTAAAGGTGTGAGACTTAGGTCGGTTTCATTTAGCTTGTTAATATGATGGATTGTACTGATTGGCTTTTGAATATTGAACCAGTCTTGCATCCGTGGAATAAACCTCACTGTTCATAGAATATCAATCTTTTTATACATTGCTGATTTTTATTTGCTAATATTTTGTTACGGATTTTTGTATCTACGTTCATGAAAGATATCAGTCTGTAGTTTTCTTTTTCTGTAGTATCTTTGGTTTTGGTATCAGGATAATAGCACTTGCTTCACAAAGTGAATTGAGAAGTGTCCCTCCTCTTCTGTTTTTCTGGACGAGATTGTGTAGAATTGGTGTTACTTCTTTAAACATTGCTAGAATTTGCCAGTGAAACCATCTGTGTCTGGCGATTTATATTTTGGGAGTTTTAAAAATAATTCAATTTCCTTAATAGTTAAGGAGCTATTGAAATGATGCATTTCATATTGTGTGAGTTGTGGTAGTTTGTGTTTTTAATACTCTGGTCTTATTTAAACTTTCTCTTTTACTTGACTTTTTGTGACATTGCTCTGGCAGAAGGGAGGTTGCTGTACATCACTGCCAGGTAGAGGTAGGAATCTAGGGTCTCCACTTGATTTCTATTGACATCCAGAGGGTGGTGGTCGTCTTGTTACTTCTGGACAGGGGTGAGAGTTCTGGCTGCCCTCATGGCCTGCATAGACGTGGTGGTAGAGGTAGCCTTGGTACTGCTGGGTGACAGTGAAAGTTTTGGCTCTCCACTTGGCCTCCTCTGACACCATCCCATTGTGGAGGGGAAGGGGCACCTCATTACAGCCTGTTAAGGGGGACGGACATCTAGGTTCCCCACTCAGCCTCTGCTGGTGTGGTTTTGAGTGGAATCAGTTTTTTCTGGGGTGTTTGCCTGGAGTAGAGCAGTCGTTATCTAAACACTTTCTTGCTAGGCTGCCTCTCTCCTGACCATTTGGCTAGAGAGAGCAGACTTTTTGGGGGCCCATTTTGTCTGTACTCTTTGGTGTTTCCAGGTTGCTGGCTTCTTCAGCTCCATGTCTGGAATACATGAGGTAAAAAAAAGAAATACAGGGAAGTCACCACCAGGTCGTTTCTCAGGTTCTGAGGTCTCTAACTGCTCTGACTTATTCTCTCTACCTTTCAGAGTCTTATGTTATTTTATATATAACATGCAGGATCTTTAGTTGTTTTTAGTGGGAAGAATAGGGAACAGTATGTGTATTCCATCTTCCTGAAAGCCAGTCAGAATTCATTTTGAACATGTTAGTTTAAATGTCAGACATCTAAGAGGAGATGTCAAGTGGGCAGTTGGATGTATGCATCTAGAGTTCTGGTAATTCATGGAAGTTCTCTTCTGATGGCTTCATTTTTCTCTGAGAAGTTAGGAAGTGATGCCATCGGTTGAAAATGAAGACAACAGAGAAGGTGTTGGAAGGTTGAGGACAGAAGAAAATGTGAAATGGTCTCCTAAGGGAGCAGGAGGGTGAATGGACTAGGCAAATACAGTGTGATTGCCCACAGCATTACATATACATACAAATTTTGGCATTGACTTTACAATGGATAAAAACAGTGACATGGCTGTGTATTTATTTCCAGCCATGTTCAGCTGTTTGGTGCAGATGGGAAGTAGTCAGAGAATTTGATTTAACTCAGGATGCAGCCTTGCCAAGTAAGCGGGACAAAGCGAGTAAGGGGGAAGGCATTTGAAGGTGTATGTAAGAGAGGGATAATGGCTGACCACAAAATTGGTAAAGAGGAAAGACTGTGTTGTGAGAGGATGGAGTGGTGGCCATGAAGGGCTGAGAAGGTGGTAGGATCAGTGAATTGTAGGTCCTGATGGATTCAGAATACCAGGGAATGAATTGGAAAGATAGGAGGTCATGTCAGCAAATGGGATGCGTGAAATTGAGACCATGGAGGGGTGATGATGATAGAGAATGGCCATGGGAGTGAGGGGTTAAGGTAAGAGGAGAGCTGGACGATCAGAAGAGAGTCAAGGATTTTGAAATCAAGCAGTAATTGAACTCTAGAGCCAGGAGCTAAAATAATCGAAAATTAGGGACTGTGAACTGGGAGTTGGTGGACAAAGGTTAGAGGGTGATAGCTGATGAGTAGAATCAAGGCTGGAGTGTTTAGGGAGGGGAATGGGAGAATGTTTCTGGAACAGGCTACCCCCTTCCCAAGGAGAATAGTCCCCCTCCCCCAGGGCACCCAAGGATGTGGGAGAAAAACAGCTATTAATGAAAAGGGCTGCAGGGAAAGTGTGTCCTTAAGGGAGGTCTAGGTTTCAGTTACACCACAGTAAAGTGAGGGATGAAAGAAGGAGTTTGCTGGTGATGGACTGAGCTCTTGAGTGCACAGTGGAGGGGTTTCTGGATGTGGAGAGGGGTGGGAGATGGGGACAAATTACAATCATTCTCACTCCTGTCAGCTTGTTTCCTTTATACAGAGTTATTCTAAAGTCAAGCATGGAAAAACAAATTTTTTAAAAGTCAAGATTAGTTGGTGCCCAGGTTTTTTGAGTTTTACTTTAAAACATGTTTTCTCTCACTTTGGCAGGAGGGTTAAATATATCAGAAAAATAGTAATTTGTAAATGCCTGAATGATAACTAAGTTGAGGTGATAAATGTGAAGTTCTTTTAAGAAATTCCTCTTTATAGTCCCTGAACAATGTACTCAATTGTAAGCCCTGTTTATTTCTTTTCTTTCAGGGAAAAATTTCAAGTAACCAAGTGTTGAAAATGTTTAAGAGAGTTTTTCCTAATTTACTAAGTTGTTTTTTCTGAGATTCTATGTAGTCCTATTGAGACTAGCTATTTATTTTTTCTACACAAAATAGATGCCAACTGTGGTACACAAACCAGGGTATATTCACATAAACAAAGGGTTGTCTGTTAGAATGTTAATTTGCACACATGGTTATGAAGACCCAGGAATGATTTGGTTAATCTTACCTCTATAAAGTATTTTACCTTAATTTGATAGTCTTAAAAATATTATCTGAGTATTTTTAGATCTCAAGCGACAGTTCTTTTTTTAAAGTATAATGGATATTGAAGTTCTCCAACAGTTACTACATTAGATAAATTAGAAACACTGTTAAATTTCAACAGGGAATCCTCCGAACTTTTAGAGTTAACTGCGGTAAATAATTTAACCTTTAGTAAATTTAGATGTTGAGTAGGAGCAGAGGGAAGGACTTGTATTTATTTGGTGTCATTCCCATGCCCCAACTACATGCTGCAATCTTTAAAACACTCTAGTTCACACTTAGTTTTCAAGTCCGTTTTCCAGTTCTTTAGAAGTTTTCCCTTCTTGCTAAGAATACTTTTTTTTTCATATGGGAGAGTCTTCCATGTCTAGTGTCACTTAGAAATGCCGTCTATAGCTTGCTTATAGCTACTGTTGAATTTGTCATATTGTGCTGAAAATATTTGGGTTCAAATTCTGTGTCTAGTTTGTGGCCTCTTCTTAAGCTAGGATCAGCCACCTATCTTTCCGTTTGGGGATGGGGCTAAACGGGAGTCTGGGCTAGGATCACTCAAGTCCAACCTCTCTGTGAAGCTCTGCATGGACTTGGCCGTTGTGACCTAAAGTTAGACCTCTCTCAATACTTTTTCTTTTTCCTTTTGGTGGCTGGCTATGTAATGCAGCAGGTCTCTTATGCTGTTTAAGATGTTATTATCTGGCAAGGCAGTTATCTGAGGAATAATTAAGAAGAAATATAACTGATTGCTGGCTATTGAGACTTACTAACCAGTTCTCAAGAGAAAGTTACAGGAATTTAGCAAAGAAATGCCTTGTGAAAAATTTAGGTAAATATTTGTCTAGCTTGGTGGAGATAAAGTTGGAGATTTCAGTTTAATGTTCTTTATTTGCTTATTTTAGCTCTACCACAGATGGATTCGCTGAGCCAAACTGTACTCAAGCCAGAGGTTTCTACTCCAAATATGAATGCTTTAAAACACGAAAACCAAACCAAACTTTCTATTTCCCAAATCAGTACCACTCTCCCTCCCACAACTAGTACAGAGAAAAGTGGAGGGCCATCTGTGGCCCCTCATCCCTCACCTACTGCTTCTCTGTCCCAAGAGGAGGCTGATAACAATGAAGATCCTAGCATTGAGGAGGAGGATCTTCTCACACTGAACAGTTCTCCGTCCACGGTCAAAGACACTCTGGACAATGGGGATTACGGAGAACCAGAATATGATTGGACCACCAGCCCCAGGGACGAGGAATCCAATGAGGCCTTGGAAGATAACAGGAGCTACATGGAAATTGAACAGTCAGTGAGATCTTTTAAGACCCCATCTTCAAATATAGAGGAGGAAGATAGCCATTTCTTTTTTCATCTTATTATTTTTGCTTTATGTATTGCTGTTGTTTACATTACATACCACAACAAAAGGAAGGTAAGTTGCCCTTTATTATGTCAGTCACAGTTCTAATGAATACTTCTGGTGATTCAGTTTTTTTCCTTTTAGTCAAGTTTAAATTGATGGTGAAATTTTGGGATGTCTAATCAGTTTATAAACCTGGCATATTTTAACAAAATACAGACAGAATCCTTTACTCCGTGTGATTTCCAAAAAAGTCAGATTATTTTTTAATGAGCAAAACCAAAGCCTAGTGTTTATTTTTTAATTAAAGTATCATTGATACACAGTCTTATATTAGTTTCAGATGTACAACACAGTGGTTCAACAGTTACCCATATTATTAAATCCTTACCCCCTTAAGTGCAGTTCAGTCTTTCAATGCAGAAAAATGTTACAGAACCATTGACTATATTCTCCCTGCTGTACTCCTGTCTGTAAGACCAATTTATATTGTGATTGTAAATTATTGTGCCCCTTTAATCCCTTCACCTCCTCTCCCAACTGGTTTGTTTGAAAAAAGGATTATATCTTACATTAGCATTGCTACTTCAGTGGGAATACTTGTAGAGAAAGATGATTAACTTAAGACTTTTAATTTATTAAGCATTCAACTTAATGATATTTTGGTAACTTTTTTTCTGGTTGTAAAATTATTACATGCTTATTTTAGGGAATTCAGGAAATACAGAAAAGCATAGAAAAGAAAATTTAAGCTATAACCCAAAGTTGAGAATTATTAACATGTTGGTATATATATGGTCTATAATTATGTATATAATTGAGATATAATGTGTGTATATTTTTGAATGACTTGATCTCGAGTTTTATATCTTGCTTTTACCTAACAAATCATGAGCATCTTCTGTATCATCAATACTCTTTAAAAACATGATCTAATAGATACACAGCCATTTTTCTATTGAATATTTAGATGGTTTCCAATTTTTGCGTCAAATATAACATTGTGATGAACATTTCTGTACTGGAATTGGCTTGTTGATTACACAAAGCAAAGGAGGCATAAGTAGGACTGGATGGAAAATTTAACGTGAGGGTGCATCTTGGCACCGTGTAGTGGCAGAGCTGAATAGTTAAGCTTTTCAAATACTTAACGGGAAGCCAAACACACTTTTTTTTTTCTGATTAGGAAATTTCTGTTTTTGACTTTATTGTAACTTGCTTTGTGATTCTGGCAAGCCATCTTCCCCTTTGGGACCTTTAGTTTTTCATCTGAGAAATGACAAAACTGGACCAGATAATTTCAAGATGCCTTCCAGCTTTGAGATTCAGCAATTCTTGTATGTTGGTGGTTTTGAGTTAGAAAGCAAGCACTACAAACCCTTTTGGTTATTTTTGTTTTATTAGTTTATTGCTAGCATTGTAAATATTTGTAGGTGGACAAAATTTTGAATGCTAGTCACATTCTATCCCAGTGTTTCGTGTTGGACCGTCTCTATTTTAACATCTAGGGAACTTGTTAAACAGGTAGGCTCCTGGGCTCTACTGCAGTCTTTTTTTTTTCTTTTTTTGGTATCACTAATCTACAGTTACATGTGCAACATTATGGTTACTAAACTCCCCACTTAATCAGGTCCCCCCCACTTACCCCATTACAGTCACTGTCCATCAGCGTAGTGAGATGCTATAGCATCACTACTTGTCTTCTCTGTGTTGTACAGCCCTCCCCGTGCCCCCCCAACATTATGTCTGCTAATTGTAATGCTCCTTTTTCCCCCTTGTCCCTCCCTTCCCACCCATCCTCTCCATTCCCTTTCCCTTTGGTAACTGTTAGTCCATTCTTGGGTTCTGTGAGTCAGCTGCTGTTTTGTTCCTTCAGTTTTTCTTTGTTCTTATACTCCACAGATGAGTGAAATCATTTGGTACTTGTCTTTCTCTGCCTGGCTTATTTCACTGAGCATAATACCCTCTAGCTCCATCCATGTTGTTGCAAATGGTAGGATTTGTTTTCTTCTTATGACTGAATAATATTCCATTGTGTATATGTACCACCTCTTCTTTATCCATTCATCTACTGATGGACACTTAGGTTGCTTCCATTTCTTGGCTATTGTAAATAGTGCTGCAATAAACACAGTGGTGCATATGTCTTTGTGAAACTGGGCTGCTGCATTCTTAGGGTAAATTCCTAGGAGTGAGATTCCTGGGTCAAATGGTATTTCTATTTTGAGTTTTTTGAGGAACCCCATACTGCTTTCTACAATGGTTGAACTAATTTGCATTCCCACCAGCAGTGTAGGAGGGTTCCCTTTTCTCCACATCCTCGCCAACATTTGTTGTTGTTTGTGTTTTGGATGTTGGCCATCCTCACTGGTGTGAGGTGATTATGTCATTGTGGTTTTAATTTGCATTTCTCTGATGATTAGCGATGTGGAGCATCTTTTCATGTGCCTGTTGGCCATCTGAATTTCTTCTTTGGAGAAGTGTCTACTCATGTCCTCTGCCCATTTCTTAATTGGATTATTTGCTTTTTGTTTGCTGCGGTGCATGAGTTCTTTATATATTTTGGATGTCAACCTCTCATCGGATATGTCATTTATGAATATATTCCTCCATACAGTAGGATGTCTTTCTGTTCTACTGATGGTGTCCTTTGCTGTACAGAGCTTTTCAGCTTGATATAGTCCCACTTGTTCATTTTTGCTTTTGTTTTGCTTGCCTGGGGAGATGTGTTCATGAAGAAGTCGCTCATGTTTATGTCCAAGAGATTTTTGCCTATGTTTTTTTCTAAGAGTTTTATGGTTTCATGACTTACATTCAGGTCTTTGATCCATTTTGAGTTGACTTTTGTGTATAGGATTAGACAGTAGTCCAGTTTCATTCTCTTACATATAGCTGTCCAGTTTTTCCAACACCAGCTGCTGAAGAGGCTGTCATCTCCCCATTGTATATCCAAGGCTTCTTTATCAAATATTAATTGACTGTGTATGTTTGAGTTAATGTTTGGATTTTCTATTCTGTTCCACTGGTCTCTGGGTCTGTTTTTGTGCCAATACCAAATTGTCTTGATTACTGTGGCTTTGTCGTAGAGCTTGAAGTTAGGGAGCGTAATTCCTCCTGTTTTATTCCTCCTCCTCAGGATTGCTTTGGCTATTCGGGATTTTTGTGGTTCCATATGAATTTTAGAATTATTTGTTCCAGTTCATTGAAGAAAGCTGTTGGTAGTTTGATAGGGATTGCATTGAATCTGTAGATTGCTTTAGGTAGTATAGCCATTTTGACAATATTTATTCTTCCTAGCCAAGAGCATGGGATGCATTTCCATTTGTTAGTGTCCTGTTTAATTTCTCTTAGGAGTGTCTTGTAGTTTTCAGAGTACAGGTCTTTCACTTCCTTTGTTAGGTTTATTCCTAGGTATTTTATTCTTTTTCATGCAATTGTGAATGGAATTGTTTTCTGATTTCTCTTTCTGTTAATCGTTAGTGTATAGGAAAGCAACAGATTTCTGTGTGTTAATTTTGTATCCTGCAACTTTGCTGAATTCAGATATTAGTTCTAGTAGTTTTGGAATGGAGTCTTTAGGGTTTTTTATGTACAATATCATGTCATCTGCAAATAGTGACAAGTTAACTTCTTCTTTACCAATCTGGATGCCTTGTATTTCTTTGTTTTATCTGCCGTGGCTAGGACCTCCAGTACTATGTTAAATAACAGTGGAGAGAGTGGGCATCCCTGTCTTGTTCCCGATCTTAGATGAAAAGCTTTCAGCTTCTTGCTGTTAAGTATGATGTTAGCTGTGGGTTTGTCATATATGGCCTTTATGATGTGGAGGTATTTGCTGTCTATACCCATTTTGTTGAGAGTTTTAATCAGGAATGGATGCTGAATTTTGTCAAATGCTTTTTCAGCGTCTATGGAGATGATCATGGGGTTTTTGTTCTTCTTTTTGTTGATGTGGTGGATGATGTTGATGGATTTTCGAATGTTGTACCATCCTTGCTTCCCTGGGATGAATCCCACTTGATCATGGTGTATGATCCTTTTGATGTATTTTTGAATTTGGTGTGCTAATATTTTGTTGAGTATTTTTGCATCTACATTCATCAGGGATATTGGTCTGTAATTTTCTTTTTGGTGAGGTCTTTGCCAGGTTTTGGTATTAGAGTGATGCTGGCTTCATAGAATGAGTTTGGAAGTAGTCTCTCCTCTTCTATTTTTTGGAAACCCAAGGAGAATGGGTATTATTTCTTCTCTATATGTCTGGTAAAATTCAGTGCTGAATCCATCTGGTCCGGGGGGTTTGTTCTTGGGTAGGTTTTTGATTACCAATTCAATTTCGTTGGTGGTGATTGGTCTGTTTAGGTTTTCTGCTTCTTGCTCGGTCAGTCTTGGAAGGTTGTATTTTTCTAAGAAGTCCATTTCTTCTATGTTTTCCAGCTTGTTAGCATATAGATTTTCATATTATTCTCTTATAATTCTTTGTATTTCTGTGGGGTCCGTATTGATTTTTCCTTTCTCATTTCTGATTTCTGATTCTGTTTGTAGATTCTCTTTTTCTCTTAATAAGTCTGGCTAGGGGTTTATCTATTTTATTTTTTCAAAGAACCAGCTCTTGGTTTCATTGATTTTTTCTATTGTTTTATTCTTCTCAATTTTATTTATTTCTTCTCTGATCTTTATTATGTCCCTCCTTCTGGTGACTTTGGGCCTCATTTGTTCTTCTTTTTCCAATTTCAATAATTGTGTCTTTAGACTATTCATTTGGGAATGTTCTTCCTTCTTTAAATGGGCCTGGATTCCAATATACTTTCCTCTTAGAACTGCCTTTGCTGCGTCCCACAGAAGTTGTGGCTTTGTGCTGTTGTTGTCATTAGTCTCCATATATTCTTTGATTTCTTTTTTAATTTGGTCATTTATCCATTGATTATTTAGGAGAATGTTGTTAAGTCTCCATGTATTTGTGAGCCTTTTTATTTTCTTTGTACAATTTATTTCTAGCTTTATACCTTTGTGATCTGAGAATTTGGTTGGTAGAATTTCAATGTTTTTGAAATTACTGAGGTTCTTTTTGTGGCCTAGTATGTGGTCTATTCTGGAAAATGTTCCATGTGCACTTGAGAAGAATGTGTATCCTGCTGCTTTTGGGTGTAGAGTTCTGTAGATGTCTGTTAGGTCCGTCTGTTCTAGTGTGTTGTTCAGTGCCTCTGTGTCTTTACTTATTTTCTGTCTGGTTGATCTGTCCTTTGGAGTGAGTGGTGTGTTGAAGTCTCCTAAAATGAATGCATTTGCTGTCTATTTCCTCCTTTAATTCTGTTAGTATTTGTTTCACATATGCTGGCACTCCTGTGTTGGGTGCATATATGTTTATAATGGTTATATCTTCTTGTTGGACTGACCCTTTATCATTATGTAATGTCCTTCTTTATCTTTTGCTACTTTCTTCGTTTTGAAGTCTATTTTGTCTGATACAAGTACTGCAACACCGGCTTTTTTCTCTTTGTTGTTTGCATGAAATATCTTTTTCCATCCCTTCACTTTTAGTCTGTGTATATCTTTGGATTTGAGGTGAGTTTCTTGTAGGCAGCATATAGATGGGTCTTGCTTTTTTATCCATTCTGTTACTCTGTGTCTTTTGATTGGTGCATTCAGTCCATTTACATTTAGGGTGATTATTGATAGATATGTACTTATTGCCATTGCTGGCTTTAGATTCGTGGTTACCAAGGGTTCAAGGGTTGCTTCTTTACTATCTAACAATCTAACTTAACTTTCTTGTTAAGTTATTGTAAACACAGTCTGATGTTTCTTTCTTTCTCTCCTTATTCCTCCTCCTCCATTCTTTCTATAATAGGTGTTTTATTCTTTGCCTTTAGTTAGTATTTGGATGGTCTGCTTTCTTTGCTATGATTTTTTTTTCTCTGGTGACATCTTTTTAGCCTTAGGTGTGCTTCCATCTAGAGCAGTCCATTTAAGATATCCTTTAGTGGTGGTTTATGAGACGCAAACTCTCTCAACTTTCGTTTATCTGGAAATTGTTTAATCCCTCCATCATATTTAAATGATAATCGTGCTGGATACAATATTCTTGGTTCGAGGCCCTTCTGTTTCATAACGTTAAATATATCATGCCATTCTCTTCTGGCCTGTAAGGTTTCTGTTGAGAAGTCTGATGATAGTCTGATGGGTTTTCCTTTGTAGGTGATCTTTTTTCTCTCTCTAGCTGCCTTTAATACTCTGTCTTTATCTTTGATCTGTGCCATCTTAATTATTATGTGTCTTGGTGTTGTCTTCCTTGGGTCCCTTGTGTTGGGAGATCTATGAGCTTCGGTGGACTGCGAGACTACTTCCTTCCCCAGCGAGGGAAAGTTTTCAGCAATTATTTCTTCAAAGACACTTTCTATCCCTTTTTCTCTCTCTTCTTCCTCTGGTACTCCTATAATGCGAATATTGTTCCGTTTGGATTGGTCACACAGTTCTCTTAATATTCTTTCATTCCTAGAAATCCTTTTATCTCTCTCTGCCTCAGCTGCTCTGTACTCCTGTTCTCTGTTTTCTATTCCATTAACAGTCTCTCGCATCTCATCCATTCTGCTGTTAAGCCCGTCGATCGCTTGTCTGATTTCTGTATTGTCTTTCCTCAGTTCCCTCACTTCCTCCCTCAGCTCTTGCACATTTCTCTGTAGGTCCATCAGCATGGTTATGACTTTTATTCTAAATTCTTTTTCAGGGAGGCTGTGCATTTCCATCCCTTCAGACTCCCTGTCTGGGGTTGTCTGGTTGATTTTCGTCTGAACCATATTCCTCTGTCTTTTCATGGCTGTATAATTTGGTCACTGATAGTTGCCACGTATGTCAGCTGGGCTCTTTAAGACTCTTGGGGTGCCGAGTCCTCTCGGGTGTAGCTGCACGCTGTGCGCTTTCCTGTGTATTCTCGTCTCTCTTTTAGGAATAGATGTATTTTCTGTGTTTTCGTAGATAAATATAGTGTTGGGAGGAGATTTCTGCCGCCCTGCTCACACCGCCATCTTCCCGCTCTTAACTTACTCTTTAGCAAACAGACAATAACTCAGCCCACCTTGGGGGCTGGGCAGGCGGTCTGTTTGATCTGCTCCTGGACCAAGAACTCCAGTATCCCAGGGAGAAATCAGAGCAGGAAGTTCCTTCAGTTAAGTTAATTCTAAATATTCAGAGACCACTTAACAAGTCTACACCCCCAACCCTTAGTCACATTCCTGAAGAACCCTTAGAAGGGGGAACCCCAACCTTTCGGGGCGCTCCTCTCTCTGAGATGGCCCGCACTTTCTAAGTGCGTAACCTTTTCACTTTAAACTCTTTTCAATCCTCTCTCTCTGAGGTCGCCTGCACCTTTTCTCTAAATAACTTTAAATAAAACTTTTACTCTGCTTCACTACTGTGTCTCTGCCCTTCAATTCTTTGTTGCAGCGGGGACAAGGACCGAGGAAAATACACAAAGCTCTCCCAACAACTTCATTTCTGCAGGGAAGCTTTTCTGAAGCTGGGCTGCCTCTCCATTCCTGTAGGGCCATTTTGCATGGATCCACCCCAGGGATAAAGGCAGCCTGGCCCACTCAAGACGTGCTGCAAAGCTGCTGCTGACAAAGGGACAGGGTGCCTCCCCTTTTCCCTGGGTGGGGGGCCTTCCTTTCAGCCATTTTTACTCCCTGCCTCCTTACACTCCTTCCGCAGCATTCCTCTCTTTCCACCTCCTCCCATATTGTCTCTTGGTCTCAGTGCCTCACGCTGATCCTTTTCATTTCTGGCTTCCAAGGTCTTCTCTTGGGTATCTGGTCAGCAACACCGTACTTCCAGCCTGGAAAGCAGGGCCCAGGTTTCTCCATCGTAAAGGCTCCCTTGCCATGTTCACGCAAGGCCCAGGCAATGCGTCTCTTCTTCCTCTCCCATCTCCCTGTGAGTCCCAGCTTGCACCTTCCCCATGCACATCTTTAGAAAGTCCCCTTGCCCCTGTCTTGGCCATAGTGGGAAGGTGTATTCGTTTACTAGGGCTACCTTAACAAAGTAACACAGACTAGGCGGCCTAAACAACAGAAATTAATTTTCTCACCGTTGTGGAGGCCAGAAGTCTGAGATCCACATGTCAGCAGGCTGGGTTTCTTCTGAGGCCTCTCTAGTGTGCAGATGCCATTTTCTCCTTGTGTCTTCACATGGTCTTTTTTCTGTGTCCTAATCTCCTCTTTTTATAAGGACACCAGTCACATAGGGCCCACCCCAGAGACCTCATTTCCCTTAATTACCTCTTCAGAGACCGTATCTCCAAACAGGGTCAGATTCAGTGGTGCCGGGGCGAGGTGCTGGCGGTGGGGAACGCCACAGCAGAGGGGACGATGCCAGCGGCAGAGGGAGCGCGGGCATCACGCGCGGTGTCTGGGCTGGTCCTGCTCCAGGGAAGGACGCAGAGGGCAGGCGCTGCGTGGCCCAGGGGCTGGCCCAGCATCACCTTCCGAGGTGCTGTCGCTCAGCCCCCGGTCCTGCGTGCTCCCCCAGAGTCGTGTAGCTGAGCTAAAGAAAACCACGTGGGGATAGCCCTCAAAGAAGCCAAGCATCAAGTAAAATGGAAATTTAATAAAAATGAAAAAAATTACAATACAGTGGGCTGGCAACGGGCTGCTTTAGAAGCCCTAATATGTTGGTCTGCCTGACACGCTGACTCCTTGTGGGTTCTGGGGGGTCACGGACTGGTCTCCCACACCCCTAGGTTCACTTCACTCACTTGTGCCCATGCGGGAGGCCTCCGTCTTCTGGTGTAATTTCTGACTAGGCTAGTTCCAAATTCCTTCATCCTGGGAGGAAAGCTGCCCGAGTCTAACCTTCACCCATGACAATGACGTTCGTTCGCATCATTCTCAGAAGTCCACAGCGCCACTCCAGGCTCTGAGGTCGGCAGGGAGGTGAAAGCCCATTTATGGAGGATAAGAGCTTTGGGAATGCCGGAGGTCCTCTGTGAGAGACAGCCACAGCCCCCAGGGGCTCCTGGTTCCCCTGGGAATTCTGAATCCTGCAGGCCCGTCTCTCCTGCAAAGTGCTCAGGAATGCAGAATGCCTGGGTGCTGGTGACGAGCAGGAACCAAGAGTCCGTACAGACGGGAGCCCCACGGGGCCTGGGCCTGAGAGCTCCGCCGGTTAGGAGGTACTGCTCCTCCTCCGGGGGTGGAGGGCTCTCCTCTGGGTGATGTCCTCCTCTGTGTCACTTTCACAATTCCTCTAGAGAAAAAAGAAAAAAGGGTCAGGAGATGCCAGGAACGGGGTTGTTCTGGGCAACCTGGGCTAATGCACCTGGGGCCAGGGGCCTTCAGGCCAGGGAGGCAGATGTTGAGGGGGAGTTTGTTGCTCAGTCCCAAGACAGGCAGTAAGTGGCGTGGGATGGGAGGGGACCTGAAACAGGGCCGGCCCAACTGCCTCGAGGCCTCCTTCCCAGGAGGCAGGGAAGCAGGTGGAGCATCTAGGAGAAACCAGGCACCAGGAGAAGTGAAACTATAATAATGAAAATTATATCTGGGGTCCGTAGCTGCCCTCTCATCAAGACCATTTGGGCAGGTGGTCTGTGGGCAGACGGGTCTCCTGGACCGGAGAGGCCGGCGGGCGGTGAGCCACGGCACCTTCCCAAGCTCTGACAGCTGCCACTCCACATCCCCCTTCTTTGACTGGCTTAGGCCCCACCTTTAGCAAGCCCGAACATGCAGTTTTTCCGGGAAATAGTTTTTGTGCTCTATTTCTATGAAAGAGGAAAAGGGTAAAGTGCTTTCCACGGCCGAACCAGAGCCGAGGCAGCCACCCTGCTCATAGCGCCTTTTTCATTCAGGCCACATGGATCTAACTACCTTATTAAAGTTATTAAAAGACATACTAATTCAAAACGACTTAAGTAAGTCATAAAAAGCTGTTCTCAGAGGTTCAATTGGATGTTTCCTAAACAAAATTATATAAAATACATTTTTAGGGGAAAAGCCCTTTGGGAAACTGTATACTAGACATCTGGGACCCAGTTCTTTTCCGCATGCAGGGTGAGCCACTGAGCTGATGGTGCTGAGTGTTTGAGCAAAAACAGGACTGTTTTTAAACGTTGGCACAAGGACAAAAATTAGGAAATTTACATTCTTTTCAATTATTCTCTGTTCCTCTCTCCTCGTGGCCTGCATTAGATCAGGACAGCTCAGCTTGCTGTCCACCATGTGCCCCCCCAGGGCCTTCTCTCCTTCCACTGGCCTCAGGCAGCTGAAAGTCCAAGGTCAAGATGAACTCTAGCCAAATACATCCTGGACCAGGCCCGGCTCTAACAATAAAAATAACCCAAGCTCTGCCGCATAGCAACTTTTTAGCATGAGTCAGAACCAAACAATAAAAAGGTAAGCTGGAGAAGGCCTGCACACTGCTACCAGGGACTTTCAGAGAGTCAGTCTTCTTGTATAGGAGATGAGGGAAGTGGCCAGAGAAGGGACACGGCTTGGCCAAAGTCATACAGTTGTTTCAGGCCCCTGGAGCCATAAATCCTCAAGTCCTGGGCAAGACAAGAAACAATACAAACTCAGGCTGAAGAAAGAGGACCCCGGTGTGTGTGTGGTGGGGGGCTGGGGGGGCTGGGAGGGAGCCCAGGGGCTGCGCTGGGTCCTGGGAAGCAGCCCCTGGGCCATATGTGTTGAGGTTGCGCAGGGCTGACTGCCCTTGGGGCTCAGGAGGCTGTCTTCCAGCCCCTTCCTGAGCAGGAGTCACCTTCTGTCCTGACCTGACCATCCCAGCCACTTCTTGGGTCCTTCCCACGCTCAGTGGGCATCCGTCCACGGAACAGGTACCAGCTGAAATCCTAACATTGCATTCCGAAGCACTGGAACTGCATTTTAAAGTCTACCAGAGGATTTTGAACAATTAAAACTGCTAATACGTCCTGAGCACTTACAATGCCAGGCTCTGAGGATGCATCCCCATCATGACTGCCCCCCGAGGTAGGAACTACTGTTAATACCATTTCACAAGTGGTGACATTTTGGCCCAGGGAGGTTAAGTAATTTCCTCCAGGTCACACAGCTAGTAAGTGGCAAGTGTGAACCGTAGCAGTCCGGCTCCAGAGGCCACACTCTTGACTAGTATCTCATAAGCCCCTCATTCTAAATGTAACAAGCCCATCAAACATAAGATATCATCTCATTATTTTTATGATTATTAATGGTAAATAATCTAAAGCAAAATGGAAATGGAGAAGTGAAAAGGAATACCAAGCTTCCATTCTACAGCAGATTTTTGGATGGTCAGGAATAAATCTTGGACTGAATGTGATAGTGTCATTGTTCAGAGCCCTCAGGTCCCCAGCAGGCCGCAAGTCCTCAGGGAATGGCGGAGGCAGTGGAACGGTGGCAGGGGGCCCTGGAGCCCCTCCAGGAAAGGATCTGGTATCATCCACAAGCTCGTGCTGCCCCACGGGGGTGCTCCCCACCTGGCACCAGGCCCGGGGCCCTCTGAGCGTGTGGCCTCTGCTGATCACACCGTGCAGAGGAGGACAGGACCAGCAAGACCAGCTGGCCACGGCTAGGCCCACCTGACCCCCACCCCTGAGCGCCAGGCCACCCCAGAATCCCACCCAAGAAGAGGGCGCTGCATCTACGCACCAGGTTCTCATCTAGCCTCAGGTGCACCTTCTTCATCAGGGAGCGGGTGAGGTGGTTGCACAGGGAGACGATGCTGAAGGAGAGCTGAGGGTGCGGGAGGAAAGGAACCGCCAGTTAAGAATGTGCAGGGAGACCCTGGAGGGAATCGGGAACCCGCCCAGGGCCCCTGCCCCCATGCCTGAGCCCTGGCATATACCTTCCACCGCCTGCGGACATACTGCTTCTTGAAGTTCTCCAGGTTGACCACGGACTCCCTGCGCACCACGGCTTGCTGGTTATCCACCGGCTTGGAGACAAAGCAGAACGTGGTGGATGACACTGGGCTTGGGAAGGCAGCCAGCCACCCCACTCTCCGAAGAGCCCCCGACCATGTGCTGTCCTTAGCCTGACCCGGGCACCTCCCCACCAGGTGGGGCATGCACAGGGGCATCACTGGGGGCAAAATTAGAGATGTGTCAGCTGTTCAGGAGCTGCACCTGGTGCCGCTGAGCTGTTATTACCACAGCTAGACACACACACACTGCGGGGCTGGAGGTGGGGCCCCAGAGGCAGAGGGCGGGAGGTTAGTATGTATCATGGATCACTGTGGGGAAGGGTCATGGAACAGAGTCTAGGATGCCCACTGTGCACTGGGCCGGTTCTGGGCTCAGCGAAATGGGTGACTTGTTGCCAGACAGGGTCTTAGTATGCCATTAAAATATACATTTATAGAAAAAGGGGTTTTGAGGGGGTTAAGAGGAGATGGGATGTGTAGTTGCCTTTCATTGGCTGGCAGTCATGGCTTAGCTTAAGTCCTGACTTCTCCAAGAAGCCTGGTGTGGCTTCCCTGAGCCTCAGGGTTCTCATCTATAAGATGGGGATGATAAATAGCATGGTGTCACAGGGTTGTTAAGGATTAAATGAATGTGGGTATGTAAAGTGCTTAACCTAGAGACGCTCAAGGAATACTAATAAATTATTGGTACCTTTCTGCCTTGTCTCTCCCTCTTTTTAAAAATAGCTTTATTGAAGAATAATTAATACACAAAAAACCTGGACATATTTCACGTATACAATTTGATGAGTCCATTCCCTCTTGAATCCCTCCTCTTTTGTAAAACAAGGTCTTCCTAGATCAAGAGATTCAAGAGATGGGTTCCATGGGTTCTATGAACCTCCTGAAGGGGTTTGCAAATTTTAGGGTGTAAGCGTGTATGTGGATGTTCGGAGCAGCATTATTCATAATAGCCAAAAAGTGGAAATAACTGAAATGCACATCAACTGATGAATGGATACACAAAATGCGGTGTGTCATACAATGGATTGTTACTCAGGAATATTCCCCACAAAAGAGAATGAAGTACCGACAATGCTACACCATGGGTGACCCCTGACATCATTATGATAAGGGCAAGGAGCCCATCACAAAAGGCCACACCGTCTGTGATTCTGCTTATGCAAAATGTTCAGAGTAGGCAATCCACAGACACAGAAAGCAGCTTAGTGGTTACCAGGGGCTGGAGAGAGAGGAGAATGGAGAGTTGACTTACAAAAGGGCGCATTGCTTTGGGGGCTGATGAAATGTCCTACAGTTGGATAGTGGTGATGGTGGCACAACTTTGTGAACATAGTAAAAATCCACTGAATTAGATACTCTTAAGTGGTGAATTTTATGGTATGTGAATTACATCTCAATACAAAAATTCCGTTGGTGTGTACAGATACACATTTCTGTAGAGAAGAGTTGATGACTGTCAATGATTCTCAAAGGCCTGTGTGACCTCAAGAAAATGAACCATCCAGGGTGGTCCCTAGGGTCCCATCAGCTCAGTTTTCCTCTCTGCTCTGACAGCCTCCTCCCAGCAAGGCCTTTCTCGGCACCTGGGTGAACGCTGCGGGGGTGCCCCTGGGTTCCCGAGGGCTGGTCTTGTCTCCCACCCACCCTTGGAACACACCTCCATTCTTGCTCATCTTTCATCGAGGTGCTAGGCACCAGGGGAAGCCAGTGCATACTGCTGGCCCACACTGCTCTGCTCCTTCTGTGAGGAGGCCCTTTCCATGTCCACCCAACCCGTGTGTGCTTCAAAGCCCAATTCAAAGGTGGCTTCCTCCAAGGCAACTTCCAAGAAACAATGTCTCTCTCCCAGACGTGACCCAAACGCATGTGAGCTCCCTTACCAGAGAGAGCACCTATCCCCGTCGCCCTGCCGTGCAGTCATCCCACTGGCAGAAAAAAACTAGAGGAATTTTCTCCATGTTTTTGTCAATGTCCCCTGCTTGCCCAGAGCATGAAGCTATGAATGCTTAATAGTTGGATGGTTAATTGTTTCCCTGAGCTGCTGAAGAGGTAAACTGGAATGAAAACCTAGGACCTGGGACCTGCTCACTGCCACCACCGAGAGGCCCAGGGAGCTGGACCAGCAGCCACGACACCGTGAAAGGGTGTGGTGCCGTGCCTCCCCATGGCTCTGCCGGGAGTCCGCAGAGCTCCGGAGCCCCGGGGGTCAGGGGGAAAGTGCACACCACCTTGACACGGAGGGAACAAGAAAGCCACGGGCTGTTCACCTTCTCAAACTGGAACACAGTGGTTTGGGCCGGCGTGTGGAAGGAGAGAGAGGAGGGGAAGGAGGGAGACAGAGAGGGAAGAGAAAAGGGTGAGAGTGCTGAGGGGACCCTCAAGCCAAGCTCTCGCAGCTCTCGCCTCGGCTGCCCCGCACGTCCTCTGCTGCCCACGTGAGCCCAGCCCTGGGTCTGGGTCTCACCTGGAAGGGAGCTGCAAAGGAGGCAGAGCCTGCCAAGCTCACCAAGACCCACAGGCCTGTCACCCCAGTTTCCTCTCTGCCCTTCCTGCCACTGTGGCTCCTGTCGCAAGGGTCCACGTGCTGGTTCAGGAGCCCAAGTCTCAGGGCCTCGGCCTTTGCTCCTTTACACAGTCACTTGGTCACTTCATTCAGGCCTTTGCCCTAATGTCACCTCCTCAGGGAGGCATTTCTTGACCACCCTACATAAAGTAGCACCCCAACTACCCCACAGACCTCACTGCACCCGCACCCTACTTTTCACAACATGTGTCACTGCCTGACATTTTATTCTGTATCTGGTTTTTATTTCCCCTCTCATGCACCCCCCCAGCAACTAGTATCCCCTGTCTCCCCAACCCACAGCACGTTTCCACCTCTAACTTTGCTAAAAGTCTGCAATTCACCTTTGAGCCTAACCCCGGCAGGGCTCTGCACTTCGCTAGGGGAGCGTGAGGAGCTTGGAGGGAAGGGACCTCTTTTTATCCGCTTACTGAATGGCACCCTTAGCATGATAGAGAGGCCTGAGTCCCGGGGCTGGAAGGCCAACATGCAGGCTGAGGGGATCCTGTTAGTGAGAGGCCCACTTCCCACCTGCCTAAAATACCATGTGGAGCCATTCCCAGAGGCCATCAGTGGGAGGTGACACAATTACTTCTGTGTGCCACACAAAACGGCATGGACTTCCAGGAGGAGACCACCCAGGTTGTGAATCTGTCAGGCTGGCCTTCCCTAATCCATAGGCCTTCTTGGTTGCCAAGAGGCTCACCAAGTGTTGACACTGTCGTCTAAGGCTTGAAAAGTCAGAGAGATGGAAATTCTGCAGTGAGATCTCTTTCCAGAAGGAATACGGCCACAACATTTTAAATTCAATTAAGGGGCTGGGGAGTGGAGCTATGTTCTTCTTTCTCCTGACCCTCCCCTCTCTGCAAACATAGTGCCCACTTTCAGACTTTACTTTATTTACCTTCAGGTGATACCAAAGTGTCTGGGCAATTTTTACCAGGCTCCAAGGAGCATGTTTGGTATCTTAGAAAAATGTTGGGAAGGGAGGCAAGACAACAGAATGCTGTGACTGAAGTCAGGTTCTGTCTACGAAGAAGCAGATGCGTTTGGAAAAGCCCAGTGGGGTGTGCTGTATCAGTACTGCCATCCACAGAGCAGGAAGTGAAGCAGCGGCCAGCCTCCCAGCAAAAAGAAGCAACCCTGGCTGGCTTCACGGAAGAGGCACTCCAGAAGATTTTCTCTAAATCCCAGGCCTCCTCTAGAAACTGCAAACGGCAACTTTTCAAACCTCCGTCTGTGCCGTTTCTCCAGCCCCACCCTCCACCTGAGTGCCCACCTCCCTCTCCTCCCTAGGCCCATCACTCTGCCCCTACCCCCAACCTCCCTCAACTGCATCTCCCTATAAGTGGCACCTCTCCACCTGTCCATTTTGCTGGCTGCAGCCTGGGCCCCGCTGGACTCAACTCCCTATTTTCCCAGGAAAGGAGCATGTGAGGCTTATGGGTGCCTGAGTCATTCTGCCTCCTTATAAATGGGTGGGAAAAGCTGCAGAGAGACTGTCGCTGAAGGTTTGTCCCCTCGATCAAACAAGCCAATGCAGAGAGGCAGGAATGCCCTCTCCTTGCCTGGCCTGGTCTCACCTAGTCTCACTTTTCTGAGTTAGGTCTCAGCACGGATGCACTCTCATGGGACTGAGACTTAAATCCTCTCTCTGGGAATTCTAGGTTTCTGAGCAATTTTCACCGCTAGGAAAACCTTCAAAAGCTCTCCCTCCTGTCCTGTTACAGAAGACGAGACTCCAGAGATTTAACAACCAAATGCCGTGTGTGGATCCTGATTTGAACAAACCAACTATAACAGGACATGTGAATATAGAATGTATAGCTACATTATATTAAGGAATTAATCTTGATCTTGTTGGTGTGACAATGGCTCAGCAGTAACATTAAAAAGAAAGTTCTTATCAGAGATTTATGCTGAAGAATTTACGAGTTAAATAAATCTGCAGTTGCTTTAAAATACTCCAGAAAAAAGTAGTGGTGGAAATGAATGAGAAGGACTGGCCATAACTTACTTGCTGTTGAAGTTGGGTAGTGGGTACATGGAATTCACTATACCGTTCTCCATGTTTTGGCCAGATTTTGAAATTTTCCCACAATGAAAAGCTAAAAGCAAAACTCTCCTTCATTTTAATCTTTGAAATCTCCTTCTCTTTAATCTCCATTTCACACGTCCAGGTCCCTGACCCCAATAGGGACTCATCCCTGTCCCGCCAAACTCTACTGGGCACCTTCTCCACGAGGCTACGGCTGGGGGGCAGTGTCAGTGGGGAGATCTCTGTAAGAAGGTATTTGCCCTCTGCTGCCCCTCTTACCCTTTCCCCTCAGTCAGAATCTGCCTCTCTCCTATTTTCTGGAATACCAGGTACCTCTATTTTATCCCTCACCACGGCCTTTCCCAGCTCCCAGTTGGTTGGGCCCCATCTGTCCCAGACCCTGAGTCTTTTATCTGTCACATCCCTTCAGAGCCAGAGCACGACCAGTGTTTGTTCAACTGAACTGGCCCCTTCTGCTCCTCGAATATACCCAGTGCTGGGTGTCCTCTCCAGGGCAAAGAGTCTTTTCCACAGGCCAAGAGTTTCATAGACAAAGGAGAACAGGTCATTCAGTTCCACAGACATTTCCCGAGGCCCACCGCGGGGGTGCTAGCTGGGCACACAGCCACTTCCCACATAGGCCAACTGAACTGCGTGCTTGTGAGGTGGGGAGCGTCCATCTTCATAATGGTCTGTAGGGAAGAGTGCGTTGTGTGGAGAGAGGGTTCATGGAGGAGAGTCTGGCTTCTCCTGTCATTATGACTCTGTCCCATCTCTTCCCTGCCAGCCTCCTGCCTCTGCAGAATCATCGATTACCATGTCATCTCCACCCTTCCCAGAACAACGCTGAGTAACCCTGTGCCGTGTGCATCTGCCTCAGAGCAGGGACAGGCTGCTGCCCTCCCTGGGCACGGACTCTCCAGCGTCCTCAGGAGTCGTTATTCAGGAAGATGTCACACACTCACCCTCCTGTCCTCGACAGCCTAGGATGGCGTTTGCACAGAGCGCAGCGCGGTGAAGGAAAAGCCCACTGAGATGGCCGATAAGCCTGCCCCCAGGGCAGTGCCCCCAAAGCCTGCCTCCCTTAGGCACCAGTGAAACACTCCACTCCTGACACCCCGTCCTGCCGTCAGCCCAGCCCTGCCCTCGGCACCGCTGGTGGAATGCCCGCCGTGGCGTGTGGGGGGCGTTAGGCAGGTCCTCTGGCTGGGGGTTCCGCAGGCCACTCGGCCCCCTCGGCATCAGGTTCTGACGGCGCTGATCGGCCAGGCGACAGAGGAAGGTCACAGTCACCTCTGATCTCCCTAAAAGACTTGGGGGCCTTTGTCAGTTCACCTCGATTTGGCTTTGAAAGCTCTCAGTGTAGAAAAGGGTCTGTTTATAAAACATCTAAATGACACATAGTTACCAGCGACTGGACATGAACACAGATTCCAGTACTGTGAGAAAAAGCACCTACAGCTCTGCGGCTGATTAGCTGGGTGACTTTAGACAGGCCTGTCCTGTAAAATGCTATAAAATGAGGGTGTCCAGTGGTTCACCTTTGAGGCTGATGCTACGGTTGTAAAATAAACACTTCTCCCTCCTTTTTTTCCAGTCTCGCTAATTCAAATCAACATCGACATCAATATCTTACTCCTTTATTGCATTTTATTTTGACCTCCACAAGAAAGTTCGCCCTGAGTTGCTCAACTGGGGGCTTCCTTTCTGTAGAAAGCCTGGATGTATGAGGCCAAGGCCTGCTGACATAGCCAAATGGCCCTTTAGTATTTACAGTGTCTTGTGCCAATGAGTACATTCTTGTCCCACGATGGGCCAGGTAGGTTCTTGGAGAAATCATAGGTGGGTCATTGGTACCAATTCTCCCAGGCAGGCACAGGAAATAGGGTTGCACCATCTTCCACTGATTCCAAAATGCACATCTGGGGATCCCCGATTGATGGCATCATACCGTTTCTGTAGGTCTGAAGTGGAGGCAGGTGTTCTGGGAGACGACCCCAGGGCTTCTGCGAGCCGTCAGGGGCCACCCAGCCTCAGACTGACATCAGATTCTCTGCTCGAGCCTCTTTGGGATCGCACTGACTGCACATTTGGAAAGCAGACCTGCTGAGTGCTCCCAACCCGGGGCTCCTGTGCTCAGGGGACACCCTTCCTGCCCTCCACCTACAGTCAAGGTCGAGATGCACAAGTTCCCTTGCTTTCCCGTTCTGCACGCTGGCTTTAGTTCTCCCTTACCCTCTCAGCGAGGGTGTCTCAGCTTCTCAGGGGGCTGGAGGGTCTCCTATTGCACTTCCCATCTTGGGCTTTTCTTCTTTCTTATTTTTGGTACATAAAACAGTGATGCATCTTACATTTAATGAAACTGTGGGATCTTATACTTGATGAAAATGTTTATGTTACAAATACCAGATGTGGAATTTGAAATGGTCCAGCATTCGAATAGAAAAGGAGGTAGGGTTTTGAAGAAATACTTTCATGAGATCAGAATCTCATGTCTTGTTCTAAACCACTTCCTGTCTGTGCTGCTCACTGGGCATTTCCCCCGGCATGTCGGGCTGTTGACTAGCTCGGCACCCATCACGGTTCCCTGGGACTCTTGGGATAAAAGCAGAGCTCTTTGATATGGTGAAGCCAGGCCGGTCCTGCCTCCTTTCCAGTCATATCTACACCCGGCCCTTATTCCCTTCCTCCCAGCTTTTTTCTGTCTGTGCGGTTTCAGCCTCCCATGCCCCCATCCACCACAGAGCCCTGGTATGATGGCTCTGTCACACGCTTCTTTCTCCCTGGTGTGCTTAGCTGATCTCACCTCCAGCGTCCCCACCTCAGGGACACTTTGCCTGACTAGATCAGCCCCCCACTGTAGGCTCATGCAGTGCTGCATGCTTCTCTTTCATAGCATGTCTCCCAGCTGCAATTCTGTACTTACAGAATGTCCTCGATTAATGTTGGAATCCTTCATTGGACTGTGAACCCTGTGAAGGCAGGAAATGGGCCTTTTTTCACTCAACACTGTATCCCCAGTGCCAAGCCAGGTGCCTGGCAGTTGGCAAGTGCTGAAAAATTATTTGTGAATGGATGGATGGGTGAATCTGGTTATACTTGCCCCACAAGTAGATGGTAAACTCCTGGAGCCTGGGGCAGTTACTGGGAGAAGAAAGAGCAATAGATGTATCACCAGAAGGCCTCAAGTCTTGCCACTATTGTGACCTTGGGAAAATCACTTCCTCTCTGTTTCCTCATCTCCAAACGGGGAATAACATTTGCCCCATCTATCTGATGAGGGTTTCAGCGAGCCTGTGAAGGCACTCTGAAACAATAAAATCTGTTCCTTCGCCCCCAAGCTTATATTCCGTGCTCTGCCTGTATGGGCTTGTTGGCTGGCCCTTCCTCCAGGAAAAAGGACATGAGATCACAGAGTCCTTGAGGAGCTGGACTCAAAGCTTGGGATCAAGAAGTGATGACTGAACTTTATGCTTCTCAGTCTTAATAACCGCCATCTTCAAAAACTCTCATGGAGTTTCACAGACCTTTCAGGGCCCAATGCCCAGGTACATAGTAAAGGAACCTTCTCCTTGAGTCTTTAGGTCTTTATTGCCAATGCACGGTTCGGGCCCTTAGCCAGAATAGGGGAAAGCTGGGAAAAGGCAAGACGCTGCCCATCCCTCTTGCTCTGCAGGCTGCTCTTCAGACAGGAACGGGGGTGGAGACAATGCACTGCTCCTCCTTCTAGGACACACTTCCTGGGACAATCATTGGGAAGCATGAGGCAATCCACCCACACCCAACAGAATATGTGAAGGTACTTTTGTACCTCTGGGATCTGAATTTTAAGGTGGATGTTTATAGCAAAGCCTCACTATTTCTTCCCATATACAATCGCCTTAGAGTTGGGCATCCTGCGTTTTTGATTTATCTATATCAAGTAGCTATGAATGGCCCTAAATAAGATGTTGCCTTTTCGAGTCAATTTCCTCATTAGATGGAAATAATAGTAACAACAATAATAATGCCAACCCACCTTCCTGCCTCACCGAGTTTTTTTAAGAATCAAAGACGTCAATGTTCTGTAAGTGGAAAGTCAATGTAAAACGAAAGGCAATATATTTTCTCTGTGCATTTTAAATCCCCTCTTCCGCAGCTGGAAAGCACCAAGCTGACTTACTGTTAACCCTAGATAACTCAATATTACCCAAATTCTGCCACCTATAAGGCATGTAGATGGGAAGTGAGATATGAACAAATCTGTTAGCACAAATCAATTATCAAGCATCTCTCCAGGGACAGCTGTCCTCTCGCTGGAGAAGGGTATGCTGAGGGGCATTCATTCTTAATTGTTTTTCACAGCTTGGGTGCCCTACCAGCCCCTCTCCCAGAAAACCAGTTTGTGAGAGGAGGTGCAGAGTGAATGACTGGCTGGCACCTCTGGGCTTCTGGATTCTGTGAAGCGGGTGGAAGGCTGTGCTACAGACACACACCCCTGGAGGATAATTCTAGCTGATACAGGGCAGTAGGGAACATGCTTCTGCAAACCACCCAGGATGTATTTCTGAAGATTCTGGGCTCAGTGCTTCAAGCCGGCCAAGACTTCCTTGCTGCATGACCCATTGAACAGCTCCGCTAGGGACCCACTGGCATCTGGGAGGACATGGAGCCCAGGCCATCTGTGTTCCCACTCTCCAGCTGGAAGCTGCCCACCAGTTCCTGGATCCACTGTAGGTCTGCTGAGAGCTCCTGTCTCAGAGCCTCAAACCGCACCTGCAGACAGTCCAGTCTCCTGGCCACACTTCCAAGGCTGGACCCTGTGGCCTGGATGTCCTGTCGCAGGAATTTCTTCAAGGACTCCACTTTGCGGAACTCGTACTTGAGCTGGGACAGGCTGTGCCGGGCGTTCTCGCTCTCCTCTCGGTACCAAGCCTCCTTCTCATTGTAGATGGAGACCAGGACCTCCACATCATCCCGGATGGTGTCCTGGGCCGCCGCCAGGGCACGGCATCCCTGATCCACCTGGGCCATGTCCTCAACCACACGTGCAAAACGCTCAAAATTGACATAGGTGTTGTTGGGAGGCATGCTTGAGTGGCATTTGAGGATGTACTCTCTCAGGCGCTTGGTCTTCAGCTGGGCAGGCTCTGTCTTCCGCTGTTCTGGGGCCCTGACTTCTCCTTTGGTCTGGTGGGTGTTTAGACAGAACAGTCAGAATTAATTTGATGCCTGATCCAAAGGGCAGTCCGAAGTGCAGGCAGAAGGCACGCGAGCAGACTCTTTGGCATTCGCTGCATGCATCAGGCCACAGGGGGGATCCGAGTGGGATGGGCACTCCCAGACCATAAGGGAGGCTGAGTATGGGGTGCTCCCTGTAGGCTCGCTGCAGGGCCATTAGAGAGGGTCCCCGCACGCACAGCATGTAGGGGTGCTCGCACAGACAAGCCACCTCCAGCCAGGACTCTGCAGGCACCCATTCGAGGGCAGGAGCACGCAAGGCCACGGCCAGCAGAGGGCAGCTGACGGGCATCTCTCTTCCAGGGCCAGCAGGCTCCCTGGGCCTCAGTGACACTTGGCACCTGAGCAGCCGGGCAGCAAGAAGGACTCCCCAGCTCTGGGCCCCCCTGAAACCTGGAGGGCCCTTGGTCTTCCCCAGCCTTCAAGAGCAAATGAACCCAACCTTCTCCCTAGCATTCCCACCCTCCCTGATATCCATCTTCTGCAGGCCTCTGCCCCTGCAGCTCAGGTCATCCTCGCCAGCTTCTAATTTAATAATTCACGTCAATGGGAAGCCTGGTGACATCCCTGGGAGTGCACATCTTGTCAGACAGCAGAGCTAGGGCCAGAATCCCGGTCTCCTGACTCCCACCCTGCCGCGGTGCTCTTCACTAGCACCTGACTGTACTGTGCCGGGACTGCAAGACCCCTGCGAAACCAGCAGCTGGAAGCCCGGGTATAAGGCAGGTGAGGCAGGGAGTCACCTTTGTGCTCCCACCCTCCCTGGAGGGAACGGAATTGCCCGAAGAGAGTGGCTGCCTCTCTTCCACACCAGGTCTCTATCTTGGAGCCCCACTGAGGTGTCTGGGTGCCTGAGGAAGTTGGGTGACTGGTTTGAGTGTCATCCTGTACTCAGAGCCCCGAAAGTCACAAAGAAGGAGGCTGGTTACAAAGCTGAGCTTTTTAATTGTCATCAACTTCTCCCTACAACTGATTTCTGCCTTGTGAATAACGGTGATATGTCCTCTAACAGAGAACACTTTGTAAGATGGCCCCAAAGGGAAAGGTTTTCAACTGAGGCTTGTGAGGGTTTCATTTTATAAGTCACCTGAACCCATGGAACATAAACTTATAAATCCATTTGAACAAGTCCAGACCCTTCAGAGCCCCCAAGGGTTAGTGTTGTAAGCAAAGGCCATTCTGTGGGCCCTCTGCCCCTGGCCACCCCCACCAGCCCTGGCGACAGAGCAGGGCCCTGCCTGCGCCCTGGAACTCATCACATGCCCTTACCATGATCCAGGGGTGTCTGAGGGCCTCTTGGATTGTGAGCCGTTTCCTGTAATGAGGATCAGAAAACACTGATAACCCATGCGCACAGAAGCTGAGACCAGCAGTCTCCATCCTTACTCTTCTTAGACCTGCATTCTGGCATTTGACCACTGCCATCAAAGCAGAAAAAGGCGGGGAAACAGAGGTAGATGGGGAACTGACTGAATTCCCTGCATTCCCAAGAAAGTAGTCCAGGCAGACCCCTTGGTAGAGAGACATTACATAAACCCTCATTTTCGGCCTCAAAGTTGAAGGGCATAATGTTGTAGCTCTTTTGAGCTGCCAGCTCTCCATCGCTAAGCCTTTGGTCTCTGTTTTTCTGTTTGCCTCCAGGTGCCTTCCCTGCCCAACCCTGCTCTGTGCCCAGGGAGGGGAAGCCTACCTAGCATCGCCCTTAAAGAGGGAAACCAGGCCCTGCACTTTAGAGTTCCCCCACTCTGGCTCTTTGAAGTCTTGGGACCGAGAGGACATGGCCTTCTAGAGTCAGGCCTTACCCCTGCACCAGCTAGGCCATGCTCTGGGCACCCAGCACCCGGTAAGTCCCTGCTCATCTCCTGACTTGACCCCACAGCCACAGAGAGCTCACCCTGGGCCCTGTAGAAAGGGTAGAATTAGCATGTCTCCTATTCTCCCACATACCGACCCCTCTGAGCCAGCCTCCCCTGATTCCTCCTGAATTGGCTTGAAAACTCTGCCATGTTCCTTTTCAAATGCCAGTTCCAGGTGCCTTTGCTAGTTGCAGAATGCACAGAAAATGAGCTCTAGAGAAACCCAGGCTGACTTCACACACACACACACACACACAGCTGTTTGCATTCAACAGGCAAAGAAAGCAGAAAGATGTGAGCAAATGAGATGAATGCCAAGTCTTGGCCAGTCCACAGATGCCACCACAGTGGTGCAGATGACAGCCCGTGGCGAAGCAGAGACTGGCTGACATGTCTTTGGGAAAGACAACAAGGAGGTGAGCAGCAGTACCTGATAATCCCGTGCCTTTCTCTGTCCTCTTACCGAGTCTCTTTAACCAGAAGTTTCCGAATGAAGTCCTTGGCCAGCTCACTGGTCTGGCTGAAGAATTCCTCGTCAAAGTCATAACTCACTGCTGTGATATTTGCCAGCGTTTCCTGCTTCGTGTCTCCCAGGAAAGGGGATGCTCCACTTAGGCTGAGCACACAAGAGGGAACATGTGACCGCAGGAAAGTAGATCGAGGTGGGGGTGGTGGACTCAGGGAACCCTGCTACACCGGGATGGGAGGCTCCCAGCAACATGGCCTGCCCCCTCTGCACCGCCAGGCAGCAGCCTTTTCAACCAAGTCCAATTCAATACACTTCATGGAACTCCTACTAAGCTCTCTCCTGGCCCATATTCCAGCTGTGTATGGGATACAGCTACCAGATGTGCCACGGTCCCAGAAGTCACCAACCTCCCTTCATGAGCTTCTGCTTTGACTTATGATGTCACTTCGCAGATGTACCCAAACTAGAAATGCAGGGTCACCTCTGACTCCTCCTTCCATTCCCTCATAGGAAGTTTGTAACAGGAAGTTTTTAAGTCCTATTTTTCTGATGAGAGAAACAGGCCCAGAGGTTAATTATCTGCCCAAGGCCACAGAGGTAGAAAGTGCTAGATCCATTTTACATGGAGCTGTGCAGGAAATCTTTGCGTAAGCAACTTGAGGCTTCAGGGACAGGAAAGACAGACTCTGGGGGAAGGAGGAGAGGGAACGTGAGAGGTGGGGAAGGGAAGGAGAAAGGAGAGAAAGAACAAACAGCATCAGGGCGGCCCGGCGGCTTGAGGGCTATCCCGAGGCTTCTGAGTGAAACCCACCTCCCGGCAGGAAGCCTCAGCCAGGGCGGATGCCTGGCCCCAGCAGGGATGAGACACAGGCTGGGCAGAATGGGGGGCTGCCGGCTGCTCTCCCGGGCTCCTGCCCAACTCAGCCCCGGCCCAAGTGTATGAAGTGGAGCTAAGAGCACGCAGCCCCAGGTTAGCTGTGTGGATGTTACATCTCGCTCGCGGTAAGTGAGTAAATCAGTAAAATCAGTGAGTCCCAGGCTGTGTGCCTGCCCCTTTTCCCTTCCTCCCGGTTTCCCTAGGCCTCAGCTGAGCACTGGGACTGGGGTACTCACAGGATGTAGGTGATGACGCCAATGCTCCTGTGAAACAGAGAACAGGCAAGTCAGGGCTGTCCCGGCTCTAATCCAAGGCCAGCAAGGGACACACGGTTCTCAGGGGAAGTGGTCGCGTGCCCCTCTACAGCAGCCTCTGGGTGCCATCTCCAGCCCCAAGCCCCTCTCCATCCCACTGTCAGCAGCAGCCTGGGACATGTTTGGAGTCATCAAGGTCTGGACATTGAGTCTAAAGACCCAAGTTCAAGATAGACTTCTGTACTTGCAGGCTGTGACTGGGACAAGTCCCTCATCACCTCTGAACCTCTTTCTCCTCATAGGATGAGGATAAGGACAACCACCTCCCAAGACTGCTGGGAGGATTTACAAAACCAGGTCATTGAGATGCTCAGACGCCCCATCTGTGCAGGGAATCGGCCACGGCAGTGTCCCCCCAGGGCTCCCCTGGTTGACTGGCCAAATGAGCTATTGTTACTTCATCTTGGTCATGGCTGTGGTAGGCCTCAGGGGCAGCCTGCACAGGTAGCCTCCCCTCTCCTCTGTTCTCTGCCTTGGCTGTGTTCTAACTGGCCCCAGGGCCAGGCTTAGTTGTCTCCAGCCGCCCAGAGAAGGTCCAGCACACCTGGAGCCGCCAGAGGCTCTGAAAGGTGAGTGTGGAGAAAAGGGTTTTCGTGGTCAAGGGCGGGCGGCGGGGTCAGCGGAAGCCGGGGTCTGAGGCCTTGTGTCCTTGGAAGGATCCCTAAACAACTTACCACATGTCAGCCTCCAGTCCCAGGGGCTCATAATTCACAATTTCTGGAGCTGAAAGAAGCCATAGTGGGGCATCAGCAGGAGTATGAAAATGAGAAGAGATGGCTCTAGTGAATTTTAGGGTGTCTGGTGCCAAATGCCTCTATCCTGAATCCCCACTAAGGAAAATCCCAGCAGCAGGTTGAGATGATCTGGGTCTAAGCACTTTGAGGAACTGGGCTGCCTACTACCCTGGTAGAAACCTTTTACAAAGAGGCCTTCATAGTAAGGAAGAGGGAAAGGAAGAGGAGCCCCTCTCCATCCCACTGTCAGCAGCAGCCTGCGACACGTTTGGAGTCATCAAGGTCTGGAAAAGGAAGAAGAGGATGGGGAGGAAGATGCAGAATGGGGAAATGGGGCCCAGCTCCAAGGTCTGCTTTAGAACTCTGATGCGAGGCAGCTGGGCACCCACTGGAAGGTGATGCAGGACAAAAGGCGGAGAGGGAAGGGATCACATGCCTCTGAGCCTGGTCTGAAAGAGGGCACCTCCCACCTGAGGGGTGCGAGGACATTCCGGGGGCCGCTGAGATCATGGGCCTGACATGCCTGCGGGGCACCCAAAGGAAGACGTGCAGGAGGAAGCTGGGTGTCGGGGAGTGGGCAACTTGGAGTCATCACGCAGGTGGGAACAGGAGCCGTGGGAGTGGCGTGGTGACCAGGGAAGGGTGCGGAGTCTAGGAGAGAAGACTACAAGGAGAATAGCACCAAATGCTGCCCAGAGATCAAGCAAACACTGGAAAGTGGGTGTGGGAAGTGGAGATAAGACTCTTTAAAAAAGTTTGGTGAAGAAATGGAGGAGAAAGAGGACGTAGCTAGAGAAGGGGGGATGGAGCCAGTTTAACCACTATGGAAAAAGGTGGAGAGCAGGGAAGGTTAAGTTTGTTCATCTAGAACAATATCGAAGCACTGCGGCTATAGGGTGTGCCACCACCCCACCATCCCGCCATCCCGCCATCCTGCCATCCCGCCATCCCACCATCCTGCCATCCCGCCATCCCACCACCCCGCCATCCCGCCATCCCACCTCTTCCTACTTCCAGAGACAGGGAACCGCTATCCTGGTTTTGCTCATTTTTCAGCTTCATAAAAATGATGTCATACTGCATGTGATCTTCTGTCCCTTGACTCTCCCCCGTACTCAACATTACACTTCTAGCATTCATTGAGGGTTCATCCATGGTCTTTCATTTTCTCTGCTATGCAATAGTCCACTGTGTGAATACATGCCGCCCTTTAGTCATTCTCCTCTCAGTGATCATTTGGGTTGTCCCCACTTCTTTTATTATTGGAACAATATTGCTATGAGCTTTTTTATACCCATCTCCTGATACACATGTGAAAGACTTCCTGTAAGACAGTGATATTGAAAGTGTGGTCTGCAGACAATCTGTAGGCTGTCACAGGTCCAGACATGACAGGTACAGAAATTGGGACTAAGTATTTAAAGACTCATAGCAATTGGACACTGCTGTGACATTCAGACTGTGATAATTTTCCTAGGAATTTATTTTCCTTGTATATTACTGACAAAGCAGTCCCAGAAAGATCGGAGATTTTCAAAGTCCTTCACCATAGTTTGAAAAGCACAGCCCTACATATTGTGCTCATTTCTGTCCTCTGTGCTTTTGTTGTCCATTTGCTTCTGTTCTTTGCTTCTTTCTTGTTCTTTTAAATAGTGTTTTTGTTAGTTTTTTGACTGTCTTTCCCCCAACTTATATGTTTGTAATAGTTACCTTGAGACTTTACTAAAGCTATCTAAGAAAGTCTAACAAAATCAACATTTTGACCCTCTCGTAACAATACAAAAACCCTATGACACTCATTTCAAGATGTGTCCTATCTAACATTATGTTCTTCAGTTTTTAGTTCTGTCCCTTTTTTTTAACCACACAATTAAAGCTTCATCACTGTCATTATTTTAAACCAAAATGCCCCTATTTGCCTATGTGTGCTGATTTCTTTGCTGCTATTGCTTCTTGTACTGAGACTTCATTTTCTTTAATTCAGAGTATCTTTTAGAAGTTCCATTAATAAAGGTCTGTTGGTGGTTGTTTTATTGTTTTGTCTTTTTTGTTTTTCTTGTTTATTTTTGTTGTCGATTTTTGCTTTTTTCCCTGAATCTTTTACCCTCATTCTCGAAATATAATTTTCTGGATACACAATTCTGGGTTTTTTATTTTCCCTGGGCTCTTTGAACATATTATTCTACTAGACACTGGCTTCCATTGCTATTTTGAGAAGTATGTTGTCAGTCTAATTATTGGTGTTTGTTTGTTTTAGGTTATCTGTCTTTCCTCTCTGGCTGCTTTTAAAATTTTCTCTTTGTCTTTGGTATCCTGGAGTTTATAATGTGTCTAGGTATGGACTTATTTTTATTTTTTTCTGCTGATATACATTTTACTTTCTATATCTGGGGTGTTTTTATATCAGTTCTGAACATTCTCAGCCATTCTCTTCTAATACTGTTCCTGAATCATTTCTATTCTCTCCTGCAGGATTCCCCATACACCTATGTTAGGCTTTCTCCTTTTTTACCCTCTTTTGCTTATTCTCTTTCATATTTCTATGTATTTCTCACTCTGTGGCACTCCAGCTAATTTTTTAAAACTCAGTCCTCCAATTCTTCATTTCTCTCCTCAGCTAGGTGTAATCTGCTGTTTTATCCATTCACTGAGTTTTACATTTCTATAAGCGTATATACTGAATTTCCTAAAGTTCTATCTGGTCTCTTTAGAATTCGCCTGGTCATTCTTGCAGTCTTTTGTTGCTTCTTCATGCTTGTGATTCTACCTTTTATTTGTATGTGCATTCCATTTATTTCACAGTCAACATCCGATAATTTCAATATCTTATGTCCTTGAATATCTAAATCTTGCTACTATTTGACTGAAATGCTGCTATATACACTTGCCTTTAGGAAAGATCCTCCTATTGAATTTTCTTGCTGTTCACAGCTCCAGATTTAGTTCATTTCACTGGCTTTTGGGGGTGGGACAGGTGATGCTGAGGGAGTTACTACCCTTAAAACTTTCTCTTATTTCTCATGAATCCAGAATTGCACTAAAAAGAATATTTTTCTCAAGAATCATTTTGGAGTGGGAGGGCTTTTGGAAGACTGGATCCACCACACCCTGGAAGCTGACAATAACTTTTTATCCTGGTTTTCTGGTTGAAGTGTCAAAGGAATGTTGAGAGTAGGGAAAGCGGTCATCACCTATTTTTCAGGAAGTTATTGTAATTTGGGCAGATACTTAGAGAACACACCCTCTGTATCTGTAAGGTACAAATAAAACCAGCTCTGGGCTAGAACTGGGTCATATTGGCTCACAAGACTCAACTGTGCATAGCTTCCCAACTCTGAATGCAGCAAAAACATGTTGGTAGCTTGAAATTGGCAAATGCTATAAATTAAGGTTTTGTTTTGTTTTGAGACCTGGATGTTAGACATTTACTACTGGGTAAAACCCTCCACATCTGGCCCCTCTTATCAATATCCCACCTACATGGCCACCCTGGTGGGAACTCGCTTCTCCATCCAAAGCAGACAGTGAGCTGTCCCTGGAAAATACTCTAAACCTGGCCCTCGCCCCTGCTATAGTTGACTGAACCTGGGAGTCCCCCTCCTTTATCCTGGCTCCTTCCCCAACCCTCCTCAGACACTTCCTCCACCCACAACTCCAGCCCTTTGTCTCTCTCTGACTCAAGGCCAGGACTGTGCCCACCGACTTTGCTGTAATGGATATTTTGTTTGAAAAGTCTTTCAGAGCTGTCTACATCACTCTTTGCAACTAATTACAACCTGTCTTGTGACACCTCTTCCATTCTTGCCCTGAATTTCTAGTCGAACCATTTATTGTTATTTAATACTTAGTATGAACTTACATTAATAAAGATTTGCATTTTTACCACGTATTTGAGTGGTGGGCAGCAACTGCTATCTCGGACAAAGTTCAAGAGTAGATGTCTTTTGTCCCAGGATCCAGCTGGCTCTGCCAACAACTCATTATATGACCTTGGTTGAGTCATTCTGAGCGTGGCACCTCCCTGTGTCCCCAGCACCTCACCTAATATCTGTCATGTGGTAGGTGAAAAATAACCATTAGTTGACCTTCACTAAAATCCCCCAGTTCTCCAATAGCACATTTGCTCAACTAGACCAGATGATCTGAAAAGATCCTTCCAAGACTCTTATCGGGTGGCTTCCTGTCTTGTTTCTACAACTAAATTGAAAGCTCCTTGGGGGCAAGGTCTTCTCAGAGAGACAATGCAGTGTAATGGAAAGAGCAAAGGATTTGGATGATGGGTGTATCTGCATTTAAATGTCAGCTCCGCCACCTACTGGTTCTTTCACCTTGAACAAAGCACTTGACAGAAAAAAGAACTGAATCTGCTTCATGAGGGTCATTTGGGAATGAACTAAGATAACGTCTGTTGAGCACGAGGCATAGTGTCTGCGCAGGGCAAGGTTACCTTGTCCTGGGGCCAGTGGGGCTTCTGCAACTCGATAGTGGCTACAGAGCTGGTGTGTGTGGCTTGAAAATCCATCAGGGTGGATGATCTGACACATTCTATCTTCGTTTTTGATTAGACTGCAGTCTGAAGTTTCCACTCCCAGATTTTGAGGAGACCACGCCAACTCCCAAAGCAAAGATAGGATGGTTCTCGACACTCATTCCTTTCCCCTCCACAAGGCTGTTTCTTTTGACCCCCAACTTGCAGCCCAAGCCCCATGAGAGGGTTTCTGGGGCCTGAGCCAAGGGTGAGAGGAAGAAGAGAAGCCTCCTGGGGGCTACTGGGGCTGGGCTCCCCTGCATGGATAAAGGCCAGGCACACGGGAGAGGCCAGGGGGTGGATCTGACAGCTCCCACATGATTTCCTTTTTCCTTTTCAGGAAATCAAAAGCTACTCTAGAGAAAGTTGAGTTTCAGGAATGCAAGAGGACAGGGTAATTTTTAATCTTCACAATGAACATATCCAAGAGCAGGAGCTGGGGGCAGCTCTGGGAGAGTTTGACTCTGTAAGGCTCTAGCCCCACCTGGCCTCCCCCTACCCCACTGGGCACTCAAAGCCAGCACCTGGACCCTCACCTCAAGGCCCAGCAAGACATTTTCTTCCCCACGCATTAGGTTTCTATGGGGTCTCTAAGGCATATCTCTAGGCAGAGGCCATGGCCCCAGACGCAGGGTTTATTCCTGGCATCTTTCTATCTGTTGATCCTAGATTCTTAGCTGGGAGAGAAAAAGGCTTTAAAAACTCACCAACGAATTCTGGCGTCCCAAAAATGTTCTTAAATTCAACTCCATCTTCTATTTTGTGAGCGAGGCCAAAGTCGATCAGCTTGATGTGTGGAATGGGAATATTCTTGTCTAACAACATAATGTTTTCTGGCTGCAGAACAAAAAAAAGGAAGGAAGGAAGAAGGAGAAGAGATAGTAATTAAGGCCCTGCTTTGTGTTTTTGCTTTGGGGTTGCAGTGGGATTTGGTGTTCTTTTTTGGGAGACTAAAACAGCATACACTCTTTCTTGTTTTTGTGTCCTCAGTCTTATATGAACTCAAAAACAGGCACAGTGCAGAGGGCAAGGCCTGAGTTTTACCAAAACTGCTGCCCACAGCAGAACTGGAGACTTTGGTTTTAATCCCCTTTCTGTCTCTGAGTAGCAGATCTCTTTAGCGTAGTGCCTCTGTTTCCCATTCTGTCATATGGAGCCAGTGAGACTCTTGCAGCATTTTCTATAAACAAAACCTCTGCCTCCATGTGAGTGTGATAGGGTGTGGGCTTTGCATCCTAGCTTCAGTTTATACTTGACATACTGACCTTCATCTTCCGGACCACCTCTTTCCCCTAGCCGGCCAGCTTCCTGTTGACAACACTCCCCTCCTCTAGACTAACCGTGTGTGCCTCACACTTCTGTATGTGTTTAACTAATTTTGGCCCTCAGCAGGACACAGGAAAAAATGCGTTTGATTTCCAGGGAAAATACCAGCTTCCCAGGCTATCTCCAGCCCAGCAAACAGCTGTCCGATCTGACACAACAGTGCAGGTGTGTGTGGACGGCGGGACAGCCCTGCCTGGCCTCACACACCCCAGGCTCACACAGCGGGATCCTGAGCCCCTCACGCCCACCCCCCTGCTCAGAGGAATAGCAGGTGAGCCAGTCCTTCTGGCTCACCCTTTCCTCCCCTTCCCCACCCTGACTGTTTCAAATGCCATTCAAAGCGGAATGTCCTAAAAACACACATCCACAAAGAAACTTGTACACAAATGTCACAGCAAATATTCATCATAGTCCCAAAGTAGCAACAACACAATGTCCACCAGCTGACTACTGGATGGACACCAATGGTATATCCCTACAGTGGAATATTATTCAGCCATAAAGAAGGAGGCAAAGAAAAAATTCAAAGGAATGATGTACTGATACATGATACAACATGGAGGAACCTTGAAAACATTATGGAAGCTAAGTGGGAGACTCAGTCACAAAAGACCACATATTATATGATCTATTTATATGAAATACCCTGAATCGACAAATCCATAGAAATAGAAAGTAGATTAGTGGTTGCCTAGGATGGGGGAAATGGAGAATGACTGCTAATGGGTACAGGGTTTCTTTCTGGGGTGATGAAAATTTTCTAAAATTGTGGTGTTAGTTGTACAACTTTATAAATTGTTCACTTTAAATGGGTGAATTATATGGCATGTGACTCATAGCTCAATAAAACAGTTTAAAATGAATGAATGAATCAATCAATTAATCAATGAACATATGTTTAAGAAAAGTGAATGTCCCTGTTTCTCAAAGTGCTGAAGAATTTCCTACCTTGTACCTTTGCTCACGTCATTTGCTCCACCT
>JAVSCE010006557.1:0-15002 GCA_032199065.1 Smutsia gigantea
ATGTTAGCTGTGGGTTTGTCATATATGGCCTTTATGATGTTGAGGTACTTGCCCTCTATACCCATTTTTGTTGAGAGTTTTTATCATGAATGGATGTTGAATTTTGTCAAATGCTTTTTCAGCATCTATGGAGATGATCATGTGGTTGTTGTTCTTCTTTTTGTTGATGTGGTGGATGATGTTGATGGATTTTCGAATGTTGTACCATCCTTGCATCCCTGGGATGAATCCCACTTGATCATGGTGTATGCTCCTCTTGTTGTATTTTTGAACGTACTGTATTTCTTGAAAAAATTCCACATATAAGTGGACCTGCACAGTTCAAACATGTGATGTTCAAGGTCAACTGTACATATGTTTGTTACTATAAATTACAGTATCAGTCAAAGACAAGAAAGTATGGAGAAGAGGTGTGTGGAGGAAGCTAAGTGCCTAAGGGAGCACACAAGAAGAGTACTCGGAACTGGCTCTCCCCCAGTGCCTCCCCTACCTCCCTGCAGTGGCAGTGTGCGGGGCAAGAGCAGGGGCTCAACTGCCAAGTGGAGGATAGAGATCAGCCAGGTTCTTTCCACAGTCCAGCAGCCTGTGAGGGCAGGGGCTGTGGTGGAAGAGCCCAACAGCAAGGGTTTCCTCTTGTCAAGGCTGGTCTCCATACTGCCGCCACTGAAGGCCCAACCCACCAGCAGCAGAGACGAGTGCTGAAGCCCTCGGTGTGATGCTATTCCTCAAGGGGACCACCTAGAGGTTAGGTGGCATGTTGATTACATTGGACTCTTTCCACCTTGGAGGGGGCAGTCATTGGCCGATCTCCGGATTTGGATTTGCCTTCCATGTGCACAGTGTCTTTGCCAGCAATCCATCTGAGGGCTCACAGAACGCCTGATCTATTGGTAGTATGCCACACAACAATGCTTCAGAGCAAGGGACTCTTTTTCCAAGGAAGGTGTGACAATAGGCACATAACCATGAGAGACATTGGTGCTGCCATATACTACAACATCCAGAAGCACCCAGAGCTTACTGAAGGTTCAACGAAATGCCAGCTCAGGGGAAATACCCTCTGGGGCTAGGGGCATTACTCCATAATACAACAAATGTATGGAATCAACAGTCAATGCATGGTGCCATGAACCCGGAGTGGGAGGAGGGTTGGCTGTTCTTCCCATCATTCCCAGTGACCCATTTGGGGAATTTGTGCATCCCATTTCTGAAAGCTTAAGTTCTCTTGGGCTAGAGGTCCTGGTTCCTGGGATGGGGGCAGGGGGCACTGTTTCCATCAGGGGTCATGATGAGGGCTCTGCTGAACTTGAAACAATACTGACCATCTGGTGAACACAGGTTCCTCATACCCGTGGATCACCCAGCTGAGAAAAGACTGCTGTACTGCCAGGGTGCTTGATCCTGAGCCCATCAAGAGCTAGTGTGCTGCTCTCCAAGGAGAACAAGAAGTATGCCTGCAACTCAGGAGACTCAACAGGCGGTCTCTTGGCATTTCCTAAACAGGGTCGCACGACTGTGGCTCAACAGGGGAAAGCAATGAAAGGCTCAGACCTGTCATGGATCAAGACCTGGTTCAGCTATTCAGGAAAACAACCTGGACCAGGGGAGATGCTTTCTGAGGGTGGGGGATATCTAGAATGGGTAATGGAGGAGGGCCGCCAATGGTAAAATGGCCAGCCAATCTTCCCTTTTGGGTGTGCACACTCACAGGCCTGTGCAATGTGACTTCCTTGCTTCTCCCATCAAGAGGCAGAGTCTATTTCTGAGGGCCTTGAATCTGGACTTGGTTATGTGTAGTGGGCAGAATTATGTTCTCCAAAAAGTTCAATTCCTAATCCCTGGAACCTGGGAATGTGGACTTATTTGAATTAGAATCTTTGCAGATACAGTCAAGTTAAGAGGAGGTCATGCTGGATTCGGGTGGGCCCTAAATCCAGTGACTAGTGTTATAAGAAGAGGGAGTGTTAGACACAGACACAGAAGGGACATGGGAAAGGCGGCCATGTGAAAATGGAGGCAAAAACCGGAGTAATGCAGCTACAATCAGTGAACACTAAAGGTTGCTGGGAGCCACCAAGAAGCTAGGAGAGGCAAACAAGGACCCTCCCTTAGAGCCTGCAGCGGGAGCACGGCCCTGCCAACACCTTGTATTTGGACTTGGAGCCTCCAGAACTGGGACAGAATACACTTCTGTTGTTTTAAGCTACAGGGTTTGTGGTCCTTTGTTGTAGGGCAGTTCCATCTTCGGGCCTGGGGCTGACAATTCTGAGGTGCGCTTTTATTTAGCTCCTGGGAGGGTCAGGTTCCAGCAGTTCTGAGTTCACAAGGAGCAACTTGAGACCACCTTGTACTGGCTTTCATCCCAAGACCACTTTCCCACATGAGCAACTGCCCAACAGCCCTGCCTCCAGGTGGGCTTCTCCAGACACTTGCATCCCTTCTCCAGACTCCAGGCCAGCCCAACGACCGTAAGGGTGATTCGTGTTCTCTAAACCAGGAGTGAGGGAGCAAAGCAGGGCTGTGGAGGAGGCCTTCCCCAACCGTTGCCATCTAATTAAACAGCCCTGTGTGGCTAATGATTCTGTCACCAAAGCCTGGAAATGAAGCGCGTAGCAATGTAATGGAGTGTTCTTCTGAAGCCGGGGTCTGCAGCTCAGCAACTCACCCTGGCACCCATTGGGAACACAGCCCTCGGACCCGATGCTGCTTTCCAGGCAAAGGTCTTTCTGTCTCCAGGCTTGAACTAGAGACGACAGATTGTGGGAGAGAAGAGGAAGAGATGGAAGCAACGTGAACGCGGGGGCTGGGGCTGAGATAAACACAGGTAGGCAGTGGACACTGGTAGGCCAGTCCTCTGCATGCAAGGGCCTCGACGCGTCCCAAATCGCGAGGCCGGCCCTCCCTCCACGACCCACCCCATCTCACGCTTTTTCCTTTTTTCTTTAAATAAGATTTTAACAAAGGTGTTCATTTCAATGACAGCGAGGAAACGGCGGAATTGAAGGAGAGAAGCAGTCATTTCACTAAAGGGAAGCCGGAGAGAGGGCTCCAGGCATTCAGGCTGCCGCACGGAGGCCCAGGGACAGGGGCGGAAATCGCACCCATGCCGTGGTCCAGAGCTCTCTGGGGGAATCCTGAGGGGCTCTCCCCAAGGAGGACCCGGTCTCCCGGGCACGCACCACACAGGCCCCACTTCCACGGCAGGGCGCCTGGGGGGGCCGGACGCCGCGGGCCTCGGGGATCTAGGGACTCCACCCCCACCGCTCTTGGCCAAGGTCCCGTCCCTGGCTTTCCGCGCCGGTTCCCGCTGCCTCCCGCCGCTCACTCTCCCACCTAGCCCCGCTCCCCTCCCCGTGCGCGTGCGCCCCGTCCCCGAGCCCCTCCCCCGCGCGGGCGCGGGCGCACGCGCGTGCCCGTAGGCCCGGGCGGGAGCTGGAGACCGCGGAGCCGGCTGTTGGCCGGAGAGCGGGAGCCGCGAGCGTCGGGAGCGCCGAGAGCGTGGCCAGGAGAGGCGGGAGCGCGGGCGCGGGTCGCCGCCGCGCCGCTGTCCCCCCGTCGGCGGGCCGGGCCGCGGCGCCGAGCGCGAAGGCTGGGCTCCCGGGGCCGGCGGCCATGGGCAGGAGTAGGAGGAGGCAAAGGCAACGGCGGGCCCCCGGGGCGGGGAGGCGTGCGACCCACGGCCTTTGACGGCCCCCGGCGGCCCGGCGCGCCCCTGCGCCTCCTGGGGGGCCGTCGCCAAGCAACGCCCGGCTCGCCCGCCCATCCCCCGCTGCCCTTTTTCTTCTGGCCATAGCGAGGGAGCATGCCTGCGCCTAGCTTCAGCCAGCGAAGAGTTAACCAGAGGGGCGTGGAGCCGCCCCTCCCCCGGGGGCGTGCTCCCCTCCCCCGCTAGGCGGCCCGCCCCCGCGCTAGGGTATGGCCCCAGGCCCCGGCCCGGGACCCGAGGTCCCGCGCACGGGCCTTTGAAAGGTATTTTCCCGTTGCCACCCTTTTCCCCACGCCGGCCAGCACCATGGGATGTAATATGTGCGTGGTCCAGAAACCGGAGGAGCAGTACAAAGTGATGCTTCAGGTAGGGCGCCTGGGCCGCTGGGGCGGGGGACGTGGGCGCCACCTGGGGAAGAAGCTGGCCCCGGGGAGGGCTCGAAGAGGACGAGCTAGGGAGCCATCCTCGCCTCAATTTCTGGGACTGCGGCTGTTGGCGCTCCGTGGGAGCCAGTCTCAGATTGGGGGAGGCGTGCGGATGGGGGTGCGAGGCGCATCCCTTGGGCACCCTGAGTAGATTGGGAAGCGAGCCCAAGGTCCTGGTTAGCTCAGGTCGGGAAGTTGGGCTCGGCCTGGTTCTAGCTCCCTTGCACCCGGGGCTCGGAGCCAGGAGGCGAGGTGGTGCCAGCGCCAGCGCGGGATGGAGGTTGCATAGCAACGGGCTTGGTTCCCCGCCTCCGCTCGCCGGGCTGGACCCTGGACGCGGGGAAGGAGCTGGGTGTCCGCGGCGCTGGGGGCGGCCAAATCCAGGTCTCCCAGGGGCCACGGGTGAAGGAAAGCAAGCGGCCGGGGCCCCGCCGGGGCTGGGATACCTACCTCGCTCCCACTCTTGGCCCGACCCTGCCCAAACGTTGGGTTCCTAGGCCTTGGGTGTCCCGGCTGACTGGCTGCCGCCGGGGTCAGCGGGGAGGGCCGTCTGTGGACTTCGGTGCCGGGCCTCTTTTCAGCCTCGCAGGGCCTCGGGCCCTGGGCCGGGGGCGTGGACGTGGACGGGTATTGCGTGGTGGGCAGGTAAGGCTGCAAGGGGAGACGCCGGGCCGCGCGCTCGGACCCGGACTCCAGCCCCGCGGAGTCCTTGCCTGTGCGTGGAGTGACTTCGTGAGTGCTTGCCTGTGCCCCGTCTGTGTGCGCGCGGAGGCTCCTCCGGCCCCGCGTGTGTAGACTTCATGTGTGCTCCGTGAGAAGTACTTAGAGAACTGTTCTGGATCGGGGCCTGAGACGCCCCCAGGGCTAAGTGTACGGAGTTCAAGGTCAGAGTGAGTTGGGACCCAGGGGCAGGCCCGGCGCCGACTGGTATGGGCTTTCAACTCTTGGTTTATTGGTCATGACTGGGGAGCAAGTGGCGGGCCGGAGCGCCGTTGGGTGGGGGCATGGGGTCTACTTCGAATAGCTGGGGGACCTCTTACAGGCATCAGCGGGGGCGCGGTGAGGGGGAAGAATCAGTGCACCAGGGGATTGGGGAGGCCGCGGGAACTTGGCATTCGCGCTGTAAGCCTAGTTTTCCTGGTCTCCGTGAGCGGGAGAAGGGCAGGACCCGGAATCTTGCCTGCCCTAGTCGGGAGGCGCTCCTCCGCTCTCCGGAGGCTTGCAGGGCCCTCCGCTTTCTTTACCCCCCGCCCCTCCCCGCTTCTTCCCTGGTTAAACTCGGCTCTGGCACTTGCCATTTGGAAAGGTCGTGGGATGGGGTTCAGAATGACCCAACCTGGGACTCCGGCAGTCCCGTGGAATCCCAGTGGTGGGCAGCGGGGCGGCCTCAGGTACTGCTTTTCTTCGAACCATTACATCAAATGGCAAACGATTCCAAAGCAGTTGGGTTTTGACTTCCTCGGAGAGGGGTTGTAGTACTTCATTTAAGGCAGATCTCCTGGAGATGTGTGGAAAGCAGCAGAGGACATCTTGCGTTGCACTACAGACCTTAAATGAGCCGAGTTGGGAGGAGACACTGTGGTGACCCTTAAGGCTTTCCAGGGCAGTGGAGGGGAGGCTGCCACAGGTCAGGCCGGCACCGCTTTTGGGGAGTCTCCATGTTGGAGGAGGGCTTGAGGTGAACGTGTGGAGAGAGAGCCCCAACCCCTGGGCAAGTAGGCCCCCAAGAGGAGGGCTCCCGCAGGCCTGCGCCCACTGCTTTTTCCTGGTCTGGACTGCAGCCATCCCGACCAATCCTTGGGGACACTGCTTCCTTTTAAAGCTCCTGTAGAACTTTGGATAGACTGGAAGACTGGATGCAGTTTTAAAAGAGAAACTATCCTTTGAAATTCAGGGAAAACTAAAGAGGATTGAATAAAAAGAATCTGGAAAACAGGGAAAATGATTAGCCTATCCTGTTTGTGGAGGCTGGAGCCCCAGGCACAGCAGGGGGTGTTTCTGGCTTGAAGCTCTTCTTACCGGAAAAGGAAGCTTTCGTCCTGAAAGATCAGTCAGCTTCCACGACCCCTTGACTGGCCCCAGCGCTCCTTAAACACTGGTTCTCCACTCCTCCCTTCAGTGGCCTTTCTCCCGGTCTCATCTGTACCTGCCCATGGCCTCTGCACCTTCCAGAGAGGGACCCCACCGAGACACGGTGCAGCCCCACAGAAAGGCACTTACATACCTACACCACTTGCTGTTAACACATAACATTTATTCCTGAGTATTTTATTCTTTATGATGCTGTTTAAGTGGAATTTTTTTCCTAATTTTCTTTTCATCATTCTCATTGGCATTCTATAGAAATACAATTGATTTTTGCATACTGATCCTGTATCCTGAAACCTTACTAAATTTGTTTATAAGCTCTAATAGTTTTTTAGCGGATTCTTTAGGATTTTGTCCATATAGGATCATGTCATTGGACAATAGAGATATTTTACTTCCTTCCGATCTGGGTGCCTTTTATTTCTTTTTTTTTTGCCTATTTGCTCTGGTTAGAACCTCTAGTACAATGTTGAATGGAAGTGGGGAGAGCGGGCATCCTTACCTTGCTCCTGATCTAAGAAGGGAGGTTTCCAGTCTTTCACAAATGAGTATGAAGTTAGCTCTCAGTTTTCATAGATGCTCTTTGTCAGACTGAGGAGGTTCCCTTCTAGTCCTATTTTGAGCATTTTTATCATGATTCAGGTTTGATTTTGTGTGGTTATTGAGATGATCATGTGGTTTTGGCCTTTCATTCTGTTTGATAATGTCTACCACAGGAACTGTAAATGCAGCGTGTCAGCACTCCAGCTCCACTTCTGTTATCCCAGTCCTCCAAGGACATTTAACCAAGCGTGGGCACTGGGGGCTGGGGAGCTTGATAAATCTGGAAGTGACCCTTGGGGAGTGGGTCATGCATGTTGAGTTAGGAAGAGGAAAGAGCCAGGTTCCAAAAGGTGGAAAGGAAGCAAGCAGCCTCACCTAGCACAGAGGCATAAAGCACCTTCTGAGAGCCTTTCCTGGTGTCTCTGCTTGCTGGGCTGGTGTCCTCTTTGACACTGTGAGCCCTTTGACTCGGTTCTAATCACACCCTCCTCTGTTGAGCTTGTCTCTTTGCCTCTTGGTCTTTCCCCTGCCACCCCAGTCTTCCTGATCTCGTTATCCCCCCTCTGACATCATCACATCCCTGCTGGCAGGCCAGGTGCATAGGATGCCTGTGTGACAAAACTGGCCTCTGACTCACCCTACTCATTCCCCAAAGTGCCAGGCCAGGCCTCTGCTCTTCTTTTCAGCCTCAAGGACCAGTGCATCAGGACTGCTCATCTTCCGTCTGCATTAGGAGAGACCAGAGGACAGCTCTCCATCCTTTCCAGTAGTCTCCCTGGCCTTCTTTCCTTCAGCACCTTCTTGCTGAACCCCTGCTGTGCCTGCCACCATACTGTGTGGGGGGGTGGCTCCAGCTTGGAACACCACAGACTCCTTTCCCCCCCCCCCCAGGGCCTTTTTATACTGGGCAGGCTGACTGGAAACAAATCGGCAACAGCTGGGTAGAGAAGGGTGGCTCAAACTAAGAGCAGGGTGGAGGGCAGTAGGCCTATATGCCTCCCAGTGTGTGACATTCTCCTTCATCTTCCGTGGCGTGTCTCCCCACCTGACATGCTCCCTGTCACAGGAGTGGGAGCTTCCTGTGAGCAGGGATTTGGTTCTGTCGTTGTGCATGCTGCACCACCCACAGCACTGAGCACAGTGCCAGGCATGAAGTAGGCCCTCTGGAAATCACTGTAGAATGCTGGAATGCGGCACTCAGTTCCAGTACCATCATCTGCGCAGGGGATCCACATGTTCCCATTGTCCCAGGAATTTAAAAATGCCCTTCCAGCCTTTCCTCAGTTTCCAGGAGTGTCTGAGCCATGGGTAGGAAATTCTGGGAAATGCAAACTAATCTGTAGTGACAGGAAGCAGATCAGCTTTTGCTATCTTGATTTGTGGATGGTAATGGTTTCACAGGCATATATATTACAACATTCAGAACTTTGCAAACTGTACTCTTTAAATGCAGTGGATCATATGGCAATCATACCTCAGTCAGTAAAGCTCTGAAAACAAGAAATACATGTACATACACTCCAAAGGAAAAAATGCATGCAAGAGTACTTTAGCCCAGCACGGGTCCCTACTGGGGTTGAGTCAGTCTTTTCTTCCTTCTATTTCAGGGTCCTTGCCGGGGAAAACAGTGCAATGTGGTGGTACTGAATGGCTCAGTGTGGCTTAGTTGCCTCACCTGCTAACTGGGAATAAAGAGTGCCTGCCCGCTAGGGTCATTCCTCATTGTCATGAGGAAATAAGCAGTGTTTGCTGATAAGGACTGGTCTGCGTCTCATTTGGCAGGTGGTGGGGTGGGGTTGCTGCCTTCTGGTCCATTGTTGAAGTGTGAAAATTGGATGGGGAAGGCCTTCCTTGTGGACATGTTAGTGTCCACTGAGTGCCAGAAGAATGTCCGGTATTATTCCTAGAGTTTCTCTACTACAAAAGAAAGGGGGAAAAGCACAGGAAGAGGATTCCTGAGCTGTGGGGAAGAGGAACAGAGTAAGATCACTTAGGGGATGGGCGGGTACCACAGTGGGTGTCCACTTGGTCCTTCTGCATGTGAGTTGAACCAAAGGAGGAAAGACCGAGAATCGGGCTCTGGGGTCTGGCTTTGGGGTGTGGCGAGGCTTTGCTCCTCTCCATAGCTCAACCTGCCTCTTCCTCGTGCTTGCTTTGAGCCGAGGCAAGGAGAAGCGCCCCACGAAGAATATCATTTGATAACTGCCAGTTAGCTGAGAGGTGGGGGGGGGCCGGAGGGTGTGTGTGGTGTTGCCCTTGGGCCCTGGGAGCGGTGGGCACACACCAGAAGGCTGAGCCTGCTGCTTCTCTCCTGGATTGGTTTGCTTTGTCACACAGGCATGTGGGGGCATCCCTTTTCCCCAGCTGTGCTCTCAAGCAGGACTTCAGATGGACCTAAGAGGCCTGCTCTCCTCAGGAAAGTCAGGGAGGGCAGAGCGGGCAGAGCACATGGCTCAGATTTCAGTAGACCCTGGGTGGGCACCACCTACTCAGTAGCTTTGGGGTGGGTGACAAGAGGGAGGATACACCCTTTGAAGCAAGTCCTCCCTGGTTCCTTGAGGGGACTGTCTGGGCCATCCTGACTCCACCCTCAGGCCCTTGTTAAAGTGCAGGATCTGACTGAGCAGGACTTGGGTGGGGCCTGGGATTCTGTATTTCACAGAAGCTTCCTGGTGATGTCCTTGCTGCTTGTCCTTGGACTGCACTCTGAGTAGTAAGAACTTCAGGTTGGAACTTGAGATGAATGAAAGAAGTCCCCAATACCACTCACTGTCACCAGGGAGTGAGTTTATTACAATAAGAGGCATCTCACACCTGTCAAACCCATTTCCAGGGGCATTGCCCAAGGGGGGCCCCAAGGGACATAATTTGTTCTTCTGTGGCACACGGACCCTCCTTTCCCATCACCCAGACCCTTAGTAACGGACAGGCAGCCAACATAGGAACCCAGATACAAAAACCACCCCCAAACTACTAAAAAGACCTTTGAGATGAAGGCATCCCTTGGGCAAGAAAGGGTGGGCACAGAGTTATGGGAGTGGATGGAATGGCTTGTCCAGGCAACTTCAACTGGAAACACACCATTCACTGGGTCAGTCACATGTTTATGGCAGTGTACTGCTGTGTCCCTGCTAGAATTCATACAAATTAAGGCGGGGGGGTTTTCGGCCTCAGATGAGGCCAGGATCATCCTCTGTTGGGGAACACGATAGCCACAGGGTCTCACGGTATTACCCCAGATTTTTTGTGCATTACGAAGGGAAAATGAACTTTGCAATGTGATCACACCAAATCAAGCCTCCCAACCGTGGGAGGGCCTCCTGGTGATGTTGGGTGGGAAAGGCGCAGAAACACAGTAATTAGTCAAAGTGAGGGCAAATCCACACTCTGGGACATTCTGTAAGGCAGCTGGCCTGGACTCTTCCAAGTGTCAGTATCATGAAATTAAAAAAAAAAGTGGATAAATTGTTCTAGATTAAAGACACATAACAACCAAATGGAATATGTATCGATCCTTGATTGGATCCTGGATCCAAAATAACTATAAGGGCATTAGTGGTACATTGGAGAGATGTGGAAGTGCCTGTTGGTGCGAAATTCAGAGCATATTCAAGGTGCTGTGGTTTCCCAGCACATGGGAGCATTAGTGGCCACATCTTGCTTGTGAATGTGTGTGTATAGAGAGATTGGCTGCAGCAGAATGTACACTCTGGGGAGATATGGGGGGAAGGGAATGCAGCTGTCCTCTGTCAGATGTTCCAACGTGCCTGTGGATTGACAATTTTCAAACTCCGGAGCTGGGAAACCATGAATGAAGATGTCTGCTGGGCCACTGAAAAGATGAGAGTGCAGAGAGCCTACCTTTGTCTCAGGCTACCCTTCTCTGGGCTTCCTTCCCTGGGGATGCGCTGTTAGTTTGGAGGTTTCCGTAACACTTGTCCTGGCCCAGGAAGCCAGAAACACAGCTGCATCCAAGGTGTCCCCTGTATACTCCTGACAGTACAGCTGAGAGCCAGCAGAACTCAGGGCAGAGGGCCACTTCTGGTTTCTGATCGCTCCTAGCCTCAGTTCCCTACTCCGCAGAGCGGGGTTAGGAGAGTCCTAATGGAGCAGCCGTGGGCGCCCTTAGAAATTAGGTAGTTAACTCTTTCCCCTGGAGGTACCCTAAGTGATGAAAGGGGCGAAAGGGGCCTTCCTCGGGTCTCCCAGGGAGTCGCAGGCTCCATTGAACCCGCAGTCACGCAGGCCAGGGCTCTTTTCTCAGCTTCTCCTTCCTTCCTCCTCAGCCCTGCCTGGAGATTCCGGATCAGAGTACTTGGGAAGTGTGAAGCAGAGCTGCTCCAGGCTCCCTAGGGCCGGGGACGAGGGACGAGGGACGGGGGATGGGGGGACTATCGGCTTCAGGCCAAGCGCGGGCTACGCGTGCTACGGGGCGAGGGCCGTGGGCGGCCACCTCGATTCTACCTGCCGCCCCGGCGCCGCGCGCTCTTTGTCTGCGGCGCCGGGCTCCGGGGTGTGGGGGCGGGGCGAGCGCGCCCGGGGCCCCGCCTTCTGCTGCCGGCGCCGCAGCGGCGCTGCAGGCTTCTGTCTGCCCCCAGTCCCCGGGGCGCGGGGAGATGGGGGTGAGCTTCCCGCGTCTCCTCGTTGTCCTCCTGTCTCCCTTACCTGCCACAGGTGTCTCTTCTCCTGCCCCCGTGTTCCCCTCGCCTATCCCCCAAACCTCCCTATCCTTCTCAAGGTCTTGGTGCCTACAGTTTTTCCCGTGCTCTTTGGCATTATGAAGTTTCTCTTTTGCAACTCCCATCCGCAGTGAGACGCAATCCGACTTATCCTGGTAAAACCCAAATGCAGCGCTCTCCCACAGCCCTCAGCTGCTCCCACTACATCTCTGCAAAATCTCCCCACGGTGTGTCTATACAGGCCTGGCTACACACACCCAGCTCAGCCAGCTGGGTGTTCCCCGCCCCTGCTGCCCGCCTCTGAACAAATCCAGAGGGCCACTCTGTGTCCTGGTTCAGCCCATGCCAACTCCTCTCCTTAACACTTCTCTGGCTGGCAGTGAGCTTCGGCCTCCCCCTGCCGCTCAGTGTCGGGATGTCTCAGGGGCCTCCTTGAGTTTCTTGTGTCTACAGTTACTCCCAAGCTGAGCTTCTCCATCTCATGATTTAAATCAAGAATAGTCACTCATCGAGTTCACTAACAATGTCACATGACACCCACTTTGGTGGCTTGGGTTTGGGACACCTGTAGGTGAAGTGGAGCACTGGAGATGTCTGCAGGTCTCAGGAACTTCAAATCGGAGATAGAAATTTGCAGTGAATAAAAATGCCCTTTTTCTGCCCCTGCCCTAACCCCAGCCCCTATATCTGCCTGGTGATGCCCCTCGTCCAAGGGCTTCGTGGCCTCTGTGCATCTGGGTGGCAGTTCTTATTTTTCTATTGTGGCAAAGTTAATCATTTGGGGCATTTAGTATGGCCACAACGTTGTGCACCCATCACCACTATTTCCAGAGCTTCATGCCCATTAAGGACGTTTTCTCCTCCCCCAAGCCCCTGGCAGCTGCTCTTCTGCTTTCTGGCCCTATAGATTTGCCTGTTCAGGAATCATACAGTGTGGGGCCTTTCATGCCTGTCTTCTTTCACGTGACTAGATGGTTTTCATCCTTGTTGTAGCATGTATCAGGACTTTTTTTATATGGTTGAATGACCCGCTTTGTGGATGTTGCCACAGCATGTTTATCATCTGTTGGTGGACATTTAGGTTGCTTCCAAATTTTGGCTATAATGAATCTTGCTGCTGTGAACAGTTGCATACTTTTCATTTGGATGCCTGTTTTCAGTTCTTGGGATTGCCAGGTTATATGGTAACTCTAGACTGTTTTCCATATGCACTGCCCCATTTTACGTTCCCACAAGCAATGTGTGAGAGTTTAATTTCTCCACATCCTCATCAACACTGTTTTTTGTTTTTTGATTCCAGCCATCCTAGTGGGTGTGAAGCAATATCTCACTGTGGTTTTGATTCCCAACTCCCTGAGGATAAGTAATGGCCAGCATCCTCTGTTCTGCTTGTTAGGGGCCCTTCTTCCTGGGGCTCTGCCCCTGGCCATAGCCTCCCCAGGCACTGGGGTCATGTCTGTCTTTTACATGGTTCTTCCCTCATTTCTTCCAGTGCTCTGATGAGCATTGGCTCTGAGAGGGCAGAAGGGGGCCTGCCACATTCAGCGACATGTGTCCTCTTTCTTCCAGTGGTTCTCAGCTGACCTGTGACATGACAGGTCACTTGTGCATCTGTAACCCACATGCTGACCTCCTCTCCTGGCCTCCCTGCCATGGGCCTTCTGAAATGCATCTTTGCCTCTTTCCCCCTCCCACCTTCCAATCAGGCCCTTAGGACTCCATCAGGCTCAAGCCTTGTGCCTACAGCTTGAAGCAGTCTGCCTCTCAGCTTCCTAGAGGGCTCCTGGTGGAGAGGGAAGCCTCCCTCCTCTGCTTCCTGGGCTTATTCTCCACTATCCTTCCTCAGCTCCCTGAAGAAGCCCCATGGAGATAGTGCAGCATGTCCTTATCCCAGGAATCCTTTGTCCTCAGCCCTGTGGGGACTAGAGAGTATGTGCCCCCCAACTCCATGGCTGCCCTCAGAGCGCATGAGCAGTAGGCAGTGACGTAGGCACTCAGAGTCCCTGCCACCCGGTTGCAGCCTCTGACACCCCACCTGCTGGGACCCCTCACCTTCCTTGCCCACCCCCACACCCTTGATTGTTAGAAAGGTCTTTCCATGCCCACCACGACTCCCTCCTGATCCTCCTTCTGAGCTTGGGTTGAGCTAGGTCTCTGCCCCTGTCTGTGTCTTGTCTACTCCCCCTCCAGCCCTCCCACCCTCACCCCACTACTTGGCTAGCCACTGGTCTTGGCTTGCATTGAGGGGCCAGAGTAGGCATTGGGCACTGGGGTTGGGTTGGGCATGGGCTCCTTCTGAAGGCAGACCTAGAGGGTCAGTGTCCCCTCACCCTGGGGGCCTCCTACCCTTTTCTCCTCAGATCCTGACTGGAGGAGATTTGGGTCCACACCTTGACCACTCACAGAACTCTTCCTGCAAGTGCAGTCCCAGAGGGAGCCAGTGGGGATGGGATGGAGGGGATGCCCACTGAGGCTGACTGGCTAGCCCCATGGCCAGGCCCTTCTCCAGCCTTCAGAGCCAGCTTCCCAGTGGTCCTTGGGGCTGTGGTTCATCCCCTCACCTTCCAGACAGGAGGTCCTGGGGTGAAAGCTCTTCTGCCTGGAGTTTGAAGCCCAAGGGTCCCCCAGGGCCTCCTTCACTCCCACTGGGACCCCAGGTTCCTGAAGCTGCCCCTTCGTTTTTCTGGACACCTGGGCAGGAAGTTGGATCTGTGGAGGGAGAATGCATCGCCTCCTGGGCCTCCTCCGATCAGGTCTGGATGTGAAGTCTGATGGGACTTTGCTGCCACAGGTCTCCTTGAGTCGGCACCCAAGGGGCTTGAGCCCAGAGGCTGCAGTCCCAACCTGGGCTGCCCAGGAGCCAGGAGCCCAAGCCAGCTGACAGCCAGGGCGTCTGGGGCTTCAGGGGCTTCAGGGGCTTCCGGGAGATAGAAACTCCAACATAGCACAGGCTACATTGTTTTTGTCTGTTTTTGATTACAGAAATAATGTTCAATGGAGAAAATACTGTGAAGAACAAAAGAAAAAAGAAAATTCACCTGTAAATACTATCTCCTGGAGATAACTATTGCTAAAACATTTTTTCATTTCCAGGAATTTCCTTCCAGTTTTTAAAGTATTGTGTAATACTTGATACATACCCACATTCCAATGAATATACAGAACATATGCACCCGTGAAAATCGTTTTCAAAGCCCTGTGAGCCCCTGGCCCACTCTAAGCTGGCACATTCAAGGCAGCAGGAAGACCCAGCAGGCTCATCCTGCCACTCCTTCCGGGCTACCTCTTGCTCAGGGAGATCATGCTCCCAGAATTAGGGTCAGACTGATCTAAGGAGGTCTTTTCGTTTATTTACTTAATATTTTATTATGAGAGTTTTCCAACAATGCTATTTTTTTTGAAGTTTGTAAGCAATTATTTTTCTCAAAAAACAAGATGGACAGTGATTGCAATGGGGTGGGGTGGGACTTGGTAATATGGGTGAATGTTGAAACCACAATGTTGCTCATGTGAAACCTTCATAAGATTGTATATCAATGATACCTTAGTTAAAAAACAAAA
>JAVSCE010006558.1:0-112291 GCA_032199065.1 Smutsia gigantea
GATTACCCTGTTAGTAAATTTTAGATTTTTCTCCTTTCTCTGAAAGCCTACTTTGTAATCAGTGTGGTGGCCTAAAGAAAGAGTCTGGGAGGGACGGTCACCGACCATAGCTACGCTACTACCCTGCTGTCATTTGAATGAGCCGAGCCAGTGGGGAGGACTGCGGGGGGAAGGCCCCAAGTCATAATCCAGAAATACTCTCTCCTTTAGACTGCCTTTTCTACTCATTCTGTAGAGTCTAAAATTTGTTTAAAACCTTTGATCCCTTACCAAATAATGGCAAGGAGAGGCCATGAGAAGAGTGAGGGATGGCAGGGGAAGGAGCCTAGAATTTAAAGCAATGCAGGGACACAGAATTGCTATGGGGTATGAGGAGCCAGTGCCCCCATTTACAGCATTGGAGAACACCACCAGGAAAGAACTGAGTTATTCTGATGCTATAGGGCTTTGTCATCGACATACCATTCTGAAACTGGGCCTTGTGGGTCACTAGTTTAATCAGTTTTATATCAACAACAGCACCAAAAAGAGCTGGCAATAAATACATATTATTTCTGAGGCCCCATACCAGGCAGGGAACTCTATCTCACTGATTACACACAACGATGCTACCAGGGAAGTGGGACAATGATTCCTGTTTTGCAGATAAGGAAGCTGAGGTTCAGGACACTGATGCAACTCGCCCAGCGTTCCACAGACAATACATGGTAGAGAGCATGAAAATTAGGATGTTTGGAGTTTGATAGAAACTGACAGACAATTGATTATTTGTGGAAAGTTTTGTGTTTGGTAATGAGAAAATAAGGCTATTCAGGTATGCTGCATAAATGCTATTTAATAATTATTTTAAAGCAGCCACATAATGGTCCACATGTTCTCAGAGGTTTTCACAATGAGATAAAGTACCCATTCATCCAGTCTGACCTCTGAAGGCCCCTTCAATACATACAGCCCCTTTGTTGGGGGTCATAGTTCCCACAGCATAGAGCAGCCCTTGAGAGTTAATGGCACCCCAGAGAACAGGCCAAGTGGGTTTCTGGTTGGAGTTCCCCTCTCTGAGCCCATGCAATCTACACTTTGCTCTCCCTGAAGTGGTCAGCTGATGAGACGGATGCTGAGCAGACCCACAGACTGCCCCACTCTGCCTCCCAGAGCCCCAAGGAAGTTTCTCTCTTGAGAGCCAGCCCCGCCGGTTTGACTCCGGTGGACAAGTCTGAGCTGGATGAACAAGCAGGAAGTGCCAGTTCCTGCTTGATGCAGTGATCCTGAGCTCTTTGTAGAATAACCTGTGCAGCTCAAGAGGAGAACACCTCTTCTCCCCGCCCCCAGCAAACTGGCCTGACAGCACCTCCCATCTCAGAAGAGAGTTGGTGTTCTTTGTCTGGATTTTTTAAATTCCTTAATTGGAGTAATCTTGGGAGCATCTTCCGCTGTCACTTCTCTGGCAATGATTTTGCTAGGTCCACGACGCTCACCCACAGTCCCTTAAGTGAGGTGCCCGACTGAGGGACCTCTAGTAACTCATATGCCCTCTCTACACCTCAGCTTCTTTATCCGTAAAATGAAGTTTGCATTCAGTGAACCTATAATTTTGATTCTTAATTCATTATCAGTAGAATAAAAAGGATAGTCTGTGCTACCAAAACATTCAAAAGTATCACCCTTCCCAACTGAAAAAGACATACTAGATGAGATGCAGAGGGGCAAGTGAGGTTAGAATGGATGTCTGGTATTCCATCCACAGGGCCAGAGAGGGACAGACCAGGGTTTTCCCTTGCTTCAGAAGAGTCCCCAAACCTAATCAAAATGGGCCCTCAGCTGATCTGGGGTCCCTCCAGCAGTACCCAAGCCCCCACCCAGCCCCAGATAACAAAGGTCCTGTGAGATGCCCCCCTACCTTGAGTGGCATCAACTGGATTGGAGCTGGAAGAGGCCTTACAGCCTAGAGGGTCCCTTCTTCTCTTTATTCAAGAGAGGAAGCTGAGGCCCAGACAGGTCATATGACTTGCTCACGGTCTTACCCATAGTAGGTTTGGGGCTGGGCCCACAGGCCACAGTCTCTGCTGCCTACCCAGTGCCAGAAAGCAGAGGGAGGGAATTTTCACCTGTGAGTCACCTCCGGTTATATCCACCCTGGGGAATTTGGTCAGGGTGGACAGCCTGCGATTTCCATGAGTGATTTAAGGCTAGTGGATTTCATTTCAGGAGCCCTTGCTACCTCGACCTATGCCTTCCGGTCATCTTGAATTACCATGGTGTGTTAGTGAAGAAACCCCAAACAGTGCACCATCGGCTTCACCATCCATGGTGTGGAGAAAAAAGAACCTGTGTGCTTGTTAAAAAGTCATCACTTGGATTTAAATCAGCCTTGGTTAAAATAATCAAGAGAACTCAGAAACTATGGAAAGGTCAAAGGTGTGCAGGTTTAGGGTTTCGTGGGAACATGCCTGTGTTTGGACCAGACCCAAGTGCCCGGTTGACCTGTTTGACAGGTAACAATTAGAGGGTAGGAGCTTGCCTGGCTGGAATGTGGCCGCAGAGGCCAGCATGGAGGATCTGGTTTACTTGCTCAGCAGGTGGGGCCTGCGGAGTCCACAGGCATGTGCACGCACAGCATTCCAGAGAATCGGTTTTCTTTTAAAGACACAGAGATGACTGCAGGGCACAGATGGGTTGGGCTGAGCCCTGGTTGGAAGCCGTTAGCTATTTGCAAGGTAAAGAAGCAAAATAAATAGTTCCCTCTAGACAGCTCAAGGAAGAAGCTGCAGAGGCCTTCAGAACTTTTTTCTTCATGTCTAAAATGAATATGTGCTTCTTGTCTCAAGACTTGAGAAAGCTCAGACTGACAGAGTACCCAACAACAGTAGAATTGAAGAGTCACTCTCCCTCCCCCAACATGGCTTTTCCTTTTTTCTTTTTAAAGAGGTCATAATAATCTTGAGAGCAAAAGATAGGCTCCTTGAAGAATGGTGTCTGGCTCGAGACAGTTTAGAAATGTTTGTAATTAATTAGCATTTCTGCAGAAGACAGCCAGAAAAGCAAAGCTCGGGTTTTTTTCCTGAATAAATTGTACATAATCTGTATATTTTGAAGGTTAAAAATACTGTTTCAGTAAAACATAATTTAAAAAAGTAATTTGGTGTTCAAAATAATAGAAGGAGATGAGGATGATATTATATATATAATACACAGTATAATGGAGAATCTACACAGACAGAGACCCACATATACAATACGACTCCTGTTGATTCAGAGGGGTTTTTGGTAGTGTCACTTCAGCTTCCCTGCATCGTGTTCATCAGTGACCAGAAGGGGGAAAATCAAGCCCAGGAAGACTGGAACCTGAAAAATTGCAATGTCACAGGGAACACTGCTGAAGCAAACTCAAAAACTCTTTGAAAATTTCCAAGTAGTTGATTTTTTTAATTCACCAAGTTAGTTTTCCATAAAATAAATCTCCCCTTTTTTTCACATGGTCTCTCTTCATTGCAGAAATGTTTTGTGACCTCCAAATAAATGAGAGGTACTTCCCATTCTTCTAGGTGCCCTCAAAGTTCTGAAGTCCCAAGATACAGTCCGAGGATGCACATCACTGAGGTTCTGGTAGTGAAGTGGAAGAGGTAAGGAAGAACCAACAGCTGGTGATTACACTGAAGCACTTGCCAATTCAAAGAGGTAATTACAGTGAGGCACAGGACCTGAAAATTCAGTTGGCGGAAACAAACAAGCAAACAAAAACTTAGCTGTCTCATTGTTGACTATTGCTGGTGGTAAAACAACTGCCAGTGTGGCAATTTAACTCCTTAGGTATTTGTGTAATGTGAAGATTACTGTGTACAGACCACTTCCCAGAATCGATCAACAGTCAGTAAAAACAATAACAATAATGAAAAGTCAGAACAATACAACTCAGGGTTACTGAGCTGTTGCTAGGTGCTGGGCTAAACTGTCCACATTTTCTCATGTAATCTCAACAATCCTGACAGTTACTATCATGATCTCTGTCTTCAGACACGGAGACCGAGGCAGAGACAAGTTCCAGAACTTGCCACACTCATACTGTTGGTAACTGGCAGAGCTAAGACCTAAGCCCAAGCAGTTCATTCATTCATTCACAGTTTGGAACTCCTATTCTAAGACAGGGGCAGTGCCAGGGGTTCACAAGACCATGATGAACTCTTCAAGTTGGTCTTTATGGACAAATTAAACTTCGCAGAGTCTGTTATTTCTGATTCCAATACCAGTTCTTTTAACTGTCCTCTAGACAGCCTGCTAGTGGTGCACACACTTTAAAGTCTGCCATTGTCTCTGTCACCACCAAATGCCACACCAAAGGCCATGAACTTCCCCTCTGCCATTCTCTAGCCACGCTGAAACACCCTCAGTAGCAGTGCCTTAGTGGGGCAAAGGACAATGGCCATTCCCCGGGGCATATCCTCCATGTGCCGACTCTAGGGCTGCTTTGTTTTACTTGCCTAATTAATGTGAGAGCAGTAAACTCAAGTTTGAATGTTCTGCAGTAGAGCTTACTATGGGTGTGAGAAGCCACTATAATTACTAAGTATCTTATCAATAACAAATATTTGCATGTTGGTTTTCACCCCTTGATAATTAGAACTTGATCTTCATGGATTCTCACATACTGACTACTTTCTGCAAATCCTGAAAAAAAAAACAGAGCAAACTTTACTTTACCTACCCGATGGAAGCACCTTAAAGAGGTTTCCTTACCCTGTAGCACTGCACATTTTCCCACAAGGTCGTTTTTATTTCCCAGCTGATAATACTTTCTTCTGATAGTGTCTATACATTCTGAACTTTATGCTCTTTGACCAACCTGTCCCTCCTGTTGCCTTGGGGAAAATTCTGAAGGACAGACATGGCTTCTCTGGCAATGACCCACTTTCAGTGGCCATGGAAAGGTTGAATGGCCACTTACCTGGGATAGAGTAATTATAACAAATGGCATAGCACTAAATGTACAAGAGCCTGCTATGGGCTGGGTATTGTGCTAGCCACTCTACATGCACTCCATCATTTAATAACTACAGTGGCCACAGATATATATTATGATTACAGTTAACAAGGAAGGAAGCCAGCCTGCTCACAAAGCATTAATAACTTCCCTGAGGTCATACAGCTGACAGATGGCAATGCTAAGAGGTAGAACTAGAGCTATCAGGCACTAGAGCCTGCATCTAGCATAATGGGGAAACAAATGACCATTTGGTCTTTAAGGGTTTGCGATTCTGGGCTGTTCTGCTCTACTCTGCTTTGAACAAAGCAGATCAGAAGTGTTGCATTGGGTTCCTCTGGTTACCACGCTTTAAGTGGGAAAAGAAACAATCTGAAGCAGGTTTCAAGGACCAGAGGGAATAAAATACTCACACCATATCTTGTGAGGAAGAGTTTAAGGAACCACATGTATTTATAGCCAGGAGTTCATGAGACTGGGGCTGGGAGGTTGGGGAAGGAGAGTATGCTAATTGCCTTCAAATACTTGAAGGGACTGTCAGATACAAGAAAGAATAGGCTGGATTTGTGTGGCTCCAAGTTGGAAAATCAGGACCAATAAGCAGAAGTTGGAGAGAAACAGATTCTGATTCCATATGAAGACAAGTTTCCCCAGACTGGAAAGTGATGGAAAAAAATGTTTGAAATCCAGTTACTTCACAGTGGTAAGCATTTGCTGTTTTTGCTTTTCAGAATTCACTCCTCTTTCTGAAAGCAATGGCCTGATTTCCTTTGGGGAAATAATATTTCCCCATTGAAAGCAATCTTGGTGGGACAATCAACCCAGTTATACTATTCACACCTGAGCATGTGACCCAAGCTGGCCCAGTCATGATCTTTTCCCAGGACACTCACATGTCTTGAGCTGAGTAACATAAGAGAGAAAAAAATGGCCAGAACTGATTCTTCCCTGAGCAGTGCCCTGACCAATGAGGATACTAAAATACTAGATACATTTGATATATTAAACATCTCTTTCAGTTTACATTTTCCCACCACTTCCTTCTAGTCTTTAAAAAGAATCATCAGAGATCATATCTCCAAGCTAAATTCCTTACAATGTGGTTTGCACTTGAAGAATAGAATTATTACCATCTCTGGTCCTATTCTTAAACATCCTCTCAATTCTGTGAGCTCCCTATGTCTTGCCAATAAATTCTGTTTTTGCTTAAGTTAATAGGAATGTTTTTCTAATGAGAGCAAAGGTTCTATCTGAAACAACCATTAATTAGATGCCTGGCTATGATCACAGGAAACAATTTGACCTCTCTGAGCCCCAGTTCCTTCATTGAAAATAATCCTAGTAGGTTGTAGAGATGAGTAGATGAGATAGCATCTATGAAGAGAAAGGCACATGGTAAGTGCTCAATAAATAAATACTGGTTCTCTTCTCTTTCTCCTCTAAAACATAAATTTTCTGTTTTCAGAAAAATTAAGAGATAATGTATGTAACGTAGCTAGCATAGTGCCTAGCACACAGTAGGAGCTCAATAAATGGTAGCTATGGAAATGATTTGATTATTATTTTCTGTCACTGGAAGTATTCAAGTCTGGACTGGAAAATCATTGGCTAGGGATTTACAGAGGTGATTTAACCATGCGGTGGGTGATTGGACATGATGGCTTCATTTCCTTCCTGTGCAGAGAGTCTGTGATTCTGTATTAGATTTAGCATTGTCTTTAAGGATGTGCAGCACCTTTAAAGCAAAATGGCTGAGGTGAGTCTTGGTATGAGGTGTGAACATAGTTGGATGCTTCCTCTGCGCTGATGTCCAGCCAGCACTGGGGAGGGGTCACTCACCAGCCGGCCCTTGGAGAGAGAACTCTTGCCAGTCACCCAGCTTAACATTGATAAAGACTCACTCATCAGTGATCGCACCATGGTTTTGTCTTAGTCAGAAACAGAGACACACTCAAGTTGTCCCAGAAACATTGGGGTTTACTGAGAGAACACATGTGCACGGGAGTCCTGGAAGAACCAAGGAACCCAGCCTCAGGAAGGAAGGAATCCAGGCAGCTCTGTAAGATGCTCTTTTCAGATTTCCAACTCTCCTTCTCACAGCAAAGTCTCTCTCTGTATGTTGCCTCCTTTATCCTCTTCCTTGCCAGCTGGCTATTTCTCGTTATTTGTCTACATCTGGACCAAAGTGGCCACTTAGCCTCCACATCTTCATGGCCACACAGGTCCCACCACCATGACTGACTTCCCTTGGCAGTCCTTACTTAAATTCCCAGAAAAGGATTTGACTGGTTCAGCTGTTAAGCCAGGCGATTCACAGGCTACCAACAGGCCATCCCTGAGACCTGGGCCCTCACCAGACACAATCAGCTGAGTCTAGGGAGACAGGCTCACCTGGTCTGTTTTCCACTCAGGGGGAGATATGGACTGGTCAGGAAACAAGCAATACCTGGTAAGAGGCATCTTACCAGTGATGATACTAAAATACAAGATATATTCTGATATTTTAAACATCTCCTTCAAAGTATGTTTTCTCACTATTTTCTTCCAGTGTTTAAAGAGAATCTCTAAGGGTTATACCTTCAACCCAAATACCTTAGGATGTGTTTTGCCCTTGAAGAAGATCTCCTATGAGAACATGGAAACTTCTCTTCTGTGGTGGATACAAAACATTGACTTGAAACAACTGGGTCTTCAAACGGGTTGTGTAAAATTCTTGAGCTAGCATTAAAGTGTTTTAGCAGAAAGGCTCTGGTTTCCTGTTGAAGAAGAGATGAAAGGAGGACCTTAGACCATTGGAAAGGGAAGAAGACGACAATCAGACGGAAAGGGAGCTGAGTGAGAGAGCTGGGTGGGAACAGGAGGCCAGACGTGAGCTGCAGCTTGGAGTGGGAGGAAAGCCAGCTAAGAGCAGAAACCAGACAAGAACTGTTGCTTCCACTGTGGGTCCCAGAATATCTGGAGCAAAACTAGAAAACGAGTACAGAGTCAGAGAGAATGAATGAATGATTAGACTGGGTGAGGGCTTGACCCCAGTGATTGTGTTGAGTGCCAACTATGTACTAGGCATGTAAGATCTCTCCCAGGCTTGGAACTGTATGTATCTTGTGAAATACTAATTCTCAACTTGTATTTAGTCAGAACACTTGTAAGTTCTTAGCCACTATGGTCTTATGGCCTCTGACTAAAAGGAGGTTTGGAGGTAAGAAGGACAATATATTTCTAAGACCATGTAAATGTCCTAAACCATATTTAACACAAAGGAGAATGGAACATTCTAGAAGGGCCCTTGGATATAATGCTCCCTTGGGTGTTTTGAAAGTCAACCCAGGGATTGCCCAGTAATTTGTTGTAGTCTTGCATGCCATTCACATGCCTATGAGACCTGTCCCCAGGGCTGGACTTGCAGCTTTCCAATTTGTTCTGAGATAGTCTTGTGACTTAGTGTCTCTAAGAAAACATTACCATAAGTCTCTCTGTAGGACTGGGAGGTTTAACGGATTTCCCATGGGTCCCCAGAGACTGGGCTAAGAAGAGGAATCCGGGCCCAGAGTTTTAGGCCCGTGCACTTTAAAAAAGGCAAAAGATTTATGCGATCTGAAGAGAAACCAGAGTATGCGCCCCCCCATGCACTTTAAATCAGAATTAATGCTCCATCCTTCTCTGAGTCCAGGTTAAGCCTCTGCTATTGATTACAAACATTCCCTGTACAAATCTTTTAAGACAGGAACTTGGCGACAAAAACAACCACAAGAAAATTCTACAGAAAGCCTTACTCACTATGCTACTTTGTGAATTCTGAGGACTTAATGAGGCATTTTAAATATAAAAAGAAATTATTTAAAGACAGGATATCTGGGACTGACTTAAATTGGGCAATGAGACACCTAAGTTGCCCTCTCAAGATATTCACCCTATAAAAACAAAGTGTATTTGTTCACAGTAAACATGTCAGAACAGCAGCTGTATGGACAAGTGTAGACTAGTTGCTGTCCAATCTGCCAATTTTCAGATAAAAGACTGAGATCTGATAAGTGACAAATTTCCATGAGAACATTTGCAGTGGGATCTTTTCTGGCTCATCATTTCAGCACCAAACAAGTATATCAATAAAGGTTCAAAACAATGTTCTCACAATGTTATTTACAATATTCATCTACAGGCGGGGAAAAAGCTCTCTTTGATGACAATCCTCAAACCATTGTAATCCCATGACCTGTTGAACATAAATGAGCAGTCCAGTCCTAGTGTTTGCTTGTAAGGACAGGGCAAGGCCAGATTACTAAATTATAAGTAAAAATATTTTTGTCCTGTTCCTGAGAAGATCCCATCTCCTTGCCACACACCACTTAATGCATCTATAAAAAAGGAGAGAATTTTCCTAGTTCAGTGTGTTCCACACTTCAACACCTTGCATTACTACCTCATGATTTTTGCCACATCATACCACCTGTAATATTATTTACTGATTTTTTCTTTAAATCAGCTCACTTTTGAAAAAACCTAAGTAGAATGGTTTTTGAATAAAATTGCCAGTCTCTTCCAAGTGAGTTTTACCTATGGATTTATAATTTTTATGGGCTAATTGCTTTTTTCTACTATCAGTTGAAACAAATACATACTTATTAAAAGAAAAATATTGGCCCCTTTAAAAAAATAGCTAAAAACATCTTGGGTAGCCATGAATGGCATGAAGACCCCATTTTGGAAAATACTTCCTGGCTATAAGGAGGATGTGAGTATGGGTGAGACTTTGTGCAGTCTGCCCAATTCGTCCCTGGAAGAGGTTGGTTCCAACACTCTCGTTAATTGGGTGATTGATCCTGGGTAAGTCACTCACCCCTTACAACTTCGTTTCCTCGTCTGAGGAAGTTGTACTAAACAGGCTCTGAGTTCCTTTATTGCTCTAATGATCTGTGATGTTCCAAGATTCTGTTGCAGGGCCCGGCACCTGGGCAGGCGACACTGTCAAGAGCAGCGTGGCTGTGAACAGAAGCTGGTTCCCTGGCCACTCTATATACTTGTAATCTCCCTGGCAGTTCTGCAGAACTTTACTTCTCCTTTTATCAACAGTGGTTAGGGAATACTCCTCCCCAGCCAGTGTATGGGAGAAAAAGCCCCTTCTCTCTCGTGCGGATGAGTTTCAGTGGGAAAAAAGGCAAATGGGGAAAAGGAATTGGGAAGGTGGCTTTGAAAGTTTGCTGATAACTTTCTATTGTCTTCTATTGCCTCGTCACATGTCTGACACCCCAACTACTCTGGAATGGTCTTGGGGGAAAGGAAAACCTAATTTGATTTCTCTATATTCCAAGAGTTGGGTGATGACAAATAATGAGAACAATAATGCACAGTAATAATGTGTTATCAGTCTAATAGAGTAATGGCAAGTCAGAGAACCTCACTGAGCCTTTATTTCCTCATTTGAAAAGACAGATTTTGAAATAGATAATTTATGGGAGTTCTGCCAGCTCTGAAGTTCTTGGTATGACTTCAACTGTTTTTAAAAAACAAAAAAGTACTAGGTTTTAAATCTGATAGACTCCCTTTACAAATCTGGCACTAGAAGACAAGTATAGAGTTACCATTTAGGGTAATCATCTATCAAACTTCAACATGTGTAATTTTTGTTAAGTTTTCAGAATGATGGTATGGCCTGTAGTGCACCGGAATCTAAACGTCATATGTCCATGTTATTCATTATTCACTCATTTGTGTGGTCACTCTTCCTGCAAAAATATGCACTGTACACCTATTAAATACCAGGTAGCTGAGTGTGGTGATTACGAGTGTGATTCTGGAGGCAAAAGGAACTTGGGGATTGAATCCCACTTCTACTACACATTAGCTCTATGACCTTGGGTCACCTTGGGTAAGTGACTTAAGCTACTTAAGTCTTGCTCCTTTTATCTATAAACCGGGAATGACAATATAGTAATCATAATTACAGGGTTATTGAAGATTAAAAGAGAGAGCAGACGGAAGTTTAAGTGCCCACAATATAGTAAACAGTCAATAAGTGGTAGCTGTTATCCTCTTCATCACCATTGTTCTGGGCTGGACAGCATCTCCCCATAAATTCCTATATTGAAGTCTCAACACCCAGTACCTGAGAATGTGACTGTACTTGGAGATGGACCGTTATAGAGGTGATTACACCAAAATTAGGTCATATGAGTGGGTCCTAATCCAACATGATTTATAAAAAGAGGAAATTAGGGCACAGACACACACAGGGGAGACCACGTGAAGACACAGGGAGAAGAAGCCATCTACAAGCAAAGGAGAGAGGCCTCAGAATGAAATTAACCCTGCTGATAACTTGATCTTGGATATCTAGGCTCCAGAACTGTGAGAAAATAAATCTGTGTTGTTTAAGCCACCAAGCCTTGTTATTTTTGAGGCAGGCCTAGCAGCCTGATACGGTCGCCACCAGCATCATCACCATACGCTGGTGTTCAAAGACGAGTGCTCCATTCATTCTTTTTCAGTGAGTTTACAATCTAATAGAGGGAGACTAGTGCACAAGCAAATATACTTTACAATATAGGCTGATAAGGACACAAATTGAGGTCTATATCCACTAGGGCACAGGAGAGGGAATGCTTTACAATACAGAAGGAGGAAGGCACTTACAGAGCAGTGAAGGAGAAAAAGTTACCAAGGAGGTCAGGCCTGAAATTATCAAGGAAGGTCACCCGATAAACAAGGTAGAACGGGGAATAATAGGTAAGGGGACAGCACAGCCAGTAGAATTCATGTGTGACAAGGGCACTCTTCAAGATTTGTTATTTAGGAACCATTTGTTCTGTAACAGAGGACTTCCCTTGTTTGGGACAGAGAGAAGAAAGTCCTAACCAAAACAAAGTGAGAGGCTACTAATCAACTGGATGAGCTGGTGCCTGAACATTCATGTCTACTGTCCAGAAAAGTTAAGAATAGCACAAAAGCAGAAATTCCATTTGGCCCAGCAGTAGCATTCAGCAGCCCTGGTGGGTTTTTTTTGTTTGGAAGCTCAGGTAACATGACACTTCAGCTTTAGCTCAGACTGCTTAAGAGGACAATGAGAATGGGGGAGAAATAACCTCATTTAGAGGTGGTAGTTAATCCATTTTTTTCTGGTGTGAACATATGTGGGTATTTATAATAAATAAAAATATGATTATGACTTGTTCACATAAAGGCCTCATAATAAGTTTTTAAAAATTACACCTTTAAGTGAACCAGAATAAGCAAGGTGGGGTGGTAATATTATTCTCTGCCTGCTTCATGGATTGTTCAGGATTAATGAGCTAATGTCTGTAAAGCTCTCTAGCAACGCTGAAAAGAATTGGAAAACTAGGTGTTATTATCTCCTCCCCAACCCCCTGCAAAGCTAAATGACCAAACACAAAACAGTCTGTCTCAGCTTTTGATCTTTTTTTTGATATAACAAAAAATGATTAAAGAACATTTTGTTAAAAGACAAAAAAGATTCCCCTTTTTACTAATATGGCAACTTTTATTGCTTCATGGTTCCTTCATTTTTATTCTGATTCATTCATGGTTGTCATTATTTACATCCTTTGTATTTTAAATATAGTAGTCCCCCCTTATCTGTGGAGGATGGGTTTCAAGACCCCCAGTGGATTCCTGAAACCATAGACAGTACTGAACACTAAATATACTATGTGTTTTCCCATACATACATCAAGTTTAATTTATAAATTAGGCACAGTAAGAGATTAACACAATAACTAATAATAAAATAGGACAATCATAACAATATACTGTGATAAAAGTCATGTGACTGTGGTTTCTCTCTCTTTCAAAATACCTTATTGTGCTGTACTCACCCTTCCTCATGTGATGATGTTCGATGATGAAGTGCCTCTGTGATGAGGAAGTGAGGTGAATGGCTATAACGTTAGCTTACCACTGACTTTCTAATGAGTCAGAAAGGAGGATCATTTCTTTTCAGGTCACCATCGACCACGGGTCACTGAAACCATGGAAAGCAAAACTACAGATATTATATTATTAGCATTTTTGGTTTTACTTAGCATACAGTTTTTTCATGCTGTTACACACGCTTCATAACAATTTTTAGGGTATTATGTTGATGTATAATTTATAGACTCTTCTAGGATTTTTATAGATTTATAGAGTTGTAAATTTGTAGATTTGTGCACATATCACTAAAATCCAGTTTCCGAACATTTCCAGTCCTCCCAAAATTCCATTGTACCATTTGTAGTTTTATTCTCTGCCCCAGTAAACCACTGACCTGCTTTCTGTCTTACAGATTTGTTATCTCCTAGAAATTTTATGTATATTTGTGTCTGGCTTATTTCACATAGCAAGTGTTTTCAAGGTTGATCCACATTGTAGTTTGCTTCTTTTCATTGCTGAATAATACCTTATTGTATGGGTATATCATATTTTGTTTATCCACTCACCAGGTGATGGGCACTTGGATTGTTTCCAATTTTTGGCTGCTTTGAATACTGCTGCTATGAACATATGACTTTGTGTGGACATGTTATCCTTTTTTGAGCAGAGAACTAGGAGTGGAAATGCTGAGTCATATGGTGACTGTGTTTAACTTTTCAAAGAAACTACAAACTGTTCAAAAGTGGTGGCACCACTTTATATTCTCACCAGCAATGTCTGAGGGTTCCTATTTCTCCACATTTTTGTCAACACTTGTTATTGTCTCTCTTTTTTATTATAGCCTTTAAAGTGGATAAGAAGTGGTATTTCATTGGTATCAATTTGTGTTTCCCTAATAACTAATGATGAGGAGCATCTTTTCATGCCTATTAACTTTTTTTATACCTTCTTTAGTGAAAGGAGTATTCATATCTTTTGCCTGTTTTTAAATTAGGCTGTTTGTCTTCTTGTTACTGAGTTATGAGAGCTTTTTATATATTCTAGTCTTATGTCCTTGATTAGATATGTGATTTACAGGTGTTTTCTCTCAGTCTGTGGCTTTCCTTTTCATTTTCTTAGTGTTTTTTTTTAAGAGGAAAAGTTTTTCTTTTGATGAAGTCCAATTTACCAATTTTTCTTTTACAGATCATGCTTTTGGTATGATATCTAGGAAATCTTTGCCTAATCCAAGGTCACAAAGATTTTCTCCTCTGTTGTATCCAAAAGTTTTATAGTTTTACTTCTTATAGGTAGGCCTGTGTTCCATTTTGAGTTGATTTTTGTGTCTGGTATAATGTAAGGTCTAAGTTTTTATTGATGTTTTTGTTTGTGAATATACAATTGTCCCACCAGCCTTTGTTGAAGAGACTATCCTTTCCCCATTGAATTGACTTGACACCTTTGTCAAAAATCAGTTGACCATAACTATTCAGTTTATTTTTAGACTCTCAATTTTGATTCATTCAGGTCTATCCTTATGCCAACACAATACTGTTTTGATTTCTGTAGTCTCATAGTAAGTCTTGAAATCAGGTTGTATAAATCCTCCCACGTTGTTCTTCCTGTCCAAAATTCCTTTGGCTATATTCTTTGTAACAATTCTTAATGATTGCAGAATTCTTCATAAAACAGATATTTTATAATAAATGTACTTCATCATTTATCTGTTCCAGTCTTTTTTTACAACATCCAATGTCTATATCTCTTGTTTTCTTTTTGGTTGTATAATTTCTTAAGGTGAGTTCCTGGACGAGATATTACTGGATCAAAGGCTATGAATATGTGCCCCCACCTGTTTGGTATAAAAAGGACAGCCTTGACAGGTAGGGCAGTGGTTTTCACACTGAGGAGCTAGCATCTATTGAGCACTTACCAGGTTCCAGACATTGTGCTAAATGCTTTATACCCATTATTTCACTGAATCTTCACAACTACTCTTTAAGATGTATCTCCATTTAGCAGAAGAGGAGTCTGAATCTTCTGTTTTACTAGGTAGATAGATGGTGGAGCCAAGACTGCAGCCCAGAAAGTCTCTCCAACTCACTGCTGAATATCTCTGTTCAGTCTCCTAAGCAGTTACTCTCCATTCACTGGAAGGATCGATGGGGCTGGAGGAATTCACTCCTGTTTCCCCAGTTTTCACCAGATGCATTCATCTTCTCTGAGTGTCTTTATCAATCTTTCATGTATGTCACAATGGCTACATGGGGACTTGTAGACTGAGGTGACCCATTTTACAGGCAGGATCAACTATTAGGAGCTGCCAAGAAATTATAGTTCAACCACTGGAGGAGGCCAGAAAATGATTCTGACTCTAACGAATGTCTCCTGGCATTCTTCAGTCTCTCATAAGTAGTATGAACTAAGGGAAAGCTTTCTAATTTTGTTTTACATTATACTTTGAACTTGAAGATTCATTTGAAGTCTTTCCAAAAGGCTCAGTGCTCGGTGTTTGCCCTCTGTAGACACCTTACTCTGCCCTCCCGTCCCACCTAAGATCTCGTAAGCCCTTTAAACGGATACGGCCTCTCCCACTCCTTCGGCCTGGAGTGTGGATGGAGAGGAAGACCGCAGGAGGGAGACAGAGCACCCCACGGCGGGGCTGTCCTGCGGAACAAGCAAGCGTCTCAGCTGGGGAGAGATGCCAGTGCTGCTGTCCTTCTCGCTCGGGAGCAGCTGTGAACAAAGCAGTCGGGGCCCTGCCTGGGAACCTGCAGCCCAAGGTAATGGAGACTGCAAGCTCCGCGGAGCAGGCCCTGCTCAGGTGGCCCTGGCCAGGAGAGGTAGGGGACCTGCTTTGTCCAGGTGGGAATTTGGGCTGCCTGGCCCAGTCTCGACCCACTCTCAGTCAAAAGCCGGCATTGATGAGGGCGGTGGGTCGTGTTTCATTCCGGAGCAGTGCCCTAAAACAGTGCAAGGCTGAGAGTCGCCTTCTTTCCCTGGGGAGATGCCGAGAAAGCACGAAGCAAAAGCCTCGCGCCCGCCTTTCCAACCTCTGCAGGCAGAGCTCACCCCACCTCCTGGCTATCATGCAAATACTTTCCCCTGTCCACAGTGACCTTGCCACCTCCTGACCTGCCGTTCTTCCAAGTGTAGCTCCAGTCTATCTGAATCATTGACTCCACATGAATGCCTACTTCATGCTAGGCATTCGTCCTCAGCAAGCTGATTCTGATCCGGGTCTTATTTAACCACAGGATCCTTTCACTCCTGTTGTTTTTCTCTGCATTTCCCTCTAACCAGGGCATCTTGGCATACACTTTGGGAAACAGTTGTAACCCCAGCCTGGAGGTCTGACTCAGATTCCTATTGCTCCCTTGGCTCACGGTTTGATGTCGGCCTTATTACCTACAGGCAAACCTAAGCTGTGACCATCCCGCCATGAACCCTCTGCAGAACTGCCTCCCTTCCTCAAATGTATATTTCAGTTGTAAGTGGCTTTTGCTAGAGAGAAAATTACCTGGCAGTGGAGGAGGTAGTTGTGACGTTTAGATGAGGCTGGGTATGAGTAATAGTCCTCTGACCTCCTGGAAGCTATGCTTCTTTTAGCAGGCCATGACAGTGAGCACAGTGCAATGGGTGCCCGTGACTCCAGAGAGCAAACACGGGGCTGCGATGTTGAGACTGTCCATCAACTAACTGGCTACTTGTCCAGTGTCACTTAGGATGCTGGGAAACCTTGGTCCCCTAATACTGCCCTGTATCTGGTTTCATTATCACTACTGTGGTAGTTTTCGTTTCCCAGGGTCAAGATGCTACTACAATCAGTCAGTCAGTCAGTAGCGGCATAGGTGTGCCCAGCACTGTATGAAATGCTGTGCAGGGCAAAGGAATAACGGAGATGGCCCAGCTCAAAATAGACTGTTTTGGGGATTTTTGCACAGCTTGCAATGCTCCCTTCACTTCCCACTCTACACTCATTCACAGGGAGCTAGCTCCCTGCAGTCAGGTTCATTCAACATCATCTTGTACCCTGGGACCAGGTGATTGAACACAGGTGCCCATTTGACCCACATAGAACCAATGAGAGCTTATTCACAGTAAATGTCCGGTAGAGTAGGGATAAGGAAAGGAGAGAGACAGAGAGAGAAACAGGAAGGAGAGGAGGGGTGGGGGAAGAGGGGGAGGAGAAGGAGAAAAGGAACCAGATAAAGTGACAGAGATTTACATGACAATCTTTTGCCACCTACATGCAAAACAGATATGCTGGGACAGAAGGATGTAACGGACACTTTCAGAGAACCAGAGAGAGAAAAATAAAGATTATCCCCAGTGTTCCTGACAGTAGATTATCAGTCCTGCTCGAGGATAGTACTTGAGAGGTGGAAGTCTGCTTGGGCAGGAGTTGACAGCCCTTGGGAAGGAAGCTTCCACAGGCCTCCCTGTCATGCCGGGTGTGATCCTGGGGCTGCTCTGTGTCCATAACCCATGTGCTCCACACTGCTCTTTTCACAGAGTGTTAGTTGACAGACTTCAGGGGAGGCTGGCGAAGGACTTGGTGTGCCTTGGTTTATACCCCTACAGGGTTTCAAACAGTGCAAATGAAAGCTTCTGCCTTTAACCCCAAAGGTCAGAGCCACCAGGAGACCAAGAACTGGCATGGAGAGGTCACCTGTGCCACTGGAGATGGCCATGCCCACACAGCAATGCCCATGTCAGAGGCAGAAGCCGTCCTCTGCAGTGCTGGCTGTGGAATCCCTGTGCATGCTGAGAGTTGGAAAATGGTGGTGGTGTCAGGAAATCCAATTCGGGGAGATCTCTGTGTGCCAGGGGAGACCTCAACCTGGGGGAGGTTTCTTGACTCTGACTGAGAAAGAATTCATGAGCAGGTCAAGCAGATACAAGCAACGAGTAGTTTAATAAGGCAAAAGTACATGCTTGGGGAGGGAGCGTGGGTATGCTCCAGAGGTGAGCAGCGTGGTGGGGTTCAGGTTGGGTGGTCCTAGAGCTGGAGTTTCAGCAGGTGGTGGGATATTCCTTGTGAGTGGAGGGGTTTCCGTGGAATAGGGAGGGGATTTCCCGGAACTAGGGTGACGTTCTCTTTTTGTCCTTAGATGGTCCACCTCGGCACTGTCATGCGCCAAGAGGTGTGACTTTTCATACGCTAATAAGAGTACAATGTACTTTAAAGTGTAAGTCAGGGTCAGCTTCTCCTCCACGTTGGAACCAGCCAGTTTTGGCAAATCTATTATCTATATTGTTATGCCCCACATCCCCTGAGAACAGTTTACGCAAATGTTTAGAATGTAAACAAGCATCTAGCTGAAGGTAAACAACAGCAGAAGTCCCCAGCCCCTTCCGCACTTTATCTGGCCATCTGCCCACTCTAACAGTAGGAAGGCGGTCACTAAGGGATTGTTTTGATGCTGCATTTGCATGGTATACCCATTGTTTTCATTTAGATTATTTGTTTTGGGATGGCTTGAGCAAGAGGTGGCTAATTCACCCTTGGTACTGTTACCAGTTGTGTCAATGAATGATTGCTACATATTTTTGTGTAACAAACCACTCCAAAACTCATGGCTCACAACAGCAAGCATTCGTTCTCCTGCTCACCAATCTGTGCAGCTACTGTGAATCAGTGGGGACTGCCCCAGCTGCAGCTGGAGTGGGCTCCTCCTGTGGGTTGGGTTTAGTCTGTGCATTCACTCTGGGGCCCAGGCCCGAGGGACAGCAGCTATGCAGGGGAAGCACTTATCATGGCCAGGGCAGAGGGGTGGAAGGCAATCCCAACTGTCTGGGCTCGCATTACATCTGTTAGCACCCATTCACCAAAACAAGTCACACAGCTGACCCCAAAGTGAGGGGACAGGGAAATATCCTTTACCATGGCAGTGGAAGGGAATGCATGAATGTTCTTGACAGCTGGCCAGTTACCACCTTAGTATTCATGGAACATTCCTTTTTTCCCCCACACCTGCCCAAGAGCAGCATGAGAGGAGGATAGAAGTTACCTTTCCCAATTCCATCTATCCTAAGCTTCCTCCCTCACGGTTCACATACTGTCTGAGGCAGGGCAGCATCTGAACACAGGCTGTCACAGGTTATCGCTCAGCCAGTGTGAACGGATTCTGATGGATCTGTCTCTTGCAGGCTACCACACCCTCCCCCATGGCCTCCCAAAGATTATGCTTTGAAGGGATGACTCCCAGAGGTTCAACGCCAGTGTCCACAGAGCAATGACTATAAAACTTGTAGTTTTATAATTTGGATTTATTATCTATGCCTCCTTCTCCAGACTATACACTTGAGAAAGGCAAAAGCCTGTGTCTTATTTTATTCTCCACTTAGTGGGCCCAGTGCTAGTCAAAAAATGGACACTCAAGAAATATTTGTTAAAGAACTGAGTGAATAAGCCCCGTAGCAAGAGGTTGTATTGTTTTGGAGTCCGGGTTTTCAGGATTTCCCCAAATGCTGGTCACCTGCCTCATTTTAACTCCTCTGAAAACCGCTCCCCTCCCCCACTCTCTGACCAAGTTCGTGAAGACAGCTGGATCACAAGGCGTAGGTGCACCCCTGCCTGGCCACTGGCCACCCCCCCAGCTCCCGGAGTGACCTCTGTCAGTGGGTTATCTGCCCGGACAGGTGGCCTCTGCCTGATCTGGATGCCCCCGCGGGTCTCTTGGTCTGATGATGCTCTTGGTCTGATGATGGTCCAGGTGTCTGGATAGGTTGAGCATTGCCTTTTCCCCTATGAACTATCTGGGACTAAACGTGCTGGGCGTCATTGATTTTCCTCTCTCTCTCCCCTTCCTCCTCTTTTCTCAAATGCAGTAGAATAATCTGATGGTGGAGGATTTGGGGAGAGGATGCCTTGATCTGGTGGCCTCAGATCAAGGCCAAATAAACCCAAAAGGCACAGTTCTTTATAGATTTGGGACTTGCCCAACAAGGGTAAATGGCCAATGGGAAATCAAAATTCATGTTGGGTCTTTCCAAGGGCTTTAGAGGCAGATTTGGGTTCAAATCCCATCTCTGCTGCTTTACTGACCATGTGACTGGGTAAAGGCTAATGATGCTGCCTGGCAACACACCTGTGAAGATTAAATGAGAGTCTGTTTCAAGTGCCCGGCACAGTGTCAGCTAAACACCCAGTGCCCCACAAAAAGGTGTCCTTCCTCATTCCTATCCCAAATGCTTACTTATTCATCTATTTTTTTTTCCTCTGATTTTGCGATAAAGCTAGATTAAATATCACATCAACCTAGAAGAAGAAACCAGGTTAACCTGCAGAGTCTGAATTTGGGAGGAGAGTCCCAGACATTTTTTTCTAACTTGCTCAGACTGTATGTCTAATAAGCCTATTATATATACATTATTTAAAATATATTCTCATCTTTTGGAAAGCTTTCATGTGTATTCAAGATTTGAATTTCATAATAAGCAAAAAAGAAGAAACATTTAAGTTGCTATAGGATGTTGGGTGATATCAAGGATGCATTGAAAGGCAAGATTCTGGGTAGCTGAAACCAGGGTAAGGATATAAATCTCAAGGTCCCAACATCTGACTAATGATGCAATTTTACCACATTGTACTTTGAAACTGAATATGACAATTGTTTCTTATACTGATGTGCTCTGGAATATTCAATGAAATTTGGCTTGCTGGGGTATAGTCACATCAGAGAACGCTGTCATGTGATAGCACTCCCTCTCCTCCAGCTGGCTGTGCCCTTGGGGTATCAGGGAGTATCCCAAGTTCAGTGCCAGCCTGGACCCTCTGCCTGAGCTTTGAGGCCTATGATGTGTCTGCCCGGGTGCCTCCAACCTGGATGGTCCACAAGCCCTGAACATCCAACATCTCTGAAGCAGAGTTTTTCTCCCTCAGTCCTGCCTTTCTCCCTGTTTTCCTCCATCCAGCTGTGGGCATCACCATCTACCCAACCATGCAAGCCAGGAGTCACCAGCTTGCCCACTCTAACCCTCACTTCCTCAGATCAGTCAATTTGCAGGTTCATTCATCATCAATAAGCACATACAGGCCATCGGCTGGGCCAGGCGCCACTTCAGATGCCAGGAGTCCAGGTGAGCAGGGCAGACCCGTCAGCTTCTGGAGCTTTACCTCCCACATATTTCTTGCCTTTGCTCTCTCCATCCTGCCTCTCCCATCAAGGCCCTGGGTGAGACCCCCTCCCTACCTAGGCCTCTAGCCTCCTTATCTCCCTACTACAGCCCCACCCTCCAAAGTTACCCTCATCCCTAGCCAGTTTTCATGCAAAATGCAAATCTGTGTCACTCTCTTGTTAAACTCTACTCCATTTCCCTCCAAGCTGGTCCCTGGACATCTGGATTCCATAGGGCAGTTGAAAAGGAAGTAAAGCAAAGTAAAATAAAACAAATGGTGAAATACAGTAAAATAATGTTAGAGAAATATGTAGAACTGCCAACTTTTTCTCTTGCCAAATAAGGCATTCAAAACAATGACCACTGAATGATCACCGTCTTAGCATAAAAGAAAGGCCATTGTAACCAAAGAGGAAAAATAAGAATATAATTCCAGAAAAAAAAAAAGTCCTTTAGCTTAGACAAATGTCTGTTCTTTTCTCATTTCATCAGGGCCTGTGAAAACCCCACGTGGATGACTGTTTAGGAACCTGTGGCCTACGGACGGATAACGAGCCTCGCCAGGACGCACCCAGCTTCTCTCCCTCCTCCCACCCCCGCCGGGCATCAGCAATGCAGAGCCCTTCTGGCCCTTCCAACAGGCCTTGCTGTTCCTTCCCTGAGCCTTTGTTCTCTCTCCTCCTTTTCGCCCCAAATGCTCAGGCCAGCTGTCTCTGCGGCAGGCCTCATGGTGGCTAATGCTCCCCAGCCCCAACTCTGTGCACACACAAATGCTTTGTCTTCACAGCACCCTATGAATCTCTTTCTTAGCTCTTACTGTATCATCCTGACCGAAGTCCTTGATTTACAGCTCAAATTGGCTCCCTCTGCCCCCAGGTCTGTGGAGTCATCTCTGCCAGGTAAACTTCCCAAGGGCTTCTGCGTTAGCAGCCTAGCGCTCCCTCCTAGTGGTGCTTCCTGACCTTCGCCACGTGGCATCTGTCTAGGTAGCCTAGCAGGTTAAGCTTCTTCTCAAAGTTCTGAGCCAACCTGGAAGCTGCCGGTTGCGCAGTCAGTCTGCATCCAAATTGGCTGCTGCCTCCTGGGTCCTTGAGCAGCTCTTCCCCCTCCTTCCCCGATGAACACCAGCATATCAGACTTTAACTGAAGATTTTTTGGGGGGAAAGGATTGGATCGCAGCCGAACATAATACAGGCAGCATCTTTGAAGTGCATGTGAAATAGTGGTGTCCTAAAGCCCTCCCAACCATTGTCTGCCTTCAGCTGAAGCCCTCAGAGGGCAGCCTTAGATGTCTGCCGAATCACAGGGTTTGTCTCACCCTAAGGCCCATCTTCTTTCCACTCCCAGACCTAATTCCTGTCTCAATCCCCCATGCACAACAATTTCAGTTTGCATTCCCTCCCCTAATATCTGGGTCTTCCTTTGGATAGCCAAAGTTCACAAATGAATAAAAAAGTGTCAGCTCCCATTGTCTGCACCCTTTGGCAGCATACATCCACAGCAGATGCTCAGAAATAAGTTTCCTGCAAATACAGGCAGAGGCCCGCTCCCTCTCCCACCAGGCTCCTAAAGGAAGCCTCAGGGCTTGGTAGGGTTTGGTTTGTTTGTTTGGGGTAGTGATTATTTTCTTAGAAATTTGTCAACACAGCTTCTCTGCTAGGCTGGAGCTTCTGGGGACAAGGACTTACTTATCCTTCTCTTTCCATAATGAAGCACTTGGAAAATGTTTGCTGGACGAATTAAAGAGCTCATGACTGGAGCCAGCTTAGCTTCACTGATAGTGACCATGCAAGAAATACTTGTTGAATAACAGAATGAATCAATAGATCAATGAATACATTCTGAACTGCTGTACCCTTACTGCACTTTCCTCTTAGAAGACACATACCTTTCTGTCTCACTCAGTCCATTAACGTGACCCCAATTCCTCATGACATTCAGCTTGGTTTGACTTTGAGATGTATAGAGGTTAGTGGTTAAGGACTCTGGCTCTGCAATGAGATAGGTGGAAGTTCAAATATCCATCACTTAGGAGTCCTGTGTGACCTTGGGCAGGGCATAAAGTCTGAGCTTATTCCTCTTAAAATTCAATATAACAACAGGACTGACCTCAGAAGGTTTGGGGAAGGATCAGTTGAGATAACTCATGTAATGTACCTAGCAAAATGCCTTAATACCTAGCACATAGCAGGCACTGAATAAATGATAACTGTTGTTATTAATTATTGCCACTGTCTCCTCCTTGTTATTATTATCCCCCCACCCACTCCTAAGTCAGGGCTCAGTGAGAAGGCTCTAAGCCCCTTCCCTAGGAGAAAATTTCCACCTCTCTGAGGAGATTACCTTTTACCCATCTTTACAAGGTATATCTCCACTGGGTAGAGAAAACCTGATCAAGTGACAGTCTTCAAACCTGGTTTGGGGAGGAGTGGTTTGTTTTAATAACATAACCCTTTTTTTTTTTAAACAAATTTTACCAGAAATCCCAACATATAATGAGATCATTCTTAATAATGGAGTAGGTATGAATGCAGCTACTAGAACCACTTGCCTCATTTGGAATATCAACTGCTTCATCTACTAGTATGTGAGATTGCCCGAATTGTCTAACCAATCCTCAAAATGGGTATAATAATGATACACACCAGGCAGGTAATTTCCTGTGCTAATGAACATAACAAATGGTGCCTAGCTTGCACTCAAAAGTTATGTAATAACAACTATTATTACATAATAATAACTATTATCATGTGGGTGTCTGATGGTGGAGGACAGGATGACTAACTCCCAGCCACAGCTCAGGCATCTCCACTGGAATCACACTTCAAAACTCCAAATCTTCCTGGTTATGCTCTTCTGATTTTATACCTGCCAATATTGGGGTTATCATACCCAGAAACATTCCAGAATACCACCACTCTGACCAAGTACTTGGTTTTCTCCATGAACCCCAGAATAACCAAAATTCGCTTTGGAAAATCTCAATTCTGTCCCAAGCTCAGGGTTATGTTCTTTAACCCTGGCTGTAAAAGCTGTGCTTGTGGATGGGAAGGGAACCACATGTAAATCAGGCCGGCCCTGCTTGTGTCACACTCAGTTTAATTGGGCTCAACTCTGAGAAGAATATCTTTGCCTTTTATTAGTCAATCAAGAAAAATGGAGGCAGTTGGTATGGTCTATTTGCCTTGAATTCTTTTCAAAGTCTGTAATAATGTGAATCAATTTGAATTAAAATAAACCATTTTGATCTAAAAAATACTGAAACTTTTATAAGTGTGTCACTTCTGCAGACACATTTCTTTCTAGTTACACAAAGGTCACAGCTAATTGGATGTCATTTGCAAATCCAACAGGAACTAATTATCAATGTGATATACTTGAAATCAAAATAATATTTATCAGACACACACCAGGATTTTCTCTATTAAAGAGAGAAGGTGATTTTCAAAATCAGGAAAAATAAATAAATATAGTACTGTTTAGATTTTCTATTTACATAGTCAAAATAATAAAATACAGCTTTAATGAGCACAGTGAATCCTCGATTGGCTGGAATTCTTTGGGAGTGGCGTGCTTTGGTTAACTGGATTTTCTCCATCTTGCAAGAAATTTTTATAGAACATAGTGTTATCCCTCCTTTCCTCATCTCCTCCTCCTATTTTCTCTAATTTCCTTCTTTAAAATGAGTGCAAGGAATACAATTTAATCTTTCAGCTCTTCTGGACACTCATTCTGAACATTAAATATCACTGTTTAGCCTTGAGATATGGAAATTAGCTTGACTAATTCTCTGGACAATTGAGAAGTTAACGGATCTATGATTACTTGGCAAATCCCAGTCATTATCTGTGACATAATCTTGATTTCTTTACAGCATGCAACACTATCTGCAAGTAAACAATTCATTTATCTGTGTATGTGTTTTCTATCTGCCTGGCTCTCTCAAATGTAAGCTCCATTGGGGACTCTGTCTGTCTAGTTCTCAGTTGAGTCTCCAGCACTTGGAGGTGCCTGGCACAAGACAGCCACCTCATAAAAGCTTGCTGGAAAATGAACACTGAGGTTGCTTATTCTTTACCAACCACCAAAAGGTCAAGTGTAACCATTTCTCCTAGGTCTAGTTCAATGACGCTTTCCCAAAATTCTTTCACAAGTCCCTGCTTTTCACCACGTAGCGTTCTAGCAGACTGCATCTTAAAGTTGATCCCTATAAAGCAAATCCTATTTTCTAAAAAGGAGGGTGACTTCTTTTGAGATAAAGATATTTAATTAGAGAACATCTTAAAAGAACCAAAGCCAAAGAACAAAACAACCTCTAAACCATTATAAACAGTCACAATATTAAAATTACCTCCTAACTCACTAGTCTTCAGCCAAGGTACGCTGGGGGCTTCTTTGGGGAGTGGGAAGAGAGACCCATTCATGGACCTCCAGTCCCCCAAATCTCTTCCTTCCTTTAACCCTTTTGTTTCATTAAAGAAAGGATTCTATGGATAAGGAAGGCTTGAAAAGCTGAGTTCTAGATCTGGATTACCACTGCACCTCACTGTACCTTATAGTGTCCCGTTAATTTCTATTCACTTAGAGATTCACAAATATTCCCTGAGTACCTCCTGTCCATGGCTCTGGAGGTATGGCAGGAACTCAAGTAGACAAAAGTCTCTGACTTCATCAAGCTAGAATTCTTATGGCAGGAGGACCAGAACCAACCAATAAATACATGTGTCAGAAAATAGTAAGTGGTGAGGAAAGCAATAAAGCAGGGTCAGGGTTAGGGGTGGGGGGCTGAGGAGGGAAGGCCTTACTGATTAGACAGCAGTGGAGCAGAGGCATGAAGGAAGTAGAAACTGTGCTAGGTCTATTTCTGAGGAAAGAGTGTCTTAGCCTGAGGGAAGAGCAAAGACAAAGGTTTGGAGACAGAGGTGTGCTTGTTGTCTTCAAGAAATGGGAAGGAAACCACGAGGCCATGAGGGAGGAGTAGTAGGAGATAAGTCAGCAAGACTGGGTTGGGCCAGTTGTGAGTCTGTGGCACTTTGACTCCTACTGTGAGTGAAAAGGGAAGGCATTGGAACATCTGTAGCAAAGAAATGACTGGATCTCCCTGACAGCTGTGCTGAGAACAGATTATAGAAGGGCAAGAATGGAAGCCAGGAGACCAGTTAAGGGCCTTCTGCCAAAATCCAGGTGAGGAATGATGGTGGCTTAGGCAAGGCATTAGCAATAAATCTATGGAAAGAGGTGGTCAGATTCAGTATATATTTTGGAGATAAAGCTAAAATGATTTGCCAAAGGACTGAATGTAGGTTGTGAAAGAAGGTCAAGGATAAAGTTGCCATTTTATTGAGATGCTCACCTTTCATATAGAACATTCTTGAAAAATGCCCTGGTGTTTTCCTAGAAACTCCCAGTTCAGGTGTTGAAGACAGGGCCAGTTGACCCCCACTGGAATTATAGCAGGCCCTAGAAGGCCAGGAGGTCTAAGAATTCATATGATAAAATGGGGGAGGTTTGTGGGACAGTATCCTTCCTAAAAGAATGTTCCCCCAGAAAATGGGGGAGGCCCTAGGTCTCTTCCCAACCCCATCTTCCCTCCCTGGGGGAGCCCTGGAGGCCTAGGTAGGCAGAACTAAAGACTCCCTGAGCTGGGCTCAGAATGGCTTGGAGAAGGGAGTACCCTCCTATATTCTAGTCCTTCTGGTTGTCCCCCTTTCTACACCTCCTGCAGTTGTTCTAGCTTGAGCTCTTCCTGCTGAAACCATTCACATGCATGAGCGCATATGTCTGCTTCCTGCAGGGGCAGAGATGTGCCTTAGCCATGTTTGTCTCCTCAGTACAAGGAACCTTGCCTTTGTTCAGCCACCAACATCCCTGAAGATTGGGGAAATAGGAGAAAATGGGCAAGGATACAGGAAGTCCCACTGTGTTGATTTGGTACCTCAGAATGTCTCTGCCTGTGTCCAAGCTGCTCCCTTTTATGGGCCAGCTTGAGATGTGTTAGGCACCAACAGCAGTCAGCATGCAGTAACTAAGCAGGCCTGGGAAGGCCTGGTCCCCATCTTCCTGGTCCATATTTAATTCAAAAGCATAAACATTTAGGATCTTTTAAATTCTCCATTAGTAATCCATTCCTCTGTTTCAGGCACAGCCACGTTCGGGGTTTGCTGTCCCCATAATGCAAATGAGCCATGGAGCTAGTTGCAGGCAGGCAGAATGGGGGTGAGCCAGAGCTCTGAGCCTGGTGAAGAAGGGATGGTGAACATGAGGAAAGAATGCTAAATACAAGTGTGTTCTCCTCTCAACCTTGCCCTATTCTTATCATCTTAGTAACAAGAATTTATTCATGTTTCTAGTGAGGTTCTCCCATGATTCATTTTGCACATGCGTGGCTTGATGTTCTAAAGCCTTTTGTTGGATTCACCTTTTCAGTGTGCACCGACAAGTGCCCACTGCTTAGCTTAGATGCCTACTGCCCACCGCCCTGCATCATTATCCATGCTTGCCTCTAAGAGAGGGTAAAAAAAAAATCTATTCATTTACCCCTTCCTGACTAGTCACCATGGCATCCACTGGGGAGCAGAAGGATCCATGGGGACCAAAGGTCTCAGAAACTACGCTCCGAGGGAAGGCAAGGCTTCCATGATCAAGGTGCACCTGATGGAAAAGGAGCAAGTGCAAGGAGCTGGTGGTGTGAAGAGGCCACTGGCCTGACGGAGGAGATACTATGGGAATGGACAAGGATACATCTGATAGAGGAGAGGGAAGGGGGTAAAAGAACAGGAACCTATCCCTCCTCCTGAGAAAGGAGATGAGCTGAATGTCAGCAGTTCCAGAGGAAACAAGACTCACAACTTCATGGCTCAGTTTGCTTGGATATTGCCCATACGCAGTTCAAACTGGAACACTGCTGTCAGCAAAACCTCACGAGTTATTACTGTCATAGGTTTAAATCTGAAAAGTTGCTGTACATTTGGAATCAGAAAGGAGAGTCTGGCATCTGAGAATTCATTTAAAGTGTATTGGGAAGAGACTGATCTCCTTGGTTCTAAGTCCTAGAAAGGCAAGGAAGTGGGGGACATACAAATAGGGTCTCAGGAAATCAACAGCAAAGGGAGAGGTGGGAAGAGATGGGTGCTTCCAAGAGAAACTGGCTGAACTTGAGCAGCTGTTTCCTAAATTGCCAACTCATTCAAAGACAGTCAAGGAAAATAAGCTTGACTACTGTGTGATTGTTTATGTCTGGATCTATATGACAGCCACATGCATGAATTTTCATGATATCTGGTATTTTTTTCTTTGATCATCAATCCTTGTTTATTGAGCCATTTTGAACATGTATCTTTCTAGTGCACAGGATATACATTTCTCACCATAGACATACAGCAGGATTAGAGGATAGTATAAAAGCACTGATAAGCCAGGGCTCAGCTCAGTCCAGGGAGATGAGTGGGCCTAAAAGCCAGAGCAGGCCAAAGATCAACCCTCTAGAGAGTCAAGTAATGTCTCTAAACTGGAGAGGCTCAAGGGGCCATGTTAGTCATAAGCAAACCCTCCACTTATTCATATGCTGAGGATTCTGAGGAAGTCTGCAGATAAGCCCCTGTCCAGGCATTGGCCCCAAATGACCACCTGGAGGCTCTGGACCTGATGAGTAAGAATATGAGCCTCATGGAGCAGGGAGGACTCTTTCCCAGAATGGGCAGACCCAACTGGCCTCTGTTAAAATCAGGCAAATGCCTCCTTGGCCCTTGATCTTGGCCTTCTCGGTCTTACTGCTTTTATGGTGAAAAGCGTCAAGAACAATCAATCCAAAGAACAGTCCAGCTACAGAAAGAGTGCTTCTCCTTAAGGATCAGAGCTGAGCTGGATCCTACCACCATCTTGGAGCTGGAGGGCAATGGTGGCCCCAGACCCATCTGCAGCCTCATGGCAGCTGGAAGCAGGAGAAAGAATGCAGAGAGAAGGCAACACAAAGTCAAGCCAAGACCACAGGGACACCAGGGCTACTAACAGCTTTGCTCTACACCCCATAAATTTCACCCTGGTCACTGGGACTTAGGGAAGTCGTTCACCTGACCCAGATCAGCTCATCTGGGGCTCAAGACACAGCAGAGGGGAAGCCCTGAAGTGTAGCTGGCTGGGTGATCCGAGCATCAGCACAAAGAAGTCTCAGACAGGCAGAAGGGCACCCAGTACTGCCCTGAACCCTGCCTACCCACTGACTGCCAAGCATTTTTAAACTGCTTTATAAAGATTCTAATACAAAATCTTCACTGCAAACTTTGCAGATACTATCAGTGTTCACATTTTATAGATGGAGAAACTAAGACTCAAAAAGATGGAGAGGTTGCCTAAGGTCAGATAGCATGGGATATTAGCCCCAAAGCCCATGCTCTTTCTTATCCACATTTCCTCTGGGCAGAGGGTTTACAAGCAGAGATGAACAAGAACTTCTAAGAAGCATTTCCTGCCATGTAAAAAATAACTGCAACCTTTCTTTGCCATCCAAGAGCATCATTACAAACGCCCTCCATTGAAATGCATTATAATTCAGTTGTCCTCCATGAAGAATGTGGTCCTGTTTTCCCTCCACCAAATGTCCCCAGCCAGCTGTGCACTTCCGGGAAGTTTCCTTTCTAGCCCTGCTTCCTGTGGTCTGTGTTTCCTGCTAGCTTCCAGACCTTTCAGTATCTTCAAGCACAGCTGCTGCCTGAGGAAGACTCTGCCTCTCCTATGATTTCAGAGCTATTAGCTGCTCAAAGACCTTTCCTCTGATTTCAGTATTCATAGCCATACTCTGAATGGCTGGAGTCACCAACCACCCAATTTCAGTATCACAGAGGTACTGCCCTTCAACAGCTTACTAACCAACTGGGCTCACATATCACACCATGTATTATTCAAATTTTTAATTTTAGATTGACAGAAAAGTCGCAAAGCTAGTGCAGCGAGTTCTCCTATACTCTTCACCTAGCTTCTCCTAATGTTTAACATCTTGTCCAACCATGGTGCATTTGTCAAAAGTAGGAGCTCAACATTGGTTGAAGATGTATTTTTAATACAGTTCAGGACATGAACACTCCGTTATGTAACAGATATTTTCTGATTTTTCTGGATGATCTCATTCGTACATAATAGTCTAGGAAGCCAATTTCCTCTTGACATCTCAGCTTGTGAAGCTCTTTGTGAAAAAGTATTCTATTTCCCCTGCCTCACTGGGAAGTTGACAGCTGTTGCAAATCCAAACTTTCAGTCCTTTTCTTCTTTATTTTAGAGCTGAAATAAGAGAAAGAATGAAGTGTGCTTACAACAAAATAGCAGCTAAGTACATAATTTCACCATTTCTGGTTTGATTTGTAAATCAGGTCCTCAGGTGTGTGCCTGTAGGTCAATACTATTTACTTAAGCAATTATGGAAGAATAAATAATAATGCATGCATTTCATTTGACCCAGTGGATAACATACATCCTTCAATTGCTCTCTGAGATTTTAGAAAACAAACACAGCCATTGGGTAATGTGGTTATTTCTGAGGAAAACAGCTCAAGTGGGATCACTGTCTTATCAGTTCTCTGCTTAGCACCTGTGTAACAATCTGATAATACAAAGAAAGGAAAATGGGGAACTGAGGAGAAGACAGAAAAAGATATTTTAAAGTTGCTGAGGCAGAAAGAAATCAGGAATGAAGATCTACAGGAATGAACAGGTAAGAAATCCAGCGGCAGAAACCAAGGTAAGAGGAAAACCTGGCGACTGTTATCCTAGGTCAGGTCCCCTGGAAACTGATTGTGAGACGGGGATCTGGGAGCTCTCAGGGACAGCACCCTTAAAGAAATGAGAAAGCAGGATTGGGCGGAGGGAGAAACTAAAATGTGATATTGTTGCAACTGAAGCCTCAGCCTGTCCAGTCCAACTGGGAGCTCTGGAGCTGGGATGGACTTCTGGAGTTGTCCCAAATTGAACAAGGTGGGCAGGACTTTGCACGCTCATATCAACCAGTCCTTGGATATTGATTATCCCTGGGAAGGGGCATGAGTTTGGGCCAGGCGGTTTGTCCATCTGAAGGCAATTCCCAGAGATGGACTAAGTCCTGAGCTGTCAATCCCCAACCTGCCTGACAACTGGAGGAATGGGTTCCTTGGCCCCGCCAGAAGCACCCGGGGAGCACACCAGAACATCTATATGGTGTCCTCAAATCCAAGAGAAGAGAATGCTGCAAGAAAGGAGTGGTCAGCTGTATGGAATATTTCTGAAAGGTTAACTTAGATGAGGACAGACATGTGCCAAGATGGGGCTCTCAGTGATCTTCCTTAGCCAGAGCAATTCTGTGGAACCGGAAGGATGCAAATTCAATTGAAAGGACTAAGAAGAGGATGGAAGATAAGGAAATGGAGACAGACATGTAGACCATTCTTTGGACAACTGCATCAGTCAGTAGAAGCAGAGAGATTGAGTGTTAAACAGAGAAAGACATGGGGCCGAAGGAGGTTTGACAGTAGTTTTAGGTTGAAAGATACTAGAACATGTCTGCTGACAAACAATATGACATGAATAATGAGAGGAAAGAGAGTATGGGTTCATTGCCAGAGTCACATCCTTGACAAGGAAAGAGTAGGATGTAGGGGACAATTGGAGAGGGTGTCCCTTAGATACGCACAGGGATATATCACCCATAATAATTACAGGGTTGGCCTCCAGTGGATACTAGATGACTTTACCTCCCTGCCTGATTTGACAGAAGAGAGGAGAGATATACCAGGTCTAAATGGGGCCATCAGATCCCCTGTCTCTGGAATTGGAAATAGGGATTAAGAGACAGAGGTCAGTCCAGAAATGTTTCTTGAATGGTGATTTGAAGCCAGTGGCTAAGAGGTGGCTACTTTCCATCTATCATGTGTTCAAGGAAGTGGAGAGAGCATGAAGCACGTGCTTTGAGACAAGAAATGAGAAAGATTCCTGTTGATTTTGAAAATCCAGGGTCCAGGACAGAGTCTTAACTATAATACAGAGCAGTGCCTGGTTGATAGGCAATTAGCCTCAGTCCTGATACCCAGGAAGGTATCCTTGATTTAAGCCAGCCTTCAGCAGAGGGAGCTACTTTGCCATGTGATTCAAGGCACTTTTCTTGAATTGTACCATGGATCATGTACAAAGGTGTTCCTTCCAGTGCCACTCCACTATTGGAAAAACTGGATACAAGAAAATTTAAAGCCAAAAAAAAAAAGAAGAAAATTTAAAGACATAAGGAACAATTGAGGTAAATGTGGTCTATTGTTTTAATGAATAGTCTCTAACCATTCAGACTGATTATTGTGAAGACTAGAGATACAAACATAAAGCCAACTAGGATGTTGATTTTAATACACATTATTATAGCACTGTAAACAACTGCATTTGGAAAAAGATGAGGAAAATGCACAAAAATGGTAATAGTAGTGTGTTAGGTTAATGGGATCATGTGCAGTTTCCCCATAATTTTCTCTATTTTATGTCTAAAACATGGCTATGTTATGTAGACAATTTAAGACAACTCTTCTCCCTAAAGCTCACACCTGAGCAGTGTGGGTAGTTTCTGGAAGGCTCTCAAGTCATCACATGTCATATGCCTAAAAGGGATTGGGACCAGAAAAGGCCATAAGAGGAAGTGGTTGCTTGCATCAAAGGGGACGCCCACCTGCTGGCTGGGGACATGAATTAGAGTGCCTCAATAAAGCCCAACAGGAGAACAGGGTGAACATTTGAGCACGATCAGATCTTGCAGCCTGTTCCCACTGCAGAAATACTGCCTGAAATAATTGAAATTAGAAGTAAAGCTGGGCGCGTCTTCCTGGTGAGCACAGATGGCTGGCTCCTCGCCAGGCACTGCCTTCCCTCCCCATAACACCCCAGGCTGTCCCCTCAACAGTTCTCCTAAAAGCTCCAAGGTTTTTATTAGGAACCACACTGAGCACTGACCCTGAACTTCATCTTTGCTAAGTGCCTCTAAATTATCTTAATGAGGATTCCCCTCCACACCTGAGAAGGTCCGCTCAGGTTGTCCTGTGAGTCTTCTTGCCAGGCACACAGTAGGTCACTAAGCGGCTTTCTCAGAAATCCCTGGAGAAGACCTGGAGCAAGAACTGTATGTTCCTACAATTCAGAATGTTTCCCAGCTCCCTGAGCCTGGCCAGTGCTTCAGGTGAGCAAGGACTGAAAAAAAGCAGAAGTGAGGACACATGACCCCCACGCTACCCTGAGTGATCGCCCCGCCCCCTGAGCTCCCCACCTTCGCAAATCCTTGGAGCCATGTGCATCCCTCCAGCTCAATCTTCCAGCCTGTGCAAATAGAGACGAAGGAAGAATGGACTGTTACAGGTCTGAGTTCATCAAAGTAATGAGACAGCCACCCCAGAGGCTGAGTTATAAATACCTACTGGCCTTGTATTCGTGGATAGTAATTAGCTAAGGGATATAGGAGCATGTTAGCAATAAGTTCTTCCCAGAGAGCAAAAGAATGTGAGAATAATGTGAGGGGAGACCCCCACCCACAGAGGACCAGAGCTAGATACCAAAGAAATGGAAATTATTTACTTTATATTAAATAATAATATTTAGTGAGTGGCTACTATGTGCAAAGCTGAAGTAATCAGATGGCCCAAGTGTCAGCTACCCACTGTCAGGGACTAGGGACACTGGCCAAGTGCACTGAGCGTTGTGGCAGACCCAGGGGAGGGTTTGCATTAGTCTGGGTGGTTCTCTGGCACGTCCAGACATAAGCAAAAGGCAGGTGCAGAAATCACATCATGCTATGTGCCTGGGGTCACACATACCACTGGGTATATGGCAGAGAAGCCAAAGGACTTAGTTGGCCCTCACTGCCTCCTACTCACCCTCTACTTCAACACCATTTCCCCAGAAGCCACCCCTGACTCCCAGGATGCTAAGTCCCTCTGTTACTTACTCAGATTGTAATTGTAGCATTCATGAGTGTGATTGTTCGATTAATGGTCTGTTTCCATGAAATGATGGGTATGGTCACCATTCTTCCCTCAGCCTGGCACTGGTAGGTCCCTATGGATATTCAGTGAGCTAACAGCATTCATCACTGGTACAGATGGAAGCACTTGAGTGATTATTTCTTGGCTATCGTGTTCATTGCTAAACTGTAAGTCCTAAGCACACAGGGACCTCTTTTTCTTGCTTTCCATCAGCATTAGCACAGTGCTGGCATATGGTGGCATCCAATATTGGTGGGAGAAATAAATAATAAATGAATAAAAATATGAATAAGAGTCCATACATCTAGAAATGGGTAGGAAAAGGAAGACAACACCAAGGGGTTAGGAGTCAAATATGCCCAGGATAGAAAGGTGAGCAGAAAGGGAGAAAATCTAGGACTTCTGACTAAGTAGACGTGGGGTGCCCAGATTCTCCTTCCCAAGCAATACTGGGTAGTGTGTGTGGTTAAGGGAACAGAGAAAGCAGGCCCCCACATTAGAGATGATAAACCAAGACCAAGGGCCTCTTTACCCTAAAGGAAAAGTTAAGCCGCTCATTTTCTGTTCTGCAAACTATAAAGCCAAGGTCCTTTTTTTGGGAGATGGAGCCTGGAGCTCCCAAAAGGTCTGGGAAGCAGGGATGAAATGGCTTAGCACCTGCCAGATCAGGTTCCACATATAAGGGTGGACCCCAGCCTCTTGTCTGGCAGTGTTAGTCATCTTGCTGGATCCTTGAATCACCAAGGCTTGACTAAGTATGAGGTCAGCATCATGTGTGGTCAGTGGAGACCTGAGCTGGCATCATTTGGGGCTGCTTCCGCTAGAACTTCCTATTCCTCCTCGTCCCAGGTGTGAGGGCAGACAGACTCAGAGAAGAGGTGAGGAAGGGGAGTGAGCCTGCAGTCCACAACAGGGTGACTCTGGAAAGATGTGGGTCAATTGAAAAGCTGTTCAAGGTACCTCTCACCTTTCTCTTTGCAATAACGTCTCTCCCTGGGTCACTCCCAGAGCTAGCTGCTAAGACTGGGACTCTCCTGGAAGTTAAGAAACTGCAGAAATAGTGTGAAGACTCAGGAAGCATAAACCAAGTTCCAGATGGGAATAGCTGAATAGTCTTCTCTTTGGGGCCACCTCCTCTCTCCACTACCAATTTAAAGCTTGTTTTCATGGGCTGGTGTTTTTTTTTTAATGAAATTCCTTCCTATTCCAACTACAGCTTCCTATCTTCTTAGTTAACAAAAAGGGAAGGGAGAACACTGAGTTTTTAAAGCTGCCCGCTCCCCACCCCAACACACACACCACTTTATTCTTTTTTAGCAGATAAAAAGGGAAAGGGAAATACAGGCCTTTGAGATGATTGATCTTACTGCCCAGTCAACCCACTGGGATTGGGACTGATAGATTTTAAGATAGTGCCACATGTTTTAGGATGGCTGCACTGTGATTGACTCAGTCTTGTGGTGGAAACAAGGCTTTCGTCGCAAATACTACGTAGGGCTCTTTGGAGCAGAGAGCACACATCCTGTACATAGCTCATCGACGGCAGTTCTGAATTGATTTGTGCTAATTTTACCATTCTTTAAGGGGACTAAATTTTTTCCTTCTCTCTCCCTGTGTATGTGTGTGATCATTCTTCAGTTTACTTTAGTCCAATTCACCCAATAAAAGTTTCTAGATACATTTACTTTATTTTTTAATTCAAGTGTCACAAATGTTGGATATCTTTACATCGCTCTCAGTTGATTTAAGCCACTGTCTAATTTACCTTAATTATTACAACAACAATGAAAAGGCTTATCCTACACAAATTCAGTAGTATTTTATAGAGGTGAGTAGTTTATATGTTCATTAAAATAAAGTGTTCATGGTCACATTTTTACTTAAATACTAGGATATAAAATTTCCAGGAAAGAGTAAAGAGTGGTCCCAAAACTTGTAAGGCTTCAAAGGGCTCTCATTCTGCTGATAAATGGAACCCAGCATATGTGTTTATGGGCTGGAGGCTGTGCACAGACGTGCAGGTGATGCCGACTACGAACCAACAGGTTCACTCCACGGCCCTGAACTGCCACTGTCCTGCCAGCTGTGTGAGCATGTGTTGGTCACTCTGCCTTTCTGGGCCACTCTATCCTTCTGTGGCATACAGGGTGACTGGACTCGATGAATTCTCAGGCCCTCTCAGGGTCTGAAATGTCAGATACTTAGAGTAAGGAGGGAATTTAGAATCATCTAGTCCAGGATCAAACTCTGGCCTACTGCCTGATTTCGTACATTGCAAGCTAGGAATGGCTTCTACATTTTCACATGATTGGCAAAATAGTATTCCATGAAAGGTGAAAATTATATGAAATTTTAATTGTAGTGTCCATAATTAAGGTTTTATTGGAACACTTACTATGTATTGTCTATGGCTGCTTCCACCCTACAATGGCAGAGTTGAGTTGTTGTTATGGAGACCATGTGGCCCACAGTCGTAAAACACTAGCTGGCCCTTAACCTTAGGAGGTAAAGGTGCTTAGAAGGAGGGTGCTGGCCCTGATTTAGTCCAACTGCTTGACAGATGAGGGAGTTAAGCATGGCCAGGGCCTGATTCAAAAATATACAACATAGTTACAGAAGAAAGATGCAAATGGCCATTTTAAAGCATCCAAAGGGACAAAAACAATTAACAGTGAACAAAAGATTAAGGATGTAAAATGAATTTCCTCCTCAAATGGCAAAGGATAGTGTGTTATATAAGAGATTAAAGACAAAGAAATTGTGAACTAGTTGGAATACCCTTCATTCATCAGGAAGAACTGGATTCAAATTATGACAAATAGATGAGGAGGGTCTGGAAAGGGGCAGATTACATCCCATTACATCAGAAATGGCTGGGGATTCTTTGTGCTGCTAAAACTCCAGGAAACCACATTCACGCTTGCTGAAGGAAATGGAGGTGGACATTAGAAATGCATTAGCAGGCCTTTTTAAAAGTGTGAGAGTTCTGGAAGGGGTGACGCAATGCTGTGACTGGGGAAAGGGAGTTGGAACAGGATAGAACCTCAGTCAAATGCAGATCTAGGGTTGGAAAAAATCCCAAAGCCCTTTATGATGCAGAGGCTTGACTTAGAATAGCCAGCATTGTTCTGAGAGCTTGGCCCTTCCTAGAGGCAGGGCTCCTGTCCCGACAGAGACAAACAGGAGCAAAGCAAGTGTACAGTTGGCCACATGTTGATTTTAGGAAGGTTAGACAAAGTTTCATGGGGTGGGTTGAGGGGGTTAGGCTCACCATCCCTCCATCCACGTAGGACTGCCCTTGCCTGGGAAGAGTTCAAGCCCAAGCAGGAATGGGGAGAGAGAGAACTGCCAAGGCCCACACTGTTGGTGATCAACCAGGTGCCAAAGATTTACTCCTGTCGGAAGGGCCTGAAGCTGTGAAAATATAAAGTTGAATTTGCCAAACAGATAGAATTTATCCTGGAAATTCAGAGTGTTGGCAACATACAATATGTGCACCTGGGTCAGTGAGTCAGAAGGGAACTCTCTCAAGTGTAACTCAGAGATGAGTGGTGTGAACGTGCAAGTCAGACTGCCCAGGGTTGCATCTAAAATCTGCTTGAATTCCCAGGTCACCCTGGGCATGTCACCAAGCCTGCCAAGCCTCATTGTCTTCTCCTGTAGCAATAACAATAATAAAAAAAGGGATGATGACAATAGAATCTATATTGTGGGCTGCTGTATTTAAATGAGATTTTTGCTAGAATGTGCCGGGGCAATGTGAGCATTAGTGAGCGCTCGTTAAATGCTCCCTGCTCGCTCTTGGCTGCATTGTCCAGCATATTAACTAAGAGCACGGGTTTAGGTGCAAATAGTTCCGGGTGGAGTGCCTGCTTTCCCACTGAGTAGCCTTTCAACCACAGGCACTTCTACTCTTTGAGCTTCAGTTTTCTTACCTGTAAAATAGCGGTAATTAAAACAGTAACTATGTTAAGGAGCTATTGTAAGGATTTAGCAAAAAAACGTACTTAAAGTGCTGGGAGAGTTTCCAGCCCTTGGCTATTATTATTGTTATTATTATTATTTTCATCATCATTAATATTCATTCGTCCTTAATATTCAAAAATATTCTGAAGACAGACGGAAACACAGTAAGCCTGATATAAGATATATACTTGGCATACACAGGAAAAAGTTTTCACATAAATGATTTGATCAAACGGTGGCAAAAGGGTTTGGTTGTCAGAATTTTCCCGATAAGCTGGAGAGACGAGGGGCAGGCTCAAGGAGGACGGAGGGGTGAAGCCCTGCAGGCGTTCCCCACTGGCCCAGGGACCTCCTCCTGCCCCAAAGGCCCTGCACAGAGCCAGAGGCCAGTGTTCTAGCTCTTTTGATTCTATCTTCGGAATCACTGAGATTCTTGCTTCGTTTTCCCACCTCCTTTCAGCCATATTGTGTTATTCTCGTTTCCTGTTGGGCTTCTCAACATTTGGAACATGCGACTAAAATACCACCTCATGTTCCAGGTAAAATTAACATGCCTGTCTCATCCTCTTTATCAGCAAGGAGATAGAAACAGTGGCCTCTGGAGAGGAAAGGGCTCTTTAATATCTGGCCCAGTCTCTCTGCTTAGTTTGCAGATCTGGAATCCATTTCCTACCATTAACAGATTTGTTTGCTTCTCTGATAGTCCCCAGGTTAAGTTACCAGGCATATGATGGGCTTGACAAAGCTGCTTTCCCTCGTCCTCGCTACCCACATCCTTGCACTTCTGCTAGCTCCTTCGCAATGAACAGAAGGGAGCCTATCTGCTGAGATCAGGAATTATAAGAACATGTGTTACAGATATCACTGGTGTATCATTTAGCAGAAATCTTGATTAAGGCCGAGGTGTGGCTTTCACTCAGTTTCTTAAGAACTGAAGATCTCTTCTCCCAAATAAGCCAGATTGGAAGGTTTGGTTTCCTTCTGCCTTCCCATGTGTGCATGCTGGTGGTGTGTGTTGGGGGCTGGGGGTGTACTGGGGAATAAGCAGGACCTGTAACTCAAGCCCTGCACTCATGGGTTCTTTCCCATGAACCTGTAAGATCAATTCTTCCAACTTTTCCATTTTACTGATGAGGAAGTCGGGAAGTATGGTGACAGCTGGATTCTAGCTGAGCCAAGACCGGAGCCCAGGCCTCCTGACACTCAGGCCACAATTCTTTCCTCATTATAGCTTCTGTTACCGTCCATGCTTGTGGCTGGAGTGGATTCCTTTCTGATATTCCATGCAGCCAGGACTCATTTGGAGTGAGCCTAACCTGTCTTCTTACCCTTGGTCCTGACTAATGTTTGGTCTTCTCTGTGCATGTCATTCTCTGTAGACCTAAAGATTTCTGCCACCAACCTGTAGTCAGGACAGATGCTTATTTATGGTGGCGGATTGGGCTGCCTGAGGAGGTTTTATGGTGTGGAGGTTGAAGTCACTGTGTGTTTCTCAGCTGGGCAGGGCCTAGCACATAAGTCCTAGTAGGAAGGCTGACTCTGAGCTGGATCAGAAACCAAGCAGGCCTTAAGGTCTGGGGTCCCCCTACTGCTCCCCAGCAGCCAGCATTCTGCAAGGCTGGTCTGAGGGGTGCCCAGGTTCCTTTGACCCCTGGTCGTAGTTAGGTTGAGTCAAAGGGTGAATATCAGGATTGTGTCCCAGGAAGCACTGATATGGGCCACGGTGGTGTGTACAGAGTGTATGGCCAAAGACAGGAGTCCTGAGGGGAATGTAAGACTCAAAGTACAAAAGAGCCTCATAAAACCAGACGGGAGCTCCTGGGGAATGTTTGTGTGAGCAGGACTGTCCTGTCTCAGCAAAGACAACATGGGTGCCTCACACTCCCTACAATTCTTTGAGGGAGATTTATTCTCCCCATTGCCAAGGCCAGGGAAACTGAGACTTGGAAAAGGTATCTGCCAAAATCACCAAGATAGTAAGTAACAGAGTCAAAACTGAACTTCAGGTTTTCTGACTCCAAAGCTCATTTTCTATCCGGATCACCACGTTGCCTTTTAGAAAAGTCCTGATGTCCACCAGGACTTTGGTTGCCACGTGGGGTGTGGCATCCTATCATACAGGGAAAGGCACAGTCCCCGTACTGGATAGGTGTCACTCATCATCCAGTCCGACTCAAAATCCAGTGACTTCCCTTGTGACAGCGATATTCAGACAGCGCCCTGAAGAGGGGGCTCAGAAATTTCAGTGGGGACAGAGGAGGAGGGTGGGCACAGGTCGCTGGTGCACGATCAACCACCAATCCTTCCCAACCCATGCCTTCAAGTAAAACTGCTCCATTTCTCCAGGTTGGGATCATATGTTTGAAAAGGGTTTCAACAACCTCTGCTCTTCCAGATACTGCAGCTTCCGCTTCAACACCCTATGTGAGAGGGAACTCACAAACGAGGTGGGCCCCAGGGTCCTCTAGAGCCGACAGATGAAGCTGTTTGGGTGCAGCCGGGAGACTTCTTGGCTGCAACACTAACAAAGGTGTGATGATCTCAAGGTGACATACCCGCAGAAGTTAGAAGCTGCCTTAGAATTTTCTCACCTTCATTCGTTCACTCGGGTATATTTAAATTAGAACCATTGTACATCTGGCCCAGCAATCTGGCTTTCAGAGAGGCCCCAGTGAATACTGTTGAGTATCAGGACAGTCTCTCCCATGTCACCCTCAAAAGATCAGACAAGGCCACCCCCAAATCACAGCTAGTGATGTATTAGGCATGAATTTATCTCGACCTTTAAATAGCGATGCTATTTACGTTTTTGGCTGTCATCACCTCTTGACATAACAAGTTCGGCAAGTCCCCACCACCTGAGCACTTCCTCTTCCCTGTCCTGCATGTCCCTCTCGCGCTCGCCAGCGGTGACGCGGAGGTGTGTGCTCAGTAAACAAGCTTAACCTCATGAGGCTGAAGCACCAGTTGAACAAATAATTCTTGAACTGACAAAACTGACAAATGGCATCATTGCAGAGGAACACTGGCTCAAGTTTTCAGTCCCTTAAAACCCTTCCCCTCACCAGCATTTTAAATCCTAGACATGTGAAGTGCTTTTTCTATTCCTTAGTTGAGTAGCTAGAGTATTTCTGAGCAGCTGGAGTTGGTGGTTTCCTCTTTCACCCGGGCTCCTTTGCACAGCCGTACCTTTATCACCCTAGCCAACCTAGAGTCCTCTATATTTAGACAAATGCAAACCATCTGTTATCTTTTGATATTCTGGGGCCAGAAACTCTCCTTCTGACTGTGACTGCACAAGTTGTCAGTAATTCCAGAACCTCTTTGATACCTTCTAATATTATCTACTACAGATGTGCCTCCATTAACGGACATCGTGAGGACTAGGGGGCATGGTGCCGCATAAAAGAGTGCTGACAACCAAGAGTCAAGTTCTTTAAGCTCTAAAGAGTTTTAAACTTTGTAACCATTTGCAGCCCAAGTTTCTCTATGTAGATCACATGGGTCTGGGGTTAAAAATGTGGCTTCACAGACTATAACAAATGACGTTTCTCTGTGCTGGCCACATCTGCTGGTATGGGACAGTGGTGGCCACGATGATGATCTGGTACCTCTCCTGTCATGGGAGCATGACTGTCTGATGGCTCCAGCGGTAGCCATTCTGGATCTACCATCAGGTATGTACCATGGCCATGTTTCCCATGGACTGCTCCCAGCCAATGACAGCATGATGGAGTTCCTGAAGGCTCTCCCTCCCTTTGCCAGCAACCCCTTTTTCCTTTCATAGGTATAGCCCTCAATCAGTCTCTTGCGCATCTATTCCTGATATGGTGTCTGCCTCTTGGAGGACCTGAGCTAACACAGGAACCTCTAGTCTGCTCTCCTCTTAAGTCAGCTTCACCCACTCCCAGCTGTTTCTAGAAGGTGTCTCACATGTGCTCATGGCCAAATTAGGGAAGAAGGAAACTGAACTAATCTAGTTTTATCCAGGGAAGTGTGCTAGAAGCTACACCGAGCAGGCTTGGCAGATTTCTAAAAAAAAAATGATGGAAACACTTGACGAAATTTTTTCACTGATAAATGTACACACACCAAAAATAGACATACATGCAGACCATGTCAATTTTCCCCTTAAACCCCATCTCTGTTTCTATGTGCCCTTCACCTGGCTTTGGTCAGCTTTTACCTCCGAAAGCTTACAACTATGACCTTTCTTTGGAATATTCCCCTCAAGTTACTGCAACACTTTATTTGCATATGCAAAGATAGAAGTACCTGGATTTTTCTACCTCCCTAGGCAATCCGTATCCCATGATTAACTGCTTTGGGAGTATGAAAGTCCAGTTCCCTTGCCTCACATGGAGACAAACATGAGGCATGATTTTTAATCTAGAGCTTCTCAAGTATATCAAAACATCAGACCTCCAAAAAACTTTGCCTGCCGTAACACCCTTGTTTGGCTTCTTTTGCTTCTCCACTCTTTTATTGGCCTCCCCTGGGAGTACTTCTTAAATAAATCACTTGCACATGAATCCTCATTTCAGCATCTGCTTCTGGAAAATCCATCTGTACTTTGTGAAATAACATTCTGAAGAAATTCATGTCCACCTGGGACCTGTCCTTGTAAGTTTATTTTGCAGACATAGTCAAGTTAAGATGAGGTCATACTGGATTAGGGTGGGCCCTAATTCCGATATGACTGGTGTCCTTATAAGAAAAGGATGCTTTACCACTAAAGGCGTTAGCTTATTCCAAAGTAGGTGACTAAGAGGCTGTAGACAGCAGCCCTTTGAAAGCTTTGAGGAGCTAAGGTAACAAAAAATGGGAATACAAGGACAACTGAGAAGACAAGCCTCTAGTAAACTGCCAATACACTGGTTGGGGATCCTGAAGGGCTACACCTGGACAATGAGTGGGGCAATAAAAGAGCCTTCACAATGAACAAACACAGCTTCCAATCAATCTCAAACCCTGGGACTGGATTAGGTTGAACTCTGGATTGTTAGAACTGGAAGCTATCTCCCAGAAGCAAATGTAAATCCTCTCTGAGGAAAGAGCATCCTCATAGACCTTAAATTATTCTGTAACTTTGCATATACAATGTCTGAACTCAACAAAAAACAACCAAGCACACAATGAGGCTAGATGGTATTTCTAAAATCTACGAAAAACATGAGATACTAGATCCAGAGGAGATACAGAAAATGGAGTTATAGATTTTAAAATAAGTGTGCTTACTATGTTTAATGAAATTAAGAACTAAATGGATAAGTTCAACCACAGTTTAGACACAGTTGAAGAGATTGAACTGAAAGCTAGCGCAGAATAAAGCACAAAGAGGAAAAAAATAAGGATAAACACAGAAAAAAGCATTAGAAACAGAGTACATTGTAAACATTTCTAACATGTTCAATTAGAGTTTCAAAAGGAAAGGACAGGCCCAAATGGGGCAGAAGCGATATTTGAAGAGGCAGAGGCTCTTCAAATTTTCCAAAACTAATGAAAAACATCAAGCTACAGATTCGAGAAGTGCTAAAAATCCAAAACAGTATAAAGTTGAAATAAATTAGTCATGGAGATGAAAGTACAGCATAGGGCATATAGTCAATAATATTGTAATATTTTTGTATGGTGATAGATGATAACGACATTTACCATGGTGAGCATTTAGGAATGTATGTAATTGTCAGATCAGTATGCTGTACACCTGAAACTCATATAATATTGTATATCAACTATATGCCAATCAAAAAAATGATCATAGTCAAACTTCTCAAAGCTAAAATCTAAGAAAAAATATTGAAAGAAGCCAGGGAAAAGACATACCAACAAAGACATAACATCTGACTTCGTAACTGAAACAATTGTTAAGAGACAACAGAATGGTATCTTCAAAATGCTGAAGAAAATAATTGGCAGCCTAGAATTTCAAATGTAGCCAAGAAGTAAGAGAGATGTTACCAGAAGGGCAAACTAAAGAGATTCTATATGGCGTTCTTCAAACAGAAGGAAAATTATCTCATAATGAAGGTCATAGATGCTAGAATGAAGAAAAAGTACAAAAAGCCTAATTTAAGTCACTATTAGCTGCATAAAACAATAACACTAATATCTCAGGGCATAATACATACAGAGAACTAAACAACATTGACACATAAATCATGAGGGGTAAGCAGTTAAAATGTTCTAAGATTCTTACATTATCTTGGAAAAGAATAAAAATACCAACTAATATATTAAACTTAGATAAGTGAAGGGTGTACATTATAATTCTGAAAGTGAGCACAAACAGAAAAGCAAAATTACATACAACTACCAAACTAATGGAAGAGGGAAATAGAATAATAAATAATATTAAGTCCAAAGAAGGCAAGAAAGGAGAAGAAAGGAATAGAGACACAGAGGGAAGGAGAAAGCAAATAGTAAAATGGCAGATTTAAATCTAAATCCATCAGTAGTTAAATTTAATACAAGTGGACTAAATGCTCCAATTTAAAGAAAAAGTTTGTCAGGCAGGCTTTTAAAAAATAACTATATTGGTTATAAAAGGCATCTAAAGTATAAAGATGTAGAGATGGATCAAAAAAGAAGGTTGGAGTCCCTATATCACAAAATAGATTTTTAAAGCAAAAGATACTACTAGAAATAAAAAGGGACAATTCATGATAAAATGTTCAAGTCACTAAGAATATTTTGCAAATCTAAGATTGCATGTTGTTAATAACAGATACAAACTATACTGAGCAATAATTGGCAGAACTACAAAACAAACAGTGCTTTTCAGACTTTCTGTGGTGACTATATATCAACAAAAAAAATTTTTTTAATTCTCTGTGGTGAAGAAACATTAAAAAATTTCTAATCTGTTGCAGATTAATACTTCTAAAAACCTACAGTGAAACAGGGTTAATAGTTAAATTAAAACAACACAAAATACAAGCCCACTGATCACATGCATGGATGTTGCAGTAATGTCAAATTGCTGTAAAAGTTGCTAAATGCTTATTTCAATTTCCTACTTACGTACTACTGGACAGCTAATAATTTGCTCACTAACACTGGCCAGCACACCACATTTTAAGCAACACTGAACAGAAAAAGCCACCATATTGTGGGAAACATTAACACATTTCTCTAGGTATCTAATAGAAAAAGCAGACCAAAAACAAACCAAAAAAAAAGACTTGAGCAAGATGATCAATAAATTTAATCTAATCGACAAATTTAGAACATGGCCCCCAATGCTGCAGATAAGTACTCTTTTTCAGCACACATGGGACAAAAACAGTATTGTCCATGTGCAATAGGATGGAAGTCTTATTAAATCTGTTCTTTGACTGGGGTGGAATTAGGTTAGAAATCATTTTTTTTTGAAAAGATTAACTAGAAATCCTCTATGTGATTTCCTCTTTAAAAAGGATATCTTAATGGAAATTAGGAAATAGTTCATGGTAACAGAAGTAATACCAAAACTTCTAGGATACAGCTAAAGCCATGCATAAAGAGCAGTAGATGGCCCTAAATGTTTATATTAGAAAAAAAGAAAGGTTAGTTATCTGCCAGTATCCATTTCAAGAAATTGCCTAAGTGCAGTAAAATAAACCCAAAGAAAGCATAAGGAAAAACAAAGAGTAAAACAAAACGTTAAATGTAAAATAAAAATTTAAGAAATCACAATGGTACTAAAAGAAAATATAAATGAGTATTTTTTTAGAGTGGGAGGGCAAATGGCCTTTCTAAGTATGGCATCAAACTAAGTATGGCAGAAACTATGAATGGAAGAGATAGATAAATTTGACAGTTAAAAATCTTTCTAAATCACTAAAAACAACACTAAAGAACAAATGACCACATGGGTGAAATATTTGCAAATTACATGACAGGGAATCAATATCCTTCCTATGTAATGTATGAAAGGAAAACATCACCATGGGAAAAAAATAGCACTTGTACGGGCACTTGCAGAAAGAAGGTACATAACTGGTCCGTGAGCAAACTATAATACCTATCACTAGTGATCAAAGAAATAATTAGAGAAATGCCCATTCTCACTAATAATGAGTGAATTTTCAAATAGCTGTTATTTTCATCTATCACACAAAGAAAACAAAAACAATAATAACTGATGAATGGGAATTAGAAATACGTACAATATTTTTCTGGAGGGAAATTTAACACTATGTATAAAAAGATTTGAATGCATACCACTTAACTCAGGAAATCTATTTCTTGGAATTTGGCTTGGAAAAGTAATCATGCATATTTGTTACAAGATTCAGTTACAAGTATGTTGATTATAGCATTATTTATAATAGTTAAAAAAAATGCAAACACCCCAAATTAAAGAATTTAGTACCCACACTAAATGGAGTAGAGTAATACAATTCAACCATCGCATTAGTATGAAACTAGAACAGATTACAAAACAATCTCACTTTTGTTATATGTAATTAGGATAATTTATTTTTATTGCTTTTAGAGATCATTTTTATTTTGTTCATTTTTACATCTCTATTTTTTAGAATATCTAAAGCAAATATTACTTTTAATCAGAAAGATGGTACTTCAAAAAAATCACTTTTGCTTTCAAAATTTCACCTTTCCTTTCAAATTAAGATGGAATGCGTAATAAGTACACACACGATCATTTCTTACTTTATTCTGTACAGCTCTTTGTTCACATTTGGAACTTGTTTTCACACCAGTGCTTGAGCAGGGAATTGGAAGAGGGAACTGAACTTGTTTTCATTCACATTTGGAGTAGAAGCTTCTTTATTCCACTTTTTTTTAATTCATCAAGATGGATGGCTTCCTATGGGAAACTGAACATCATTCCAAGGCACCAAATTCCTCATAAGGATAACCCATTCACCGGTGCAGTAAAGGTTAGTTCAGCGCTCTGTGGCCAGCACGGTGCTGCGGGCTGGGAATATAGGGGTGGGCGAGACCAGGTATCGCTGCAGAGTTACTGCCATCAGAGAGATGTGTCACATCTTGGCAACCCGGCGGTCAGGCCATAGCATGACCAATTCTTAAAAGAAGGTTACTCCTCCAAAACTCTGGAGCCCGCTAGTGCACATGCACAACACCAAAAATTAGCATGATTGTGTTAAGTGCCCCTTCACAAATGAGAATGCAACTATCTTACTGAAAAGTAAATATTAGTTTTTCTCAAATATTTCTCCAACTAAATTGAAATTTTCTGTCATGTTTTAAAGCAGCTAACCTTTCAAAAATAATAATAACAATAATAATAAAGTTATGATTTCTTACCCTAGAAGATATGAGGAGGATAAAAGCAAGACAGAAACACTTATAAAAAGAGAGCATTTCTCATCAGAGAAATGCAAATTAAAACCACAATGAGATATCACCTCACACCAGTTAGGATGGCCACCATCCAAAAGACAAATGACAACAAATGTTGGCGAGGATGTGGAGAAAGGGGAACACTCGTACACTGCTGGTGGGAATGTAAATTAGTACAACCATTGTGGAAAGCAGTATGGAGGTTCCTCAAAAAACTCAAAATAGAAATACCATTTGACCCAGGAATCCCACTCTTAGGAATTTACCCTAAAAATGCAGCAGCCCAGTTTGAAAAAGACAGATGGCACCCCTATGTTTATCGCAGCACTATTTACAATAGCCAAGAAATGGAAGCAGCCTAAGTGTCCATCAGTAGATGAATGGATAAAGAGGATGTGGTACATATACACAATGGAATATTATTCAGCCATAAGAAGAAAACAAATCCAGACATTTGCAACAACATGGATGGAGCTAGAGGGTATTATGCTCAGTGAAATAATCCAGGCAGAGAAAGAGAAGTATCAAATAATTTCACTCATCTGTGGAGCATAAGGACAAAGAAAAAACTGAAGGAACAAAACAGCAGCAGACTCACAGAACCCAAGAACGGACTAACAGTTACCAAAGGGAAAGGGACTGCGGAAGAGGGGTGGAAAGGGAGGGATAAGGGGGAAAAAGGGCTATTACAGTTAGCACACATAATGTAGCGGGGGTGGGGTGGGGTGGGGGGATATGGGGAAGGCAGTGTAACACAGAGAAGACAAGTAGTGATTCTTTAACATCCTACTACACTGATGGACAGTGACTCCAGTGGGGTATGTGGTGGGGACTTGATAATAGGGGGAGTCTAGTCACCATAATGTTGCTCATGTAATTGTATATTAATAATAGCAAAATAAAACAAAAACAAAAACAAAAAACGGTCATTGTTAATTAACAATACAACCTATCATACTGTCAAATATGAAATGCTTCTTTACTTTCCTCTGTTTTTCTAATTGAGATGGTCAGCTTATAAAGAAGCGATCTTGTACATTAGCCATTAAAAATAAATTAGATATCTTAAAGCCTTAAAAAAAAAAGAGCATTTCTGAGAGGCACCCTAAGTACTGCACTCCCTGGCCAGCAGACCTCGCAGACATGAACTCATTTCCAAACAATGACTCAGCACAATGGCAGTTATATGACAGGCTGAGGAACGAATGAGGAGAGTCACACACAAGTCATAACACAGAATGATAATAATGAATATATATACACCCGGTTTTCTCTGAATTTGTTTCTTTCTTGCAGAGAGAGCTCAAATGCCAAACTGTCCCCAGTAGGATGCCTAGAGCAGCCTCTGGTTCTCAGCGCTGCAGGTCCCGGTGCAGGCACACAGACAAGGAAAAGTGAGGCTGCCACAGGTGGGAGGGTCTGGCCTGGGCTGGGACTAGCAGGTTTTGGTGCAGATCAGATGGAGCTTGTTTTTGTTTCCTATTGCTGTGTTAGAAAATACCACAAAACTTAAGAGGTTTAAAGCAAATACAGTAATTTTTTTTTATGAGTCTGAGAAATGAACAGGCTCAGTTTCCCAGCTGGGAAGCTTTTCTGCTTTACCTGCTGTAGCTAATGTCACATGGCTGCATTCCCCTGGGAAAGTGGCTTGAACTGTTATCCACCGTGGCATCTGGTCCACCAAGGTCTCCCTCTCTATGCGGTAGTCTAGCCCAAGGAATTTTACAGTAGGCAGCAGCTGACGCCCCGAATGTAAGCTTCAGTGTGTAAGCACTCTTGGAGCCTCTGCTTGCTACAGATTTGCTGGTCTCACTGGACGAAGCAAGTCACAGGGCCCATCCCAGGCTGTGACCATTTTGAGGTGTGATTTATTGGGGCCACCAATCCAAAAGTCCATCACAGGGTCCAAGACCAGGCCAGGGAATGAGATGGGGGTGAAAGGGGGAGCTGGTGGGGAACGTGGTGGCCCAGAAAGGAATGTGACCTAATTGGAGGAAGGGTGGGGACAAGAAGATTAAACTGAGGAGATAAATAAAGGGACTGTGGCTGGTTAGACAGATGCCATCTATAGCATAGTCAGGAGAGCAGAATAAAAACCAAGGAAACTTGGTAGGTGGTGAGGCAGAAGATAAGCAACAGATAGGAAAAATGGCTGATTTCTCATAAAGAGGAGAATTGGGAAGAAAATGCTTACAAATCCATGTGCCATTACTTCCTTAAATAAGGGAACTTGGATTTTCTGAATAGCCCCTCTGATGCTCCTTCTTGCTTTAAAGAGAGGATGGCCTTGGCTGCTCGGTGGCCAGCATGAGCCCTTGCTAGGCCCTACTGCTCCGCCCTCCCATCTCCTTCTCTGGCTGCCAGTCCTAAATTATTGCTCAAGTGCTCCAACTTTGAAGATTTTTTATGTAGTTTAGGCCAATTCTACTTTCAGATGGAAAATATTATAAACACTTGTAAAAAGTTGAATGTGAGTAATTTGACCAGGACTTACAGTGAGAAGGGAAAAGTCTTGCAGTGATTTACAAGGCCCCCTATGATTCTCTGACCTTGTCTTCTGCACCATACTGGCCAATTGTTCTGTAACAGGGCCGTATATCTGTGATATAGCCTATTTGGAAACATCTTCCCCCAAATATCCACATGGCTCCCTTTTTATTTTTAAAATCTTTACAGATATGTTATGTCCCTGACTATTCCATGACCATTTTCTTGACAATATTTAAAATTGCAACCTACCCTTTCCCCACACAGCACTCTGTCCCTCTTCTCTGCTTTATTTTTCTCTATGGCCCTATCACCAAGTAACACACTGTATGTTTTATTTATTTTGTTGTTGTTGTTTGTTTATATGATTTATTTTGCATTTTCCCACAATCCCAGGTTGATTCTAACATGCAACCAGGTTTTCAAAGAGCTGGTTTAGGACACAGGCTTCACAGTTATCCAGACCTGAATTCCAGTCCTGCCTTGTGGCCAATGTCCCATGACCTTGGGCAGTTCCTTAACTTCTCCAAACCTCATTTGCAAAGTGCAAGTCACAAAACCCTTTCTTATCTCCCAGGTTCCTGTGAAGCATGGGGTTTAGCAGGTGCTTAAATCCTAAGTAGCCCACAAGGCTTTTCCCAGCTGGGATAGGCTCTCCTCTTCCATTATGGTCATGCCCACCCTACTGAAGAATAGCATTTGAACTAAGCAGGCCTGGCTGCAGTTACTACCTCACTTTCTTGTGGAAATTGTTGAGATTATTTAACAAAGCACCTATTTGTCCTTTAAGGGCACAGTGTCTCCTTGGTACCAATAAACGTTATTGTTCCTGAGATTGCACCAGTTTCTTGGAGGAAAGTGAATAATATTGAAATTGCAATTGCCAGAGGTTCTTGGCTAGATAACATTGGCAGGAGAAAATGAATGCTGTGAAGTTCCTTTTGAGTAATTAAACATATGCATTGATTATATTTGAAATTTTCATTTGAAAGGACTATAGCAAAAGCTTTTCTTTTTTAAAAAACCTTCTTTCTGAGAGAGAGATTGTCCCAGGAAATGGCCCAAGATTCTGGCACTCATTCCTCAAGGAACCTTCAGGTTTGTACCAGGAGCATTGGTAGGGTTTCTTGATGAGGCTTGCTATTTTGTTTATTCAGAGCCTCTTTTCTCAGGGAGCCTTATATTAAAATGAATTCTCAGTAGAAATAATTTCTAACGTATTCTTTCTGGAAATATCTGATCACAATGAAAAAGAAGGATATTCTTAAAACAGAGTATTCATTACTCATTTAAAGAGAAAAGCATTTATGGAGTTCCAGTGACGTGGGGGGATGTGAAGCTATACACCTGGCCTTCAAGTAGGTTAAATTCTATTAGAGAACTCATATTTGCATGCAACTAACTGCAATAAAGTTTGCTAAGTGCTACTACACAGTATAAACAAAGCAGACAGAAAGAGCAAGGATTCCCAGCTGGGTATGGAGGAGGCATTCTGAGCAGCTTTACAGAAGACCCAAGCAAGAGGAAGGGGCATTCAAGTGAGAGCATCAGGAAGCACAAAGCTGCAGGATAGGGCACGAGGGGGCATGGCTGTAGGGTAGTGAGCACAGCAGCCCATGGTGGCTCCTCTGGGGACATGGGAAGAGTGGTAGCACAAGGTGCTAGAGAGGCTGGTGGTGGTCTTACTTCCAAAGCAGACAGTTCTGGAGAGTCATCCCATGTTCAGAACTCTAAGACTTCTTTGAGACTGCATTATCTCTCAGCCTCTCCTTCTGCCCAATCCTGCTTCCATCCCTTCCCTTCCACAGGCTCTGGTTCCAAAAGTATTCCATATAAACCCTTTGAATGATCAGTGTCATCTTAGGGTCTGCTTCTTAGGGAAACCCCTTGTAATGGATGGAAGGGAACAGAATCAAGAATGGGAAGACAGTGTTTGAGCCCTTAACATCCTGATTGTGTTGTCTTGGACCTGCCTCAGGACTTACTACTGGGGTTGGTACCAGGCATGGCGCCGGGCTCACAGCTGGGCATGGAGGCTCTCCATGAGTGCTTGTTGATGCAGACAATGAACGGAGTTTTCTTTGTAAATGTTTTTTAAACTCACACAATGGTCAGTTCTTTTTATTTAGATTTAGAAAGGGAAAAAACAAAAGATAACTCCAATGAAAACGTGAAAGATGGGACTAGATTAAAAGTTGGAGACCCTAGAGCAGGGAGAGCAGGAAAGAGGGTACCACAGTGTCCAGGGCAGATATAATGAAGATGAGAAGGAGACCAAGCACACACAGGCACAGAAACCAAAGGGTAAACTAATGCACGATAAACGGGCCTTCAATAGTGTGCAGTGCTTCAGAAATGGGCTAAGAAATGATGTAATACACATCAGATTTAAGAGCAATGCTCACGTACACTCTTCCAGAAATGTAATTGGTCCTCAGTAGTGGAAAGGAGGGAGCATATCTGTCTCCTTCACTACTGTGGACTCTGTGCTTAAGAAACTGTTGGGACTCAGTGGGCACCTGACAATTATTTATTATTGCTGAATAATTTCTTAGGTGTTTGAAAATAAGGTGAGTAGTTTATTGTCACTAACGAAACAGTAGGTTAGAAAAATCTGTGTGCCACCAACCTCTGCCACACACACATGCACACACACACCTACCAACCCTGTCTGTCTAGCCCAGTTGTTGAGTATAAACAAAGCTTGTTTCCTGGTATATCGGAAGCTGTTTTTTCCTATGGACCAGACCTGGAAGGAAATCCCAGAACCCCTCCCTACACTTATTTAAGGTCACTATACCTCTTGTGAACATTGATAATTCTTTAAAGAATATATAAATGAACCCCTAATAAAATGGCATGCTTCTAAATTTACTCAGGGAAGGTAAGTTTACAGGGAAGGTATGTTACAGAATATTGATGAGAGATCTAAAGACACATTTGGAAGGGTATACTAACAGGCTATCTCAGGCAGTGGGATTGTTTCAGAATAAAACAGTCCCCCTTGAAGTGAGAGTACATCACAGCAAGTTCTTCTTATCTTTAAGAATTGGGACCTTCTGTCGGAGTAGAGACTATGAATCCACCTGCCTGATTAGACCGGTGATCACAGCATAATTCTCCTTCCCGTTTTGACCTAACTGTGGATGTCTGTCATTTTATCAGATATCACTGTAACATTTGGTGCATCACTGCATGACAACCTGTCAAGCCCCCACTAGAATATGCACTTTCTGAGGGTAAAGACCTTTTCTTTAATCTCTGATTCCCTAGCATATTGGCGATTACTTGTTTCACGGGAGAAGGAAGGAAGGAGAGTGAAAGAGCATCCAGCAGTCTCCCGGAACTCACTCAGATGTGTTGAAACATTTAACTCCTGCTGGCCTTCAGGTAGATTCTGATTCCTGGGGTACTGAGGGATAAGAAATATATAAAATTTGGAATCAGGAAATGTGGGTTTGTGCTCTAGCTCTACCATTTAAAGCATATACACCATTAGAGGAGGCACTTAATCTCCATGCCTCAGTATCCCCTTCTGTAAATTAGGGATTATTTCTACTTTAAAGAAGTCTTGACTTACTGAGATACTATGCGTGACACCATTCAGCAAACTATTAAGTGCCATGTAGTTGTTACTTATAATTATTATTACCCTGGAATTAGAGCCATCTTCAATGGAACCCTCTTGTTTGTGTTGTTTTAGTTGTCAAAACATTGTACTTTGGGAGACTATTTTGAAAGAAGGAAAAAAGCTGGTCTTTTACTCAATTTTCCCTGTTATTTTCAGGGTTTCGCATCGCATGTGCATCGGATGGCTGTCGTTTTTTAAACTATCCAGGGGCAACGGTGATTCCAAAGGTTGACTAGTGTCTCCAGTCAAATCAGAATCACTTGAGAACTTTATAAAATACAGATGTCCAAGTCCCACCCCCAAGAGATTTAACTCAATTATTCTACAGTGGGGGTGAGGATTCTGTAGTTTGAAAAGCTGCCCAAGTGCGTCTGATGAGCAGCGAGGCCAGGAAACCTAGATAGGCTTCTTATTGCATTAAAACTGCCTGAAGGCCTGCAGGTCAGGCCTGAGAGTTTATGAATGGCTGGTTGCCTGGGAAATGCTATGCGCATGCTAACATGAGCATGACATTTCCATAGCAAATTCATAGATAGGCATTTGGACCTTAAATCAAATCTCCAGGGCTAGAGTTGTAGATATGGAGTGTAGTAGGGCTTTTAGAAACAAGCATTTCAGTTGTTTCTGTAGTATTTCCTCAGCTGCAGGAAGAAATGGTGGAAGACATACTTCTGTCTATTTCCCAGGAATGTTTTGATCTGAAAATGTGAAAATAAATGGTGTTTTGTATTTCTTGGAAGGATTCATGTGCATTATTATCTGTTGGTTCAGGCAAGTATTTCTCTCCGGGGTTACCATCCATCACTAATCTTGTAAAAAAAAAAAGCAGAAAAAACAGTCCATTGAAATTCTCATACTTGACTAGTGGAAATGTCAACTGGTACAACCACTTTGGAAAACTGTTTAGTAGTATCTAGAAAGCTAAACATTTGCGTATCCCATTTCATTCCTATACACATACCCAACAGAAATGCAAACATATGTTACCACTGATCATAATAGCTCAAAACTGTAAACTACTCAAGTGACCATCCACAGTAAAACAAATAACGCATATGTTCATATAACAAAATACTATCAGAAAAAAAAAGAATTCTGTGTAACTACATGTAAAATTAGATGAATTTCACACACTTGAGGTTGAATGAAAGAAGCTAGATTTCAATTAAAAGTCGGAATCAACCCCAAACATGTCTGTCCGAAGTGCAGCTGATGACGCTCCTGGAGGGAACAGTGGCATTATTTATAGAAGGACCCCTTTCATTTTAGAGATGCCACAAAGAGTCAACACACTCTAACCCCTGAACACTCTTTCCAACAACCATTTTAGTTGTCTTTAGAGAAATCTGGCCCTCAAAATGCCTGAAAAAAGATATGCCCATAAGGTGTGTTTTACAGAAGGTCTATAAATTGATAATTCAACCATGCCTCCCAAAATGAAGGAAAATGTTGACTTCATATCCAGAATAACTTTCTTTTTACCTCAAAACCTGCCTTGAGCAGAGCTCAGGAGCAAGTGCTGCCAACTGGCCGGCTGAGTGAGGCACTTAGAAACCACTGCAGGAAAAAATGGTGCATTTTAAAGCATTTGAAAAAAAGCACTGGCATATTGCTGCGTACATGTCTTTAAAAAATTCCTTCTTAAAATAATTTTTTTTTTACCAAAATGATACATGTTCATTTTTAAGTCAATTGGTTCTGATCAGTACAAAGCAAAAATCAATTAATAAATAAAAATCACCACCATGCCATCTCCTCAAGCAACTCTATTAGCAGGAAGTGACTATCATTCCAACCAGTCTCTAGGCATAGATAGGAACATTTTGTAAACATGGGTGCAAACTTTAAGAACAAATTACAAAGGAAAATCTGTGCTGAAGGAGAGAGAAGAACTTGTGTGTTGGGAGATGTAAAATCACTCTTTCTCATCATTCCTTTGATGAGATGAGGGCTCCGATAACAAAATAGTTGGAATTCTAAGGCAAACTGTGCCTTTCTGATCAGGCGTTGACCTAGCTCAGAGGTGGGAGGTGGGATGGAAAGCAGAGGGACAGCCTTCAGCTTCCCATGGGGACTTTCTGAAGAAAAGAGAACCAAGAGGTAGACTGTCAAAGGGCCAAGCAGGAAAGAGAAGGTATGACTCACAGTTACGGCCAAAGCTACCAGTTGTCGGGGGCCTGAGGAGACCTACAGGGCAACTAAGGTAACAGATAACGAAGACTTGGAAGTTTAAAAAAAAAGTTATCCTGGATCTGATCCCCAAATAAGAAATGGAACAAAATACTGTGTCATTGGTCTGACTACTCTTCATTAAAATGATTTCAGTTTCGTCTATAATTTTTCAGAAGAGATCTTGTAATTGCAGATTAAAGTTGCTAATTCTTGGACTCTTCCTGCTTACAAGTAAACTGAACCCCAAAATATAATCCTTATTTGTTGCATGGCTCTCTCTGCAAACGTTTAACAAAATTTTCACAGACGAGGATTAATTTAATGGAAGGGGAGAAAGGACAGTAAGGTGCAAATCTGGCCTTTCCAGTAGTCTGAGATGCTGCCCATCTGACCCCAGTGTCTGAGTTTATCACTGTCTAATCTAAGGGAGTCAAGGACACTCTGAGACTGAGAAGGAAAAAAGATAATCCTCTCCCTGCCCCGAAGCTTTTCAAGTGAAAGGGCTTTTAGATTGCAGCCAGAAGAGCAGAAATCTCTTAAAACGTGGTGAATCTCTCTTATCTCACTTCCATACCCAAAGTCTCAAATCGATGTCCATCTTCAGTGCCCATGCCCAATGCTTAACAATAAGTGAGCAAGCCCACACCATTGACAGCCCACTGCTATTGAACATGTGTGTAGTCCATGAGCTTCACTTGTATTAGCCCATTTAGTATACCACAACTCTATAAGGCAAGACTATTACTATGTCCATCTTACAGATGAGGAAATGCAAGCAAAGTGAAGCTAAGCTACTTGCCCAAGGTCACAGAGCTAGTGTGTAAGACTCAGAGTGGATACTCTGAGCAAAGGGCTATGAAGCTGGCTCATAAAGATTGAAGGCGATTAAAGTTAGGATAGAGGCCAAATTTGTTAAAGCCAGGGTCCTTACTAGAAGATCTCCAATTATTTCAAGTGGCTTTGGAGTCACAAATCCCACAGAACACCAGCCCTCTTACAGTCTGTTAAATTGGGGGTTGGGCTTCTGATCTTGCACCACAGTATATACCCAACTTCTCTGCAGGAAGAGGTGCACACGTGCATGGTGCATGAGTGTGAGTATACATGTGCATGTGTATGTGTGAATAATGTGGATGTGAGTATATCTGAGTGAATGTGAGTATGCAGCTGTGAGTTCATCTAAATGGAGGAATTGTGACCACATGAATACATCTGTGTGTGTGGGAGCAATATATATGATTGTGTGTATGTACATGTATGAGTATGTGGAAGTGTGAATGAGTGTGTGAGTGAACATATTGAGGGTGGATGTGTGTGAATGTATGTGAGTATATTTGAATGAATATGTATGTGGGGGGTATGTGTGTGCATAAGTGTGTGTGTGAATGTGTGTGCATGCATGCGAATACCTGAGTGTGTTGTGTGTGTGTCTGAATATGTGTAGGCGTGCGTGCATGTTAGAGTGACACGGGCGAGTGTCCTTGTGGATGTGTGTGTTTCATGAGTGTGATTGTGCGAGTATGTGTGCGGCTGCCAACTTCCTCCCTTTACTGGCAGCAAGATAAGATGACATATGAGCTCTGCCCTTTGACCAGAAAGCTTGAGGAAGTTGTCCGAGGACAGTCCTGGCCATGGAGAAGAGAAGACTTTATCTCCGTGCCACAGGAGAGGTTGTCAAGTGGCCTCTGACAAGCTGGAGCATAGCAATCCGAATGGCGCTAATGCCAGTCCGGCTCCCAGAGCCATGCCACGTCAGGGCTGCTCGCTGCCTGAGGTCTCCTGGGCTTCCCTTTTCTTCTGGATGAGTTGAGTGAAGAGGGAAGTGGTCAAGTGCTAGAGGGGGAGAGGCCCAGGCTTTAGAGTCAGCAAACCTGGGCTCAAATTCGTGCTCTTCCTCCGGACTCCGAGGGACTGTGGGCAAGCTACTGAATGGTTCTGCCCTCGGATTCCCTATCTGATGAGCAGAGCAGTAATACCCAACACGAAAGTTCATAGTGAAAATCAAAAGAGCCAATGCATCAAAAAAAAAAAAAAAGCCACTAGGAACAGTATTTTGCACAAAGTATGTACTTAATAAATGATATTATTGTTCCAATGAACAATGAAGAAACTAACTGTTTCTTCCAAGTCAGCACTTTGGGCCAAACCATTAACTCTCACAGAGGAGCCAATAAATATGGGAGGTTTGCAGAAGCACTTTAGCCCATCTTACTTGTACATTAGGACACTTTGGAAGGCATTTACAAGAGAGGCCCCAGTGTCAGAAAGAATTAGTATACCAGAACAGTGACAGCCCTCCTCTCAGTCACCTGGAATCAGCCCTTCACTTTCCAAGAGGAAAGTAGAAAAGTCCCTATTATGCAATAAACCCAATTCAACAGCTGAGAATTCTGCCTAGAGTGAATCATGCCTCTTTAAAAATGAAACACTACACCTCTAAGCGTGAGTTGATTGCCTGACTTTTCAAGGACCAGAAAATGAAATAAAGAAAGGAACTCTCAACAGGGAGGCCACCGTGTCACAGAGGAGAACCAAGTCAGAACAATGACTGAGTGGCTGGCCGAGGCCACCTGCCTCGGAGGCGGGAATTGAGTCAATAAAGGCACTAAACAAACAGTTGGGCTTTAGTGTTCTAAATCGGTTTGTACAGCGGTTATAGCTTGTGGGCCCAGGAGCCCTGAAAGCCTGCACACGTCCTCTATTAAATCTGAGCCAACCTCCCAGGGCCAACGCTTTGTTTACTCAGTCTTTCATTGCAAAATGGCCACCCCATTAGGGCCACAAGCTGAGCGATTGGCGCAGGAGACAGAGGGAGGAGGCGCCGAGAGGGGGCAGCGTCTGCATCCACAGGTGTGCTGGCTCCCTGCAGGAGAAAGTGATGGCTGCATATCCCTCACAGAGAAAGGCTTGGCTTCCCCTAACCTAAGTAAAGCAGAAGACTCAGGTGAAGAGATCAAAATGGGAGGAAAAAAAGGCATAAAACACATCCCGTCAGTTTGAGACAGTCTTGGAAAGAGCTTTTAAGATTCTTGCTGCAAGGTCGGGAAAGGACCTGAGAGGAAAGAGGGTGGCTCTCAGAGGCTCCAGGTCATGGTGGAAAAGGTCTCAGCCCTCAGCCAGTAACGGTCCTTCACCTTCCATCCATGCACTTAAACATGGCTCCACTTTAGTAGCAGAGTCCTTTAGCATTTGGGCAGACTAGGATTAAAGGACTTTGGGAGTGTGTGCTGTGATCTCACACCTGATAAACGACACAATGTTGTGTCAATGAACAAACCATATTTACATGCACAAGAGGTAGTTTTGTCACCACCAAGAGCTGGCATTATTTTTGAAGGGAAGAGAATAGGACAGGATGGTTCTCATAATAAACCCTAACTTCACAACATTGCGCATTTCAGAGGCAGTAAGGAGGGGAGACCAATAGTGTGCCCGAAGACACGGAGCTTCCACGCAAGCACAAGGCATTATTTCAGACAGATGAGCCTCATCCTTAATGCTTCCTGCTTCCAACGACGCACCTGCGTCTCATTCCCGAACAGCGAGGAGGGTTTTCTGGGGATGAGACACAAGCGGATCACAGGAAGTAAGAGGACATCAACACCCTCCTCCCCGACCTTATCCAAGCCTGACCTCCTATAAATCTCCCTAAAATTCCCTCTCTTCTTTTATCAAAATTCTCTTTCCTTCAGTACAGTGGTTCTCAAATGGGGGAGGGGATGGGGTGGAATTTGCCCCCAAGGAGACATTGTCAATGTCTGGAGACATTTTAGTGGTTCCAGCTGGGGGTTGGACTGCTCTGGCATCTCCTGTGTGAAGGGGCCAGAGATAGGGCCAAGCATCCTGCAAGGTGTAGGGCAGTGCCTCCCCACACCAAAGAATCATTCTGCGCCCCCTGTCCCCAGTACTGTGGATAAAATGAAAGTTCTTGTGGTCAGGATTCTCACCTGGCCCTGGTTGGCTAGCTCACTACACACCTGTGGGCAATACATTGCTATTGACTCTATATAAAGAGCTCTGCCCAGTTGTCTGGGACACAGTGGCATGGCTTTAAGGCTGCAGGAAAGCAGAGCAGCGTCTGGAGTGGTGGCAGTGCTGAGGACAGAGGCCCAGAGGACGGCTGTGAGGGATGACTGTGCAGGGAGAGAGGCCCAGAGGACGGCTGTGCAGACAGAGAAGCCCAGGGGATGGCTGTGTGGGCAAAGAGGCCCAGAGGCAGAGACCGGCTTGCTGCATGCAGACTTGCTCTGAGTGAACAGGATTTTAGTGACTGACCTGCCACCTGGAAATAAAGTTGGGTATAACCCTTTCACCCCAAGAATGTTCTACTGCTATTCTTTGGTCACACTGAATCCATAGCAAACTTGCCCTGGGCTGAAACCCATTGGCAAGACAAGTACTTAGGCCACAAACCCCTGCTTTCATGTCTTGACATCACAGCTGTGTTATTGAAAAGAATTTATTTGCACTAATTCACAATAAGGTTTGGATATTCAATAGTCCACGTATAACCTGACAGGGACAGGAGAAATACTCTGTATATGTGTGTTGTGGAGCCATTACTCTTTCAATCTCAACGTTAAGGCACCCACCTATGTGTTCCATGGGTAGAAAGAGCAGCCCTGGCCCCTCATTTGGGCAAGGACTAAAAGGAAGACCCAGGTGTGCCCTCTTCCCTACCTGCAATTGATGGAAGGCACAAGCATTGACTGAGACACCATCCTGGTCCAGTTTCCATGTGATGGGAGTGATTCTAAGTTAAAAGATTGAAGGCATAGCAAAGGTTGGCATGCAGAATGGATACACCAGCCCTGATGCCTACTTCTGCACCCCTCTGTAAACTGTGTGCAAAAACGCACCGAATCAATCTCTCCTGTCAGGGGTTCTCAGCGCTGGTGTATGCTAGAATCCCCTGAGGAGGCTTACGGAATCCTGATGCCCCAGGTCATTTCATGAGAACCCCCAGAGGTGAAACCCAGACATCAGTATTTTCTTAAATTCAATTTTTATTGAGGTATAACATGCATATAAAAAGTGCATATATCTCCAGCAATTCCACTCTGGAAATATACACAAGGAATTGAAAGCAGGGCCTTGAAAGTGGCACCCATGTTCATAGCAGCATTATTCCAAATAGCCAAGAGCTGGAAGTAACCCAAGTGCTCATCAATGCATGAAAGGTTAAACAAACTGTGGAAAACATCCAATGAAATAGTATGCAGCCTTAAAAAGAAAGGAAATGTGGGTATATGCTGCAACATGAACAAACCTTGACATTATACTAAGTGAAATAAGCCAGTCTCAAAAAAAACAAATACTGTACTGTTAATAATCCCATTGATATGAGGTACTAGAGTAGTCAAATTCATAGAGACAGAGAGTAGAGTGGTAGTTGCCAGGAGCTGAGGGGAGGGGTGAATGGGAATTGTTGTTTAATGGGTGTAGAGTTTCAGTTTTGCAAGAGGAAAAGAGTTCTGGGGATTGACTGCACAACAAAATGAATGTACTTAATACTACTGAACTTCATACTTAAAAATGGTTAAAATGGGAAATTTCATGTTATATTTTACCATAATTTTTTAAGTGCATATATCAAAAGAATACAGCCTGATGAATTTTTACAAAATTAACATCTGTATAACCAGCACCCAGGAAAAGAAATTAAATATTACCAGCATCCCATAAGCCCCCTTCATAACCCTTCCTTGCCCTCTCTCAGTCACTACCGCTACCTCAAGGGTAAAGGTATTCTCACTTCTAACACAATAGCATAAGCGTAATTTTTAATGGATCTGCAGTTGTTTATGGATATATCATATTTTATTTAACCATTCTCCATTCTTTTAATTGGACTTGGAAGATGCTTTTAAAAAATACATGAGATACTTTGGACATATATTTCTGTCCACATCTCTACATTCTTGGAATAGATTTATTCCTAGAGGTGGAATTTCCTAGCCAAGTGGTCTGAAATTTGTAAAGCTTCTTGATTTTTAGGGGCATCAGTTTCCAGGGGACCACGATGTGCAGCTGTGGCAGAGAATCACAGCATCGGTTTGTGAAGTGCTTCTGATTTGTTCCCTAAGCAATAACCACCCACGATAGTTGCTTGGACTTGATCCCAGTCAAAATTCTTTACAAATTCAAAGGATACAGATGTAGCTGTTGGGATGTGTTCAGCTGCAAGGAACATTAGCCAATTGGACATCACTTTAGCAACACTTCTCCCCAGACAAGAAATCCAAGGTACGTAGATAAACAAAGAATTTGGAGTTAAGAAGAGAAGAAAGCAAGCAATCGGTATAAAGCATCCCTTTTACACCTTTTTTAGAACAACATGTAAATCTATCCAGGGAGAAAAAGGCATGTAGTGGGAGAGGGAATCTCAGTAAATAAATCATAAAGTCTTAGGCCAGATACCTGATTAAGTATTCAAATTTACTATTTCATTTGATTTGACACACACAGAAATATGGAAGAGGTACTGCTGCCTCGACTTCACATCAGATCCCAGTCAGAGATTTAAAGGATGTGTCCAGGATCATGCAGTCAGCCAGCAAGGGTCCGCGACTCAACATAGTCTCCATCCTGGTGACCTGGGCACTTACCCTGCCAGGGGGCAGTTTTCACACACTTGTATCAGGTGGTCTTGAAATTTTATTTTAGACATAGCCATTGACCTGAGAGCCATTTTCAGCAATTTTATATTAATGTTCAGCTAGAAGCAGAACAAAGAATAGATCTGAAACATTGGCTATAGCTTCAGAAGCCAGTCAGAGATTAAGGACAGTTTAGTAAAAGCTTTGAGATTTTATGGGCCTTGGAATCCAAAGCCCATCACTGTGTGACCCTCTCTGGATTCCCAAGGACACCTTCTTCCTGGTGGGCCAGGCATAAAACTCAGTTACCATTAACTTGCTTCATGATAAGGTAGTCGTGAATGGCGATGGCCCTTTTGAGCTCAGTGCATTTCCAAGAGATTTCTCTCCTGATGTTTCCCAGCCACAGATTCCACCTGTTTCTTTTCTTATATATAGCATGAAGAACAGCTTTTCTGGGCCCAGAAATGGACAAACCTTGTAGCTGAATTAAGATGAGCTCACTCAGCACAACTCAGAGAGAGCTGCACCTTCCCAGTCTGTTAACAATACCTTTAATAACATTAAAATGTCTTATGAGAAGAGCAAATTACTATTGCCATGAGAACTCCAGAATAGAGTTGACATTCTCAGCCTCAACCTTTCCTCAACAAGGCATTTAGCATTTAATAAGTTCTGGGATTAGGGGCTTTCTTCTCCAGAGAGCAATATTAGCTGGAGTCTGCAAACATGGCAGTTACCTAAATGTTGAATGTTTTCTGCAAACTTCCAGAACATATTTAATTAAATGCTAACTATTTCTCATACTTCTACAGCAGTTATACTCTTCTCCATATATGCCCACACAGAAATAAAAAAGAAATCTCCAGACATTTCCAAACTGGGAATTTTATGTAATTTTTTTTCTTATCATTCACAATTTTAAATGTAACACTGATGTGACCAGAAATGTCAGTTTTGGATTTAAAAAATGACAGTTTAATAAATCTAGAAACTGGATATTAATCTTAAAAGAAGAAATTATTTCATTTTTATAGAGACAAAAATACATTTCTGGGTATCACTCTGTCTATGTCATTTTGCTAAGTGAATTCCATCCATCATCCTCGTTGTTCAATCCAGGTAATGTCAGCTGAAACAGAAGCAGCACCCAGTAGTTTCAATCAGCAGAGGTAAGAACAGCAAGGACAGACCGTCCAAAATGCATGCAGCCCTGGATTTTTCACTATTTATCTTTAAGCAGCAGATATTCCATCCATCCAAACTCGCCAAGGATGACACTGCTTGTATCATTCATAACAGTTTCCATTTATACATTCCACTAGAATATAGAAACACATGCAAAGTCAAGTGGAAAATTAAGGACACACCTTCACAACATGATGAAGTCATATAAAAATGCTATGCAACCCTTTTCGGCTGTATCAGTTCTGATCGTGGTTTTCTTTTGCTTTTTTTCAAGTAAAATTTTGTTCTTGAATTCATTTCCTGTTTTTTCATTGATGTTTAGACACAGAATCATCAAAACTGATAACTAATGTCAAAAGCGATTCTATGGTTTTCATTAAAAAAGAAGGGGGGACCTATTTTCACTGTGGGATGCCTGCTGACATCTTTTTAGTTCTCATGATAGGTCAAGCTCACACCTAGAACAAGTGCTTCCCTGCTCCTAAAACAGCTGTGGGTGGAAAATGGAAGGAATATTTAAAAAATCTATTTGTTAACAAAGCTATTCACACTTGGCTTGTATGGGTCAGCCAAACTGCTGATCTGTGCTCTTCAGAACAGTCCGTCTGCTTCCTTGTGTTGGACTTTCCCTGCAGTGTGACCAACTAACTCATAACTGAAGGGATGTCAGTCTAGCTGCCCCCTCATCTCCTAATGGCGTCTGGTCTCAATGCTGAGGGCTTCCGCCAGTGGTGTGCTGGTAAATATTTAACAACAGACTCTCCAAAGGGAAAAGTTTTGTATCTGCTAATTCCCTTAGTGTAAATACATTCACCATGGCTGATTTCAAGCTCTCAACTTGAGGACACTGAAGGCAGAGTTGGGAAGAGGTGTGCATGATTGGTTCTAGCAAGCTGGTGAGAGCTGGCTCCACACCCCAGAAGCTTTAGCCTGGAGACCAGCTCCCTGGTGCCTGTGCCAGAGTTCCGCACCTTCTCTTCCTTGTGAGCAGGAGGTTGAGGGGCCAGGCCACTGCTGACTTTGGCCACCAAACAGGAAAGTACTCAAGCCGAAGGCAAATCTCGCCAGCTGTGGTGCCTTACTTTATAACCTTAATGACTCTTCTGTCCTATTACACCCCCAGAGACAATGACCAACCAGCCTCACGGGAAATGTAGCCAATGAATGCTGTTGGCGTGTAATTATACCCACTGTGCTAAAATCGCTGGAAGCCATCACTCAGCATGGTTGACAGGCTAAATGGAGTAGAAATTACATTTGAATTCAGACTTGATGGGGACTGGTTTGTGCATTTTGATCTAAATTAATAAGCAAGAATGATTAAATTGTTACAGAAAAGAAAAAAGAAAGGATGTAGAGTCCTACCAAACATCAAGCAGAGTAAAAGGTGTTGGTTAGTTAGAAGTGAAGAACTTTATCTTCAAACCTTATCTCAGACTCCAGGTGGAGGATGATGTAGATTTAGAACACCCTGGGCATCATTCAAGTTTTCCACATAAATTATAGCCAAATAATAAATATACGTTTTTTCACCAGTAAAAGATGCATTTATGCTGCCCTACATGGTGAATTTCTTCTAAATTATTTGGAAGAACAAATTATAAAATAAATCTTTGTTGTGTTTCCCTAGTTTCTAAGGATTGCATGGAGAAATGACTTTAGTTTGCCTAATTTCTAAACCATCAAGGTATTAGGACTCATACTTGCCAAAATCATTGATCCAGTTAAGGGAGTCAACCTGGAAGCCTCTTAACAATTTAGTCATGCTTATATATGAAGAATTATTTTTAAAACATCTTTTTAGAGTTTGTTTAGGACTAGTTTATACCATACGGTAAAACCAACAGTAGTAATGATTTTTATTTATTTATTTATTTTGGCATCATTAATCTACAATTACATGTGCAACATTATGGTTACAAGACTCCCCATATCATCAAGTCCCCCCCACCAACCCCATTACAGTCACTGTCCATCGGCGTAGTGAGATGCTATAGAGTCACTACTTGTCTTCTCTGAGTTGTACAGCCCTCCCCGTGCCTCCCCACATTGTCTGCTAATCATAATGCCCCTTTTTCCCCCTTTTCCCTCCCTTCCCACCCGTCCTCCTCCATCCCTTTCCCTTCAGTAACTGTTAGTCCATTCTTGGGTTCTGTGAGTCTGCTGCTGTTTTGTTCCTTCAGTTTTTCTCTTTGTTCTTATACTCCACATATGAGTGAAATCATTTGATACTTGTCTTTCTCTGCCTGGCTTATTTCACTGAGAATAATACCCTCTAGCTCCATCCATGTTGTTGCAAATGGTAGGATTTGTTTTCTTCTTATGGCTGAATAATATTCCATTGCGTATATGTAGAACACCTTCTTTATCCATTCATCTACTGATGGACACTTAGGTTGCTTCCATTTCTAGGCTATTGTAAATAGTGCTGCGATAAACATAAGGGTGCATATATCTTTTTCAAACTGGGCTGCTGCATTTTTAGGGTAAATTCCTAGGAGTGAGATTCCTGGGTCAAATGGTATTTCTATTTTGAGTTTTTTGAGGAACCTCCATACTGCTTTCTACAATGGTTGAACTAATTTGCATTCCCACCAGCAGTGCAGGAGGGTTCCCTTTTCTCCACATCCTCTCCAACATTTGTTGTTTGTGTTTTGGATGTTGGCCATCCTTACTGGTGTGAGGTGATATCTCATTGTGGTTTTAATCTGCATTTCTCTGATGATTAGCACTGTGGAGCATCTTTTCATGTGCCTGTTGGCCATCTGAATTTCTTCTTTGGTGAAGAGTCTATTCATGTCCTCTGTCCATTTTTTAATTAGATTATTTGTTTTTTGTTTGTTGAGGTGCATGAGCTCTTTATATATTTTGGATGTCAACCCCTTATCGGATATGTCATTTATGAATATATTCTCCCATACTGTAGGATGTCTTTTTGTTCTACTGATGGTGTCCTTTGCTGTACAGAAGCTTTTCAGCTTGATATACTCCCACTTGTTCATTTTTGCTTTTGTTTCCCTTGCCCGGAGAGATATGTTCATGAAGAAGTTGCTCATGTTTCTGTCCAAGAGATTTTTGCCTATGTTTTTTTCTAAAGTTTTATGGTTTCATGACTTACATTCAGGTCTTTGATCCGTTTTGAGTTTACTTTTGTGTATGGGGTTAGACAGTAATCCAGTTTCATTCTCTTACATGTAGCTGTCCAGTTTTGCCAACACCAGCTGTTGAAGAGGCTGTCATTTCCCCATTGAATATCCATGGCTCCTATATTGTATATTAATTGAACGTATATGTTTGGGTTAATATCTGGACTCTCTATTCTGATCCACTGGTCCATGGGTCTGTTCTTGTGCCAGTACCAAATTGGCTTGATTACTGTGGCTTTGTAGTAGAGCTTGAAGTCAGGTAGCATAATTCCCCCCGTTTTATTCTTCCTTCTAAGGATTGCTTTAGCTATTCGGGGTCTTTTGTGTTTCCATATGAATTTTAGAACTATTTGTTCCAGTTCATTGAAGAATGCTGTTGGTATTTTGATAGGGATTGCACTGAATCTGTAGATTGCTTTAGGTAATATAGCCATTTTGACAATATTTATTCTTCCTAGCCAAGAGCATGGGATGAATTTCCATTTGTCAGTGCCCTTTTTAATTTCTCTTCGGAGTGCCTTGTAGTTTTCAGGGTATAGGTCTTTCACTTACTTGGTTAGGTTTATTCCTAGGTATTTTATTCTTTTTGATGCAATTGTGAATGGAATTGTTTTCTTGATTTCTCTTTCTATTAGCTCATCATTAGTATATAGGAAAGCAACAGATTTCTGTGTATTAATTTTGTATCCTGCAACTTTGCTGAATTCAGATATTAGTTCTAGTAGTTTTGGAGTGGAGTCTTTAGGGTTTTTAATGTACAATATCATGTCATCTGCAAACAGGGACAGTTTAACTTCTTCTTTGCCAACTGGATGCCTTGTATGTCTTTGTTTTGTCTGATTGCTGTGGCTAGGACCTCCAGTACTGTGTTGAATAGAAGTGGGAAGAGTGGAAATCCTTGTCTTGTTCCTGATCTTAAAGGAAAAGCTTTCAGCTTCTTGCTGTTAAGTATAATGTTGGCTGTGGGTTTGTCATATATACCCTTTATTATGTTGAGGTACTTGCCCTCTATGCCCATTTTGTTGAGAGTTTTCATCATGAATGGATGTTATTTTGTCAAATGCTTTTTCAGCTGTGGAGATGATCATGTGGTTTTTGTTCTTCTTTTTGTTGATGTGGTGGATGATATTGATGGATTTTCGAATGTTGTACCATCCTTGCATCGCTGAGATGAATCCCACTTGGTCATGGTGTATGATCCTCTTGATGTATTTTTGAATTTGGTTTGCTAATATTTTGTTGAGTATTTTTGCATCTATGTTCATCAGGGATATTGATCTGTAATTTTCTTTTTTTGTGGTGTCTTTGCCTGGTTTTGGTATTAGAATGATGCTGGCTTCATAGAATGAGTTTGGGAGTGTTCCCTCCTCCTCTATTTTTTGGAAAGCTTTAATGGGAATGGGTATTATGTCTTCTCTATATGTCTGATAAAATTCAGAGGTGAATCCATCTGGCCCAGGAGTTTTGTTCTTGGGTAGTTTTTTGATTACCAATTCAATTTTGTTGCTGGTAATTGGTCTGTTTAGATTTTCTGTTTCTTTCTGGGTCAGCCTTGGAAGGTTGTATTTTTCTAAGAAGTCCATTTCTTCTAGGTTTTCTAGCTTGTTAGCATATAGATTTTCATAGTATTCTCTATTAATTCTTTGTATTTCTGTGGGGTCCATCGTGATTTTTCTTTTCTCATTTCTGATTCTGTTTATGTGTGTAGATTCTCTTTTTCTCTTAATAAGTCTCGCTAGGGGTATATCTATTTTGTTTATTTTTTCAAAGAAACAGCTCTTGGTTTCATTGATTTTTTTCTATTGTTTTATTCTTCTCAATTTTATTTATTTCTTCTCTGATCTTTATTATGTCCCTTCTTCTGCTGACTTTGGGCCTCAATTTTTCTTCCTCCTCCAATTTCAATAATTGTGACTTTAGACTATTCAGTTGGGATTGTTCTTCCTTCTTTAAATAGGCCTGGATTGCAATATACTTTCCTCTTAGAACTGCCTTTGCTGTGTCCCACAGAAGTTGCGGCTTTGTGTTGTTGTCATTTGTCTCCATATATTGTTTGATCTCTGTTTTAATTTGGTCATTGACCCATTTATTATTTAGGAGCATGTTATTAATCCTCCATGTATTTGTGAGCCTTTTTGTTTTCTTTCTAAAATTTATTTCTAGTTTTATACCTTTGTGATCTGAGAAGTTGGTTGGTAGAATTTCAATATTTTAAAATTTACTGAGGTTCTTTCTGTGGCCTAGTATGTGGTCTATTCTGTAAAATGTTCCATGTGCACTTGAGAAGAATGTGTATCCTGTTGCTCTTGGGTGTAGAGTTCTGTAGATGTCTGTTAGGTCCATCTGTTCTAGTGTGTTGTTCAGTGCCTCTGTGTCTTTACTTATTTTCTGTCTGGTTGATCTGTCCTTTGGAGTGAGTGGTGTGTTGAAGTCTCCTAAAATGAATGCATTGCTGTCTATTTCCTCCTTTAATTCTGTTATTATTTGTTTCACATATGCTGGCGCTCCTGTGTTGGGTGCATATATATTTATAATGGTTATATCTTCTTGTTGGACTGACCCTTTTATCATTATGTAATGTCCTTCTTTATCTCTTGCTACTTTCTTCGTTTTGAAGTCTATTTTGTCTGATACAAGTACTGCAACACCTACTTTTTTCTCCCTGTTGTTTGCATGAAATATCTTTTTCCATCCCTTCAGTTTTAGTCTGTGTATCTTTGGGTTTGAGGTGAGTCTCTTGTAAGCAGCATATAGATGGGTCTCGCTTTTTTATCCATTCTGTTACTCTGTGTCTTTTGATTGGTGCATTCAGTCCATTTACATTTAGGGTGATTATTGACAGATATGTACTTATTGCCATTGCAGGCTTTGGGTTCGTGGTTACCAAAGGTTCAAGGGTAGCTGTTTACTATCTAACCGTCTAACTTAACTCTCTTATTAAGCTATTATAAACACAGTCTGATGATTCTTTATTACTCTCCCTTCTTATTCCTCATCTATTCTTTATATGTTAGGTGTTTTATTCTGTACTCTTTTATGTTTCCTTTGACTGTTTTTGTGGAAAGTTGATTTTATTTTTTGCCTTTAGCTGGTATTTGGATGGTCTGCTTTCTTTGCTGTGATTTTATTTTCTCTGGTGACATCTATTTAGCCTTATGAGTGCTTCCCTCTAGAGCAGTCCCTTTAAAATATCCTGTAGAGGAGGTTTGTGGGAGGCAAATTCCCTTAACTTTTGCCTTTCTGGAAATCGCTTAATCCCTCCCTCAAATTTAAACGATAACTGTGCTGGATACAATATTCTTGGTCCAAAGCCCTTCTGTTTCATTGTGTTAAATATATCATGCCATTCTCTTCTGGCCTGTACGGTTTCTGTTGAGAAGTCTGATGATAGGCTGATGGGTTTTCCTTTGTAGGTGATCTTTTTTCTCTCTCTGGCTGCCTTTAATACTCTGTCCTTGTCTTTGATCTTTGCCATGTTAATTATTATGAGTCTTGGTGTTGTCCTCCTTGGGTCTCTTGTTTTGGGAGATCTGTGTGCTTCCATGGTCTGAGAGACTATTTCCTTCCCCAGCTTGGGGAAGTTTTTGGCAATTATTTCTTCAAATACACTTTCTATCCCTTTTTCTCTCTTCTTCTTCTTCTGGTACCCCTATAATGCAAATATTGTTCCGTCTGGATTGGTCACACTGTTCTCTTAATATTCTTTCATTCCTAGAGATCCTTTTCTCTCTCTCTGCCTCAGATTCTCTGTACTCCTGTTCTCTGATTTCTATTCCATTAACAGTCTCTTGCACCTCGTCCAGTCTGCTCTTAAGCCCGTCAATCGACTGTTTCATTTCTGTAATGTCCCTCCTGACTTTATCCCTTAGCTCTTGCATATTTCTTTGTAGGTCCATCAGCATGGTTATGTCTTTTATTCTGAATTCTTTTTTAGGAAGATTGTTTAAAATCTATCCCACCAGGCTCTCTCCCTTGGGTTGTCTGGGTGATTTTTGACTGGACCAGATTCTTCTGTCTTTTCATGGTGATAGAAGTGGTTGCAGGCGGGTGACACATGTGTCAGCTGGAAGAACAAAGTCCCTTTCTGCTTGTTGTTCACCTTGCCCTTCTCCACAACCTGTGCCAGTTACCACACACCAGGAGGCAATCTCTGGGATAATCCCCTGAGCTTCCATGATCAGGGCCACCCTCATGCTAGCCTAGAGCACTGCGGGGGCGTGACAGCCACGCCGGGTGCGTTCTACTGCAAGGATGGGCCCTTTCACAACTTCCGGACCTTGTTCTGGCTTCCACAGCCTATGCTGGTTACCTGCACACAGGAGGCAATCTCTGGGATAATGCCCTGAGCTGCCATGGGCAGGGCCACCCTCAGGCTAGCCTAGAGCACTGCGGGTGCGTTCTACTGCCCAGACGGCCCCTTCGCACCTTCCGGACCTTGCTCCAGCTTCCACTGTTGTTCTGGGTCAGCTGTGCACTGGGAGGAGACTCTGTGTGGTGGCCGTGGGTGGGGCTGCTCTCTGGCTGCTCCGCAGCTGTGGTGGTTCAGCTGGCACCGGCAGGGGAAAACGAATGGCAGGCTGCTTATTGCCATGAGGCACTTCGGGGCTGCTTTACCCAGCAGGGGTTTAGGAGGCCCAAAATTCCTCGAGATTCAAAGCTTGCTAGGCTGAGTGTGCTGGGACAATTTTCTTCAGCTGTTGGGCCCTTGTCCCTTTAAGACTTTTAAAAAATGCCCGCTTTTCTTTTGTCCCAGGGGAACCAGCTATGGGGACCCACTCTGGAGAGACTGAGATTCCAGCTGCTTGTGGAAAGCAGGGATCCATATCCGGCTGCTCTGGGACAAAAGAAAGGCGGGCAGTCTGCGAGACTTTCTTACAAGGAAGCCCTTAGCAAGAGGGCTGCTAAAGGGGCAAAGATTGCACAGAGCTTACTGCTCAGGAGAGAGGACAGGTAGACAAAATTGTCCGGGTGCCCTCTGCCCAGCAGGTTGGGAGCTTTGCCATATAGATTCTCATATTTAAGGAGGAAAAAGAAATCTTCCTCCTTAGACTATCTTCAGGTGCTCCAGCTCCGTGGATGGCTGGCTACACAGCTCCAAGGACCCCCTCGGTGATATGCAGCCTACTGTGCCTTTCTCTAGCTAGTTCTGGCTCACAAACTGGCAAACACTACCCTGGCATTAGCCCAGCCAGAGGGAAGATCTGTCTACAGCAAAAACAAACACAAAGCATAGAGGCTTATACCTGTGTACTCAGCCCACTGGTTCAGGCAGTGGAGACAGGCATCACAGCCGGGAAGCAGGAAACAGTTCTTTCCTCCCCCCAGGCACCAATATCACTCCCTGTGACCCCCGACATTGCTTCAGGGGCTGAGCAGATCCAAGGAGTAGATCTTCTGGGCACCAGAGGGCGCCATATACAAATATGAAATGCCAAAGGAACCTGATTCAGAGTAAAATTATTAATACAACTTCTGAGAAAGATTTAAATGACATCAACCTCATGACTCTTCCTGAAAGGAAGTTCAAAATAAAAATCATTAACATGCTCATGGAGGTACAGAAAGATATTCAAGAACTAAGGAATGAATTCTGGTCAGAGATCCAATCATTGAAGAGCACAATGGACAGTATTAAAAGCAGATTGGATACGGTGGAGGAGACGATAAATGAAATAGAAATTAGAGAAGAGGAATACAAAGAAGCTGAGGCACAGAGAGAAAAAAGGATCTCAAAGAATGAAAGAATATTGAGAGAACGGTGTGACCAATCCAAACGGAACAATATTCGCATTACAGGGGTACCAGAAGAAGAAGAGAGAGAAAAAGGGATAGAAAGTGTCTTTGAGGAGGTAATTGCTGAAAACTTCCCCAGTCTGGGGAAAGAGACAGTCTCTAAAGCCAAGGAGGTGCACAGATCTCCCAACACAAGGGACCCAAGGAAGACAAAATCAAGACATATAGTAATTAAAATGGCAAAGATCAAGGATAAGGACAGACTATTAAAAGCAGCCAGAGAGAGAAATAAGATCACATACAGAGGAAAGCCCATCAGGCTATCATCAGACTTCTCAACAGAAACCTTACAGGCCAAAAGGGAGTGGCATGATGTATTTAATGCAATGAAGCAGAAGGGCCTTGAACCAAGAATACTTTAAACAGCAAGATTATTATTTATATTTGAAGGAGGGATTAAACAATTTCCAGATAAGCAAAAGCTGAGAGAATTTACCTCCTACAAACCATCTCTACAGTGTATTTTGGAGGGACTGCTATAGATGGAAGTGTTCCTAAGGTTTAATAGCTGTCACCAGAGGTAATAAAACCACAGTAAAGAAAGTAGAACAGTTAATTACTAAACAAATGCAAAATTAAATTAACTATCCAGAAAGTCAATCAAGGGACAGACAAAGAGTACAGAATATGATACCCAATATATAAAAAACGGAGGAGGAAGAAAAGGGAGGAAGGGAAAAAAAAGAACCTTTAGATTGTGTTTGTAAGAGCATATTAAGTGAGTTAAGTTAGACTCTTAGAAAGTAAGGAAGTTAACCTTAAACCTTTGGTAACCATGAATCTAAAGCCTGCAATGCCAATAAATACATACGATAATCACTCTACATGTAAATGGACTGAATGCACCAATCAAAAGACATAGAGTCACTGAATGGATAAAAAAACAAGACCTATCTATATGCTGCCTACAAGAGACTCACTTTAAACCCAAGATATACACAGACTAAAAGTGAAGGGATGGAAAAAGATATTTCATGCAACTAATAGGGAGAAAAAAGCAGGAGTTGTAGTACTTGTATCAGACAAAATAGACTACAAAACAAAGAAAGTCACAAGAGACAAAGAAGGATATTACGAAATGATAAAAAGGTCAATCCAACAAGAAGATATAACCATTATAAATAATCTATGCACCCAACACAGGAGCACCTACATATGTGAAACAAATACTAACAGAATTAAAAGAAGAAATAGAAGCAATGCATTCATTCCAGGAGACTTTAACACTCCACTCACTCTGAAAGACAGATCAACCAGACAGAAAATAGTAAAGAGACAGAGGCACTGAACAACACAATAGAACAGATGGACCTAAAAGACATCTACAGAACTCCATACCCAAAAGCAACAGAAAACACATTCTTCTCAAGTGCACATGGAACATTTTCAAGAATAGATCATATCATAGGCCACAAAAAGAGCCTCGGTAAATTTATAAAGATTGAAATTGTACCAGCCAATTTCTCAGACCACAAAGGTATGAAACTAGAAATAAATTATGCAAAGAAAATGAAAAATCCCACAAACACATGGAGGCTTCACAACATGCTCCTAAATAACCAATGGATCAATGACCAAAAAAAAACAGAGATCAAGCAGTATATGGAGACAAATGACAACAATAATTCAAAATCTGTGTGATGCAGCGAAGGCCGTGCTAAGAGGAAAGTATACTGCAATACAGGCCTACCTCAGGAAAGAAGAACAATCCCATGTGAGCAGTATAAACTCACAATAAACGAAACTAGAAAAAGAAGAATAAATGAGGAGGCCCAAAGTCAGTAGAAGGAGGGACATAATAAAGATTGGAGCAGAAATAAATAAAATTGAGAAGAATAAAACAATAGAAAGAATCAATGAAAGCAAGAGCTGGTTCTTTGAGAAAATAAACAAAATAAATAAACCCCTAGCCAGATTTATCAGGAAAAAAAGAGAGTCTACACACATAAACAGAATCAGAAATGAAAAAGAAAAAACCACTACGGATACCACAGAAATACAAAGAATTATTAGAGAATACTATGAAAAATTATATGGTAACAAACTGGATAACCTAGAAGAATGGACAGCTTTCTAGAAAAATACAACCTTCCAAGGCTGACCCAGAAAGAAACAGAAAATCTCAACAGATCAATTATCAGCAACGAAATTGAACTGGTAATCAAAAACCTACCTAAGAACAAAGTGCCTGGACCAGATGGCTTCACCGCTGAATTTTATCAAACATTTAGTGAAGACCTAATACCCTCCTCCTTAAAGTTTTCAAAAGAGTAGAAGAGGGTGTACTTCCAAACTCATTCTATGTGGCCAGCATCACTCTAATATCAAAACCAGGCAGAGACACCACAAAAAAAGAAAATTACAGACCAATATCCCTGATGAACAGAGATGCAAAAATACTCAACAAAATATTAGCAAACCAAATTCAAAAATACATCAAAAAGATCATCCATCATGATCAAGTAGGATTTATACCAGGGATGCAAGGATGGTACAACATTCAAAATTCCAACAACATCATCCACCACATCAACAAAAAGAAGGACAAAAACCACATGATCATCTCCATAGATGCTGAAGAAGCATTTGACAAAATTCAACATCCATTCATGATAAAAACTCTTAACAAAATGGATATAGAGGGCAAGTACCTCAACATAATAAAGGCCATATATGAAAAACTCACAGCCAACATTATACTTAACAGTGAGAAGCTGAAAGGTTTTCCTTTACGATTGGGAACAAGACAAGGATGTCCACTCTTCCCACTTCTATTCAATATAGTACTGGAGGTCTTAGCCACAGCAGTCAGACAACACAAAGAAATGAAAGGCATCCAGATTGGCAAGGAAGACGTTAAACGGTCCCTGTTTGCAGATGACATGATATTGTACATAAAAAAACCCTAAAGAATCCACTCCAAAACTACTAGATCTAATATCAGAATTCAGCAAAGTTGTGGGATACAAAATTAATATGCAGAAATCTGTGGCATTCCTATACACTAACAATGAACTAGCAGAAAGAGAAATCAAGAAAACAATTCCATTCACAATTGCATCCAAAAGAATAAAATACCTAGGAATAGACCTAACCAAGGAAGTGAAAGACCTATACTCTGAAAACTACAAGACACTCATGAGAGAAATTAAAGAAGATACCAATAAATGGAAACACATCCCATGCTCATGGATTGGAAGAATTAATATTGTCAAAATGGCCATCCTGCCTATAGCAATCTACAGATTCAATGCAATTCCTATTAAAATACCAACAGCGTTTTTCAACGAACTAGAGAAAATCATTCTAAAATTCATATGGAACCACAAAAGACCCCGAATAGCCAAAGGAATCCTTAGAAGGAAGAATAAAGCTGGGGGGATTATGCTCCCGAAATTCAAGCTTTACTACAAAGCCACAGTACTCAAGACAATTTGGTACTGGCACAAGAACAGACCCATAGACCAATGGAACAGACTAGAGAGCCCTGATATAAACCCAGCCATATATGGCCAATTAATGTATGATAAAGGAGTCATGGACATACAATGGAGAAATGACAGCCTCTTCAATAGCTGGTGTTGGCAAAACTGGACTGCTACATGCAAGAGAATGAAACTGGATTATTGTTTAACCCCATACACAAAAGTAAACTCGAAATGGATCAAGGACCTGAATGTAAGTCATGAAACCATAAAACTCTTAGAAGACAACACAGGCAAAAATCTCCTGAATATAATCATGAGTGACTTCTTCCTGAACACATCTCCTTGAGCAAGGGAAACAAAAGCAAAAATAAACACATGGGACTACATCAAACTAAAAAGTTTCTGTACGGCAAAGGACACCATCAACAGAACAAAAAGGCATCCTACAGTATGGGAGAATATATTTGTAAATGACATATCCCACAAGGGGTTAACATGTAAAATATATAAAGAACTTACACGCGTCAACACCCAAAAAGTAAATAACCTGATTAAAAAAATGGGCAGAGGATATGAAGAGACAGTTATCCAAAGAAGAAATTCAGATGGCCAACAGACACATGAAAAGATGCTCCCCATCACTAATCATCAGGGAAATGCAAATTAAAACCACAATGAGATATCACCTCTCACCAGTTAGGATGGCCGCCATCCAAAAGACAAACAACAACAAATGCTGGCGAGGATGAGGAGAAAGGGGAACCCTCCTACACTGCTGGTGGGGATGTAACTAGTTCAACCATTGTGGAAAGAAAAATGGAGGTTCCTCAAAAAACTAAAAATACAATACCATTTGACCCGGGAATCCCACTCCTTGGAATTTACCCAAAGAATACAACTTCTCAGATTCAAAAAGATATATGTACCCCTATGTTTATTGCAGCAGTGTTTACAATAGCCAAGATATGGAACTAACTTAAGTGTCCATCAGTATATGAATGGATAAAGAAGGAGTGGTACATACACATAATGGAATACTATTCAGCCATAAGAAAGAAACAAACCCTACCATTTGCAACAACAGGGATGGAGCTGGAGGATATGCTCAGTAAAATAAGCCAGGCGGAGAAAGACAAGTGCCAAATGATTTCCCTCATTTGTGGAGTATAACACCAAACCAAAACTGAAGGAACAAAATAGCAGCAGACTGGGAGACTCCAAGAAGGAACTAGTGGTTACCAAAGGGGAGGGATGTGAGAGGGCAAGTGGGGAGGGTGGGAGAAGGGGACTGAGGGGTATTACGTTTAGTACTCATGGTCTGGGGGATCACGAGGAAAACAGTGTAGGACAGAGAAGGCAAATAGTGAATATGTCGCATCTTCTACACTGATGGACAGTGACTGCATTGGGGTATGGGTGGTAACTTGATATTATGGGTAAATATAGTAATCACATTTTTTCATGTGAAACCTTCCTAAGAGTGTATATCAATAATACCTAATAAAAAAATTCTTGTGCTTGGCTTTGCATATCTTTATGAGGTGCCATTTTAAAACTGGGATAGCCATTAAAACCTAGTACTAAACTGACTTCAAACTACTAAGTGTTGAAATAATATTTAAAATAGCAATAATAATGGACTTTCAGTTATACAACTTTCAGTAATTTAGCATCTGTGCAGATAATTAAAATTATTGTTAAAATATTTTTTCTCTTTCTTCTCATTCCTCAAAATTTTCCACTTTTGTGTGCATTTTATATCATACATAATATAATGGTGTAGTTGTATATGTGTATGATCTAAAAATAAATATACAAATAGAAAGGCATGGACACAGATGCTTATTTCAGTGTCACTGATAAGGGACGTAATTCAAAAAGTTCAGTAGACACTATTCTAGTCTGCACAGATTCAAGCCCCTTGCAGACCCTTCCCAGCAAGGCTCCTTTAGTACTTGTAGACTCACTTTAGTTTCACTCTCCTAGGACCTCTCCAACATATTGGAAAGCACAATAAACAAAGCTAGGACCTCCCTGCGAGGTGCCCACTGGATACCTGGGCTTTGTGGAATTAGAAAGAGAGCAGCCAACACTTTCCCCTCAGGCAAGGATCTGTTGTTCCTGCTTATCCAACTCTCCTACGGTTCCCAATCCTTTGAAAGACCTGAAAGGCTGCTTTGCATTTGAGCTCAGTAGATGTGGTTATTTGCATGTAAGTAAATTTCTATATATTGACATAAAGACCTAGCAGGTCTTCAAACTGTTGAAAGTTAGTAAGATTGAAACCTGAAGTCTACTTAGCACCCATCAGTGTAACTACCTAATAGGCATCAAGATTTACACCAGAGTGCCAAGATATGTCATTATTTTAATGGTAAGGAATACTTTTAGGCATGGAGCTTAGAAGACAATTCAGCGAAACCTATACAAGCCTCAGTGCTCCTGAAAACTCTGCCCTGGCAGCTCCACACAGGATGGCTCACGTTGCTCCCTCTGAGGGACGGGCATTCGCTCCTCGGCCCACTGCTCTCTTCCCATCTACTCCTGGAGGTGCTCTTAGATGTCCTTGAGGAGGAGGCACTGCTGGCTTTTGGAGGGGGGTGGCAGGCAGGGCTGAGAAACATTCTACAATGTGTGGAACAGTCCTTCCTGATGGAGTGTCCCTCCTCCTGCATGACTTTTAAATGTTCACTTTAATATTTATAAATCACAACTTGGAGTTGCACAGAAACATTTAAAAGAAAAATAGTGAGAAAGGAAATGTAGATCATTGCTAAAATATTGAAAATGCATGAGGATGGGCAGCAGGGTGCCTCCCATAGACAGATCTTGACATGCTGAAAGTCTTTCCAATCAGTGCTTAGCATGCATGAAAATGGCCCTGGTTGATAGAAGGCATTGGGGGTGAAAAGAAAGAAGGAAGTGAGGTGGGGCAAAGGTGAGTAGATAAACGGATGGATTAGTACAAGAGCCTGGGAAAATCAAACCAGAAGCTCCAGAGCCATCCTCCACTGCTCACCCTCCACCTTCAGTGGTCGGCAAGGCGTGGAGTTTGGAGTGGGATGAACGGTGTCTCCAGAAGATAGGCTACCTGTGACTGTGGCCTTATCTGGAAAAAGGTTTTTGCACATGTAGTTAAGAATCTGCAGGTGAAATCATCCTGGATTTGGTGGGCCCTAAATCCAATGACAAGTGTCCTTATAAGAGACAGAAGACAAGATACAGACACGAAGGGGAGAAGGCCATGTGGTGATGGGGGCAGAGACTATAGGCTATGTAGCCACAAGTCAGGGAACACCTGAAGTCCCCAGAAGCTGGAAGAGGTGAGGAAGGAGCATGGCCTTCAGAGGGAGCATGGCCCTGGCACCACCTTAATTTCAGACTCCTTGCCTCCAGAACTATGAGAGAATAAGTTTCTGTTGGTTTAAGCCACCAGTTTGTGGCACTTTGTTCCAGCAGCCACAAGAAACTAACACAGAGTGTATCTGGAAAGTAGACACACCCAGGATTCCGCTTTGCAGTCCAGTGTGGGAACCCTAAGCTGTCATCAAAGCCATCAGGCGCTAAAAATACTTCCCTGCAGGCAGCAAAGGGGGTGGTGAGAAGGGATGAGAATCTCACATGACGAAGGGGACGAGGTCCCCCCTGTCAGGAATCCGCTGGGCTGGCAAGACTCATCCCGGGGCCCGTGTTGTCCATGAGGTCAGGCCTCATCCGACGACACTGGCTTTGCTGATGCTCTGCTGCAAGCTAAAAGTGTGGGTCCTATAATGTGGGGTCTCAGCGAGGACTTTGTTGGTGGGATGGAATGCCGGTATGGAGGCACAAGGTGGAAGCAGCAGTAAGACTGACCAGGGATGCAGGGGGCGGGGCGATCATGTGGCTGGTGATCTCTGACCACGGCGGCGGGTGCGGGGAACCACTGGCCATGCTTGGCAGTAAGCCCAAGAACAGCAGAACCCTGGACTCAGAGGTGGGACCCAGCCCGACACCTGTCACAAGCAGGGAAAGCCAAGGTATGGCTGTGGGCCTAGGTATCCCGACAATGGCGGTGATCGTGACCGCACATCGACATTTCAGCCTATCTGAAACAAAAAACGATAACAGGGATCGATGTATGCCTAGCCTGGGCTAAATACTTTACATGCTGACCAAAATCCTCTAATCCCCATTTTATAGATGAGGAAACTGGGGCTTAGGGAGCTTGAGAAATTTGCTTGCTGAGGCTCCTGTAACACATCTCCACCAGGATTTGCCCCCAAGGCTGTCTGCCTCCAGAGCTCAAGCACCCATTCTGCCTCTCACCGAGCAAGGAGTTCATTTTCCAGTCACTGAGACTGCTCTTTGCAGCAGACTGGTTTTTCTATTTCCTCCACGTAGAAATCTCTTCATCTCTGTCTCATTACAGACTCACTTGCCTTATGAAGCCAAGCATTGCAAATATAACCCTTGGGTCGACGGCTCGGGAGGCCTTCATCAGAACCGGGCTGAGTCCTAACACAGTGATTCCCTCGGGGGCTATCCTTCCCTGCATTGTCATCCCAGGCCTTCAAGTTCTCTTCATTTTTTGTTCCCAGTCCTGCTATCCTGGTTTCTGAACTTGAGCCCATTTTTGCACCTGCCTCTTAACAATTTTTCCCTCCTCTGGAATAGCTGCTTTGAAATCTGCAATAGCCAGAAATCTCAGTAGCCAGATTAGAATTAACACCTAAAATAAGAGTAAACAGCTCCTAAGCAAGGAGGTCAGTGTCTCCCTTAGGCATAAATTACATGAATATGCCTCTATGTATCAGCTCTGCAACCACTTTGTTGGTGTAAATGATTTTGCTTTTTCCATCTTGCTTCACTTTTTGGATGACATCTTAATAGCTGAAATTATTGGATTGGGGATCTATAGAGAAATAAGATGTAATTATAATATCCATCATCACTTGAAAAACCCACCCTTACATTAGGTGGCTCTGAACGTTGTGACAAGCACCTGCTTTCAGAAGCCAAGAAGCCACCATCGAAGTACAGTGGCTCTAACGCAAGGGTTTAAGAATATTCCATTCTTCACTGAGGTCTGAGGGGCAGCAGCCTGACATCTAAGCACTGCCTCAAAGAAGCTGCCTGAAGAATCTGTGTTGCCTTGTTCACATGAAGAATGGTGATTCAGGGATCAAATTGTAACCCATTATTTTAAAATACAGTAATCGATACGGAAAGAAAACCACTATTTACTTCATCCATTAACAGCACTGAATGTCCCATGTGACACAATATTGCCACCTGCTGACCAAAACATTACAGCAAAATTGTGCACATAAAAATCGGATGTATATGAGCTGCCACCTTTAAACAGAATATGGATTACAGCAATTCGTGTCCAGTCCAAAATAACTAGGATATTTCTCAACTTTACCCAGTATCAACTTCAGATTACATTTCCTTTCTACAGTTCTTCAGAAATATACTCCATTTAAAATAAGAAACCACAAGGTTGTCTTTTATTTTCAATTTACTTTAGCCTTTACAGTTAATACATAAGAATAGTAGAAAGAAAATCATAATAGAGTCATTATCTGGTGGTAAACAGTACTAGAGAAAGCACAGTGTGGCTGAAAACAGACCTGGTTTCACAATTCCCCTCCCCACATATTAGCTGTGTAAACCTGAGCCTCAGCTGCTTCATCTGTAAAATGGGACTAAAAGTACCTACCATAGAGTCCTACAAAATAAGTAGCATATGTATGATGCGTAGCATAAGTACTTTAATACATGTTGGTTTAGTTTTCTTTTATGAAAGGAACAATCATTTTGTTAACTACACACCCATCCACCATATTTCCTCTGGAACTATCATAAGAGAAATGTGATTTTAAAGCATAAATCCCATATTAGACTCTAATAAAAGTAAAAGCAGAACTCAAATGGTCAAATAGATTTTTGGTCTTTTTTGCTTTCTTTAACTTCATAGCTCACGGACAATGATTTTTACTGAACAACTTATCAAAGGAATAGAATTTAGCACAACGAAGCTATGCTTTTTCAAGCAGACATTTTTGTTTAAATGAATCCAACACTGTGATCTGAGGAACTAGACAGCTAAAGAGATCTGAGTGCATGATCTCTATGAGCTGTCAAAGCAAGCCAGCCTCAAAGAGGGGATTAGAATATTGGTCTTCAAAAGAAAAATGTTTCATTCAGAGAGCAGAGATAACTTTTCTAATTATCTTTATCTGTTATCCTGACATGAAGTGCCTCCTTCTCAAAGTATTATAATTATTTATTTTAATTCAGTAGATCAACATAGTCCCTATTAATAGTGTACCACTTAAGAAGGTAGATTCTAGAGTCAGGCTGATAGGCTCATACTGCAGTCTTGAGTAAGCTACCTAAATTCCCTCCACCTTCCTTGCAGGTTTATTACTAAGGTTAAATGAATGGATGCAGGCAATTGCATGTGGCTGAGCAGTGCTGGGGACAAACTGCTCAGAAATGTTGTTTATATAGATGTTTTGTAACAAAGGAAATGTCACTGTGAGATCCTTTGGAGGAAACAAGGTCCCAACTGAGAATGAGCTAATACAGGTAAAGTGTTTACCCTAGTGCGTGGACTACACAAAGTGCTCATCTAGGATAGCTATTAGCATATTAATAACAGTATTAGCATGAATAATAAATTGAATTAACAAATCACGTGACAGGCCTGTGCTAGGCACACAAAGGCATGGAGAAGAGAAATGGAAATACACAATTGCAAGGTTTGTGTAAAATATGTGAAGTGGTATATTATCACCAGAAGGGAGACTCTGATAAATTAAAATATATACTATAAACCTGGAAACAACCATTAATAAAACAAAGAGTTACAGTTAATAAGCCAACAAAGAACATAAATGGAATTATTACAACTTTCTAATTATTCTAAAAGAAGGCAGAAAAATATTTTTTTTTAAAGGGAAGAACAAATGAGAAAATTGAAAAACAAAGAGATGATAGATTTAAACATACTATATCTATAATCATATTATAGGTAGGTGGACTAAATACTCTAAGTGCAAAGACCATCAGAACATATTAAAAAGCCATATGTTCTTTAACTATATGCTTCTTTTAATAAGTACACTTGAAACTTACAAACACAAATAGGTTAAAAAGAATGGGGAAAGGTCTATAACTATTGTTGTGTTAAGCCACTGAGATTTTTGCTTATTTGTTTGTATAGTTATTTGTCATTTGTGGCACAGTCCAGCCTATGCTGACTGATACCACATGGTGATTCTCTTGCACCCTGAGGAAGTACCAGGAAGACAGTGAGATTCTTGAGGGGAAAAAGAGAAGAAACAAATAAACCTTGTTTGATATTACAAATTATCCTGTTATGATTTTATAATGTAGGGATGTAATTTAAATATTAAGCAACTTTTAATTGTTTAATTTAATTTTTAATTTAAGGCTTGAGCACAAGCATATGCCCAACTAGTCAGAAGAGACATCTAACAAATGAGAAAGGATATCAGCCGGTATGCCATGTAGGGATGCTCATCCCAGGCATATTGTCAAAACAATGTCAGCATTAAACATCTTCTGAAGATAGAATATATGAATGAGAGGCTGATCATAACCTAAGCTCATGGTCTCTGTACTTAAAATTTCCTGAAAACAAAGAAGTTGTTTGCATGGCTAACTGGTTGCATTTCCTTACTCCCTCTTCCTGCTGCTTTCCATGCTGGAAAAAAAATAAAATAATGGAACTGAATCTGATCAATCTGTATATGTTTATCTGTTTTAATGCCAAATCCCTTTTTTTTGAGTTATCTTTTTTTTATTAAGGTATCATTGATATACGACCTTATGAAGGTTTCACATAAGCAACATTTTGGTTACTACACTCCCCCCTATTATCAAGTCCCCCCACATAACCCATTGCAGTCACTGTCCATCAGCGTAGTAAGATGCTATGGAGTCACTGCTTGTCTTCTCTGTGCTATATTGCCTTCGCTGTGCTATACTGCCCCCCTACATTATGCCAATGATAATACCCCTCGGTCCCCTCCTCCCTCCCTCCGCATCCGCCCTCCCCCACCCCTCCCCTTTGGTAACCACTAGTCCCTTCTTGGGTTCTGTGAGTCTGCTGCTGTTTTGTTCCTTCAGTTTTTGCTTTGTTGTTATACTCCACAAATGAGGGAAATCACCAAATCATTTCTTATGTGTTACCATTTGACCTGCTCAAAATGTAGCTGTTTGTATATCAGCACATTTACTGGTGTATTTTAGAATAAACTGCTAAGCACCCAGAATGCTAAATTCTAGGAAGCTCAAATAATCGGGATATTCCTTCCCGTGTGGATAATCAGTAGTGTACTGATGCCCTAAGTAATAAACTGCAGGACTGAGAAGATCTCTTCAATCATCAAAGAAAGAGCCAAGAATATTTTAGGTAGTTCTAGGACTAAGTACACTTTGCTGTGGGCTTATGTGGACACTGGTCATCACTAATGCCATTTTAGTAACTTTCACTTAACCTGAAGACACTATTCACCAGGAACCCCATTTTTCAATCATTGTAAAAAACGGTAGTCCTCCATAGTGTGACTAATGAAAGTTAAAGCACTACATGAACCTGTAAGTAGCTGGATGGCTAAAATTATGTGCAAAAATCCTGTGGCTCTGTGCTTATTGCTGCATATATCATGCATGCATTTTTTATAGCTTGTATGTGTCCCAAGAATATTTTTAGGAGATGAATTACCCTTGAGTTACAAAGACAATCTCTTTACCAAAAAAAAAAAAAAAAAGGATTTGTCTGACTAATCGAAATGGCGAAACAAAAACAGGAGACAGAGAGATTAGCCTTTAAATCCTGAAGAGCCTGGAAGTGCGGCTAAAGGAAAACCAAAGGCTCAGATACAGGAGTTTTAATGCATTTAAATGAAAATTAAAATGAAGAATGAAAGAAAGCTCAAGGTAATCTTTCTTTGGCTGAGTTAAGGGATTTGCTTCCTGCAGGTCAAGTGGAGATAGAAAGAGGCAGTAAATGGCCTGGGAGACCCTTTTCCACTTCTGAGTTACTGAGCTTGGGGAATGCTGCCTTGACAGAGAAGGCAGAAATAGGTTCCAACAAGGGAAATCATCTCAGGCAGGCAGGAAAGGCAAGATTCCTGGATCTGAGATTCCTTAACTTAGAAGAGAGACGGCTACATCCAAGGATCCAACTGTCCTTCCATTCATTTTAGAGGATGAAAAGGAGGGTATTGAAGCCTGAAGAGAGTTGGGATCAAATAGGAAACCCAGATTTGAAATCAGAGAATGAAGACCCTGAAATAGCTACCAGCAGTTTATTTTACAGGAAGCCTTCAAGTATTGGAAACAAGTTTTTCCTTTTCTTTTTTTTTTTTTTTAAGCACAGGGAAGATTGAAAGGAGATCTAGGTGGAGGTTTTAGGAGATGCCTTGGAATTCATATTTGTTTCCAGCTCCAATTTCTCTCCTTATTTCAAAGCTGATAACAAGTCGGCCATAAGCACCAGACCTTGATGACCCAGCGGACTGCATTTGGAACACAGTCTGTAGGTCATTCACATGACCATTTGACCAAGCAAGCTTGCTACGTGACTTTTTATAAACATAAAATCTAGGATTGCAGAATAAATCTGAACCAACATTTATGGAATGAGTCTGAAGGGTAGGACCTATAGACCTGAAGTCTGGTCACATGTTATGGCTGCAAAGTTTCCTTCTTCTCTGCTCTTTGAAACCACCTCTACTACCACCCCACCCAGCACCATCCTCACTCTTCCCTCCTGGCTCTGAGTCCCAGCCCCTCTCTCTTAGTATCTGCCTCAGGCACCCGAAATGGCTAAGAATGCTCTATTACTATGAAGAAGGTGGAAAGGGAGTTGGGGAACAGTGGCTCACCTGCCAGTCACACAGCATCCTCTTTAGTGTGTTGGTGTCTGCCTGTAGAGACATACTCTTTCTAAGTCACTTTTCCATCCCCAGAATCTAGCCCAGTGCCTGGCATATAGCATATGCCTACCAAATAAATGACTATTACATTACACAGAGCACAAACTTTTCAGTGTAAACTCAGCAAGGATAAAAATAAGATGCCTTTCATACAAGTAGTTCATTGAAGATATTTATAACCTGTTTTTTAATCTCAAAGTCCGGATGACTTCTCATTTCTTTAAGAATGGAAACCTTTACATTCAAACAATAAATGAGAGGTGAAAAATGCAAAGACTAATTGGCCTAAAGTTGAGCTTAATCCCACCTGTTCTGATTTCACCCTTTTCATTTACCCAAGAAGATGTCAATCCTTGAGGGCTTAGAAGGAAGCTTGTCTTCCCTTTGCCACCAGAGAGTAACACGCAGGGTTAAATGAGCAGGTTAAACTAGGTTGTCCCAAGCAAAGGGCGGCACCAGGAGGGGAAAGGAGAGAGGGAGGGGGTGAGACTAACTCTGGACCTGTAACGTTCAGGAGCTTGGGGTCAAAGAAAACACTGATGGTTGGTAACAAAGAGCTTGGCCTACCTTTCAAGCAAATGTATAACTCCCACATGGAATTCAGGCTTTTCCCAGGAGGTTTTATAGCCAACACTAAAAGCAGGTTTTGGAAAGTCTCCCACCGGCCTCCACCAAGCTCCTTCTCTTCATCCTTGTGGTGTTTTCTCTTAACTCCTCACAGATCTCAGTCAATTGGGAATTGCAAACATGTACAATCCAGAGGGATGGGCGACATTCTGGAGTGTGGCCGAGAAGCCCAGGGTACACAGTGGAGTCGGCAGGTGGAGTGACTGGGAGGTTCCACAGAGCTGGTCAAGCCTCAAGAAAGATAAGGAGGGTGAATGAGAGTTAGCCAGCCAAGGGATGAAGAGGGAGGAGTCCCGGACTTTAGAAGAGGTGAGGAGCTGGGGTAGCAGAGAGCATACCTCAGAGTATGCATGCCAGGGACCCCAGGAAGGCCCATGAGGAGGACCCCACGCGGGGCAGGGACTAGGCTTGCCATGCCGAGGAGTGTGGATCTTGTCTACTGGTGATAGGGATCCAAGGACGAGTTTTAAAAGGAAGAGTGACAGCATTGGGTTAGTCGTGGAAAAAGTCTGACAGGCATAATGGGGAACAGAAGATGGAAGAAAACTGGTTTAATTGTCCAAGAGAGACTAAGGAAGGCCGAGGCAGGGCCGCAGCAGGTAGGAATGGAATGGGGAGGACGGACTTGGGGCTGAGCGGAAATCAGACAGGCGCTGGACAGCGATGAGCTCTACGAACGTGAAAGTAGGAGGTAAGGGTGGTTTTCTGGTCCCGGCAGGAGCCATGTGAAGCTCTGCGGTACCATCACAACTTACAGGAGCAGGACTGGGGAATGCAGGCGCTTGAGGCGTAATGAAGCTCATTTTGTCACATTGAATTTGAAGTATCTGAGGGACATTATTTTTACATATCTCTTTTAAAGAAAGATATGCTTCTCAGAAAGAGTCCCTAAATAAATAATTATTCAAGCAGGACCATCCTTGCCCTAACCATATAGGCTGAGACTGGGAGGGTCCCAAGGAAAATCAGGGAGCTGCTGCCTCAAGAAAGGGTCTTAGGTGCTGGTCTGGCAAAAACAACAGATGTCCATATACAGGATTTGTGAATGTTCGCTCCCTATGGCCAAGGATAGACCTCCCTTAGAGACAAATTGGAAGGACATGGGTCTAAAAGAGCAGCTCAGTGGACAACTCAAATAGTGGAATAGTTTATAAAGAGCCAGTTTCATGGCTCTTGTACCTAATAAAAAATGTCTTAAAAAACTGAAATACTGTTGGAAGTTACTATTTAAGGATTTACTTGTTAAGTTGCTAAAAAAGTTACAGAAACAGATGGACCATACTACTTAGGAGATGGAATCTAAGCTCCTGGGGGTTATGGGGCTCCATTTCCATCCCTCCCTCACTCCATCTGGACTTTGATGTGGGCTGTGGCAAAAATACCACCACTTTCCTGCAGATTTGCAGTTTAAAATATGGTAATTTCGTGTAGCTACACTGATGATACACCTCAGTTAGTGTCTTAGGGGTCATATTTGTCTGAGAACTTTGACTTTCAATTCCTTTCATGATGCCTGGCAAGTAAACACTTACTAAATGAATATAAGAAAGTGTGATAGTAAACAAGCAATTGACATCTATTGAGCATCTATATACATCAAACTCTGGGTTAGAAACTGTCACATGTAATTTAATTTTATCTTCATAATAATCCTGAACTGATGATCAGAGAGGTATCTTCAAGGAACTTTGGTTTGGAAGAGAAAGCATAATGAAGAAAAGTTAAATGATAAAAACAACAGAGTAAAACAATACAATGTATTCACTCATTTATTCATTCAATTAATGATATATTGAGCACTTGTTATGTGTCAGACACTGTCCTGGGTGCTGGAGAAGTAATGGAAAGGGGCTTATGTTCTACGGAAGGAGAGAGCCAATGAACAAAATAAACGTGGAAAATACGTGGTGACACATGGGATGGTGAAAAGTGCTCTGGAGAATTCAAGGCCACCTGGAGTTTGATACTAAATGAAGAGGAAGAGGAAGGGGAAGAGGTGGCCTGCAACTGGGCCATCAATGGGACATTCCCACAGGAAGAGGACTTTAGTTTGACCTTGAAGCATGAGTAAGAATTAAATGAAAAAAGAATTTGTTCACCTTTTAAGCAATATTTATGCAGCACCCACTGTCTGTCAGGCATTCCTGTAATAAGTTAACACTTATTATCTACAGGCAAAGTTCTAAATGCTTTATATACTTTACTTCATTTCATCCCCAATTTACAGGTGAAGAAATTGAATTATAAAGAGATGAAGTAACTCAAAGTCACAAAGTAACTCAACATCACAAACAGCAGAGCTAGGGCTTGAAACCAGGCAGTTTGATTGCAGAGTAACACTTATAACCAGGGGTCAGTAAGCTATGGCCCATGGGTCAAAGTTGTTCCACTGTCTGTTTTTGGAAATACAATTTTACTGGAATACAGCCATGCACATTTGTATTGTCTGTGGCTGATTTTGTATTACAAGGGCAGAAAGACTGTATGTCCCATAAAGCCCAAAATATTTACTACTTGGTCCTTTGTATAAAAAGCTTGCTGACCCCTGCTCTTCGCTGTTTCACCATAGTGCTCCCATAGACTAGGTGGACACTAGGGAGACAATGATAAATTGAACAGACCCTGCTCTCAAGGAAATCATGGTCTCATGAAAATAAGGGTCCTCTTCAGCATATCCTGCTTTCTCTGGGTATTATAAAAATAATAATCAACAAAACAACAATGAAATAATAATTACAATAATTATAATCATAGCAAATTAAGGTCTCACTGTGTGTCGAGCACAGTCTACAGTTCTTTAACACACGAAGTCACTGAATCATCCCAACAATCCCATGAAATAGGTACTATTATTTTCCTCACTGTGTACAGGAGGAAACTGAAGTACAGAGTTTAGCAGCATTACCCACTGCATGTTGGGACCGCACAGACACAACCAGAGTTCTGGACAGGGAGAAGAATGCAGGGAGGCATGAAAGGCAAGCATCAGTTTACAGCAGTATAGGGTTCAACTTCCCTGGCCTTTTTATTTCCCTGGTCAGTTATAATTAGAAATTTAGAAAATTTTACTGCCCAGTGCCAGCCAGCAAAGTGTGCCAATCATTCACTGGGGCAGAAACGCAGGATGGCACAGCCACATTGGAAGGCAGTTCAACAGTTTCTTACAAAACTGAACCCACTGTTACCATATGATATATCAATTGTGCATTGGAGTTGAAAACATATTAACAAAAAATCTGCCCACTGGTAAATATGAGCTTTATTCATCATCGTCAAAATGAAGTCAGCCAAGGTGTCTTTGGTAAGTGAATAGTTAATACATTGATGTACATCCAAACAATAGAATATTACTCATCATTGAAAAAAATTAGACAGTAGGTCTTGAAATACAATGAACCTTAGGGACATATTAGTAAGTGAAAGCAGCCAATGTGTAAAGGGTATAACTTGTATAATTTCAACTCCAAGAGATTCAAGGAAAAGCAGGTGTATAGAGACAGTGAAACACATGAAGGGGTTGCCATAGGCTGTGGGGGCATAGGGCTGAATAGGCACAATTTACAGGCACTGAAATTAATTCATATTTTGCTATAATGATGCATATGCAGGAACAGTGATTCACAATATAAAAGCAATTTCTTGCAGGATTATGTTATTTCAACATAGATATATCAAGAGGAACAAAGGTGCCATTCTGGTGGGGGGATGCTGGTAAAGGGGTAGTCTATGCATGTATGAGGGTAAAGAATATTTCTGGAATCTCTGAAATTCCCTTCAATTTTTCTGAGAAGCTGAAATGGCACTAAATTTTAATTCAATAAAAATATAAATAATAAATAAATATCTGTGACAGGTGGTAAGACAATGATAGCACATGTACAGTGGAATAAAGAATTTGCAGGTCACATTCTGACAATGGACTTTAATTGAGAATATATAAATATCACTCAGCACTCAAAAAATATAAACGACACAAAGTGGTCACTTAATTACAGGATAAATGAATGTTAAATAAGCACATGAAAATACACAATATCAAACTATATAATGGAATTGCAAGTTTAAGATAACAGCATACCATGACTAATATAAAATACATTGAAAATGCCAAATGATGGTGAGGTCCTGCAACACCTGGAAGTCTCCATCACTGCTGGTGGCAATGTGAAATGGTGCAGAGACTCTGAAAAATTTGGTCCGTTTCTAATACTGTACACATAAAGTCACCGTAAGACCCAGTAATGACACCACTATGTGTCAGAGAGAAATGAAATTGAGTGTTTAAATCCAAATCAGTATGTGGTGGTTATAGTCGATTTATTGAAAATCACCAAAATCAGGAAAAACTCTAACCATCCTCAGGGAAGACTGGATGAACACCTGTAAGAGCCATAAAATGGAATACTTCTTAATGACAGAAGTGAGCTGTGGATATGTGCAACCCCATGGTGCCTCCCAAAGAATGATTCTGAGGGAAACAGGCAGTGTCAGAAGGTTGAATATTGTTGACTCTATGTATATCACATTCTCCAGGTGGGAACATTATGGAATGAAGAGACAGCTCCCAGGGGTCTGGGTGTGAGCGAGAGTGTACGTGTGACAGAAAAGCAGAGGGACCACGGAATGGCTGTGCATTCTGAAGACAGTGGCAGTCATGAGTCTATCATGGGTCTAAAGAACTTAAAAATATTCAGAGACCTAAGGAATTAAACAGTTGCTAATTTTATGGTAATGTTAATTTAAAAAAATCATTAAACCAGTGAGGAGAATTCAATGAGCAATAATTATTTGGCCTTTTAATGTATTTTTATTTCAAGAATAATTTCAATCACGTAAATAATAATTATTTTTATATAGGAATTATAACCATAATGCTCAATTCTTCAAGGGAATCATCTGGAGAGCTGGTCCACCTACCAAAGGGTGAATGGATAATCAAAATTTAGGCACTATTCCCGAATATTAAATATTAAATTGTAGACACATGAAGCTTATTAATTTCACAATATGGAAATACTTAAAAAACTCAAAATAGGAAAGTAGAAATAAGAAACCTACAATGATTATAATTATAACATAGAATATGCACACATCATGTCTGTGTGCATCTCATTCACTTAAACCATCAGATTGATCCAGATAAGAGGGAAACTGGAAAATGTACCCATTAATAAGTATTGTTTGCTAATGGTATCTGGATGGGGGCTCCATCTCTCCACCCCATATAAATCATTAAAAACAGAGTAAATATTAGGAGGAACCTCATAATTTACCAAATAAGAAATGAAAAGTCAGACTAAAGGTCGTTTTATTGTGTTATATAAGCTCAATATTAGTCAAATACTTCAGCCTTCATACCATTTATAACGATATATATAATGTCTTGTTACTTTTTTACATATACATAAACTAATAAGAACTCATAATACATGCAGGTCTGGACACTGTTTGATGTTCAAAGATCTCTCTCAAATAAGAACCATATATCCAGGCACCCCTGCAATCTGTGTGTGCCCAAATTGTGCAACCATTCAAATATAGATTAAATGGAAATTTTACAACTGCTTTCACAAAACATTCTTCCAAGGGTCTCAACAGCTCACATTCTATGGGTAAGTTAGGTTTCCTATGGCCAGGAGCCTCACTGAACTTAAGCCACCTGATGAGGTAACTGGCCTGTTGCTAGGCTACTGCTTCCACACCTGTAGGCAATAAGCTATTACTGTGCTATATATAGAGAGCTTGGCACAGTGCTCTGGGTGGAAGTGGGGCACCCATGCTTGGCCTACTTCCTGAAGAACAAGCCAGGTAACAAACCCTTTCACCGCAAGCAATGTTTGCTGTCATTTTCTTTGGTCACATTGAATGCATAGTGACCTTTCCTGGGGGCTGAAACCCACAGGCAAGACAATTCCCTTCCCTCTTCCCAGGCACCTGTACCATGATGCAGTGACCCGTGCTACCATCCACTGAGTGCACATGGTTGGAGCTACAGGGAATGGGTGCGGGAACAGGTGGAGCTGCCATGCAGGCTGTGATTACTGGGAATGAGAGCCACGTGCCTAGAATGCTGAAGGCAAAGCAATGGGACCCCAGGTGCATGGTAATGTTCGAAGATAGCATTTCATTCATTTCTTTATGTGGAAGAAAAAGAACTAAATTTGCTTAATCAACACTTTTTGAGGGGAATTTTTTGATTCAAGTTTACCATGATTTCCAAATAATACACTAATCAAGAAAATTTTCAGAGGAAAAAAGGGTGTGACAGGGTGTGGGAGAAAACATATAGGCTTTTCCTGATCATTTTATCACAGGATATCCAACTCTACAGACCAAAGACCTGGAAGGTTAAGGGAGCATAAAAATCAGATTAAGTTACAATCTACTTCATAGATAAAAACCATGTGAATCCTTAAATAAGAGACTAGAAATCTTCTAATGAATCAGCATTTTAAAAACATGAGTAATGTCATAGATGCCCGTATGGCTGAATTACCCTAGATAAATGGAAACTGTTACCAAATAAAACATAGGGTACAGTTAAAAATTTCACAGTCATAATGAGATTGAATAGGAACAAGGACCTGGATCGTGAGACTTATATTTCTCAATGCCATTTTTATGTTCATGTTGAATTTTACTTTAAAAAGTAATACAGATAAATAGAAAAATTTGAATGACATAATGAACATCTATGAATCTCACCTAAACTCACTGAATGCACATGTACTTTTAATTTACAGATTTATATTTTTAAAATTCTTAGATCTAAATAAGTTTTACATTAAACCATTATTCTTATAGAAAACAATTTAGGAGTTAAAGGTTTAAAAGAGATTGAAATTGAACTCAATTTGCATCTGAAATCTTAAAACAACAAAAAAACCTTTCATTTGGACAGTCTTAACAATATTAACATGTGAATGATGCACACAGATTGTGCTACAGCTTCGTTATTTAGCATGAAAATTCAAATTTGTACAAGTGGTTAGTATAGTCATATATGGAGAGTTACTTTACTGATTATAGAACAAAATTCATAATATTGTTTTACTCTTCACTTTTGTCTTGCAATTCAATAATTGACCCATTTGTTTATTCTTATGCTAAACAGTTACAACAAATTTTCACTTTTCTATAATTTAGCTTTTTTTTCAGGTTATATTAAATTGAGTAAACATAAAATTACTAAATGCCTATTATTATTAAGTGCCCAATATTTAGTTTTAGCAACTTATATTTATGAAGACAAAAATATTCTCTTTAAAATACTTAATATAATTTTTCCTAAGAGAAAAGAGGACAACATTTCAACTATAGAATAAGTTACAATATTCATACTATATATGAGTGAGAAATTTTCTCTTCATTTTGATGCTTCCTTTTCTTTGGCAAGATCATTTTGCATTGTCACTCCTTAGAGTTTTTATTAGTAATGAGTACTCTCAGACTGAAAATGTAAAGTGAATTCTGGACTATTTAGTGAAAATTTGATATTTGTAAAAATAATATGGTGTAAAGATGTATACACTTGATAAATTATTTAAAATTGAATGCTTATACAGGTATGATGAAGGGTGTCGAATTTCAAATATTATAGGGTCTACATGCAAATAATGCTTTCAATTTTTAATTTCATTGCTAGTAGCTTTGCATCCCCCTGTAAATGTGTAACCAGATTTTATGTATGCAGAATTCTATTGCAACCAGTGAATTTTTCTGACTGAATCACCTGAATGTATGTTCCCTACATGAATGATCCGTGAGACTGATGGGCAACAGGATGTGCCAAAGAAGGTCAAGACAGGAGATGTAGAAGGACTTTTTTGATTGCTTTAAAATCTTAACTGTCAATCCACATAGTTAAAAAGGAAGGCTAGTCACTTCTTCCTTATCTGTATAGCCTCAATAAGACATATCCTCCTATTCATAAAGAAATTGTACATATAATTTTCCTTGATATTGACATAATGATGTAATTATAAAATTTTAATCACCTTAAGATCGGAAATTTCTCAATGATTGTTTTTGCTAGAATAACTAATTTTCTTTTTTGCCGCATAATAGATTCTTGACATAAACTATTTGAAAAAGAAGAGAGAGCTTCATTTGTGGTTTGTTTCATTTTAAACATAAGCACAGCGTAAGTTATCTACATAATAAGAAAGCTTGATTTCAGGATAATTTGTAAGAGAAAGATAATTTTAGCCCTACATCTCTTCCTCCAGTTCTCATTATATATTTGGCTGTTTCTGACCAAAAAGAAAAACAAAAAAACCTGATTTTAACTTGTGTTTTTCATATACTCATGTTCTTATGTTTACAACAATTAATCTCACAAAGGTGAGCTATTGCGCTTCCTAAGAATTTCTTGGAATCTTTAGTGTATGTGCTATCAGACTCTTGTGTAAATAGCAATGTTACAAAACTTCTTCCTCTTCAATATGTTACGAAGAAAAGTGTCATTCATTTTTCTATTGAGATGCAAATTCTTAAGATTTCATTATGTTTGATTTTAAAGAACGGTTTTGTTAATATTAATACAAGTTTTCTTCCCAAATGAACAAACTCTGCATGCTATAATCCAAGACCAGAAGTTCGATTTAAAATGTAAACAACAAAATAATAAATGTTCAGAAATTTTATTATGTTTTGAGAGGCATATTGATTTAAAAAACTGATGTAGAACTAGGTTACATATTTATCAGGATGTTTTGACTTGTTTGCCATTATCCATATTAAACCAATGAGTGAATTGATGTGTGAGTTCCAAGAAAAGTGAACATTTCATGTAGAACTTAATATTTAATGTCACAAGATATAATTTTTATTGTAATAGAAAGTACCTTTTAAACTGTCATAAATTTACTCCAACATTTTCAAAAAATAAGAAAGATGCCAAAAAGTGAAATTGTACAGCTCTGTAGAACCTAGAAATCTGAGAATTTGTAAACTGACCAGGTAGATGTGTTTGGTTTCAAACATTTTACTTCATTCACTAGACACCAGCTTGGAAAATGATATCCAAGCCATCTGTGGTTAATATAGTGGTTTTCTTTCTTAAATTTCATGATTAAATATCAAGAAAAATATTTTATTTTCCTCCCAAGCATGAAACAGACCTGTTTCTGTTTGAGGAAAGAATAAAATCATCCCCAAGGTAATATCAAAGATTCTTATTTAATAGTACATGGGAGAAGAAGATGAGAATGTGGGCAAAGTTGGGGCAGGACAAACTGCAGACTGCCAACTATAAAATAAATTCATCACAGGATAAAATGATGGAAAAAGGAATATAGTCAATAATATTGTAATAACTTTGGTGACAAAAGGTAACTCTATTTACTGTGATGAGCATTTAGTAACATATATACATATAGAATCAATATGTGGTGGACCTGTAACCAGTACAATAATGCAACTCATACATTTCAGTTTAAAAAAATGGTAAGGAGCAATAGTTCTCTAATAGATATTCTGGAGCTTACTGGTTTTGTGAAGTATGTATATAATATTAAACGTGAAAACAGTGTGCTAATGAATACTGCTCTTTTCATTAAAAACTATCAATAATTAATATAAAGAATTATTACATGAAAATTTTGTGGCAGAAAATAATTTCATTAAATATGTTTAAATAAATCATCACATATAATATTATTCATACTATGCATTTTATCTAAGGAACGAAATCATTAGCAATTTCAGTAGCCGAAGTAAATATAGAGGGGGAGCCATTGAAAATTACTTTAAAATTGAATTTTATAATCACATATCCCCTTTCTATTACACACATTTGATAAAAACAAATATAGTTTTCAAACTGAAGATGAAATACCCAAAAATATTGACTTTTGGACTTTCAGTTAAAGTGATTTTAAGAAATACTTTGAACTTCACAAGAATGAAGACCATTAAAATACATCAATTTTAATTCAAAAATTAAAAGTTATTAAAGCCAACAGCTTCAACCATATGTAACATTGAAAACCCTTTATTTCCTAAATAATTACACACATGATCCAATGTTTGTTTTAAGTAAAATACAAATTAAATGTAATAAGAATGTATTGGTTTCTAGTTTGGGTTACATTTAGACACTACCAACAAAGTTGTATCCTCCTTTTTAAAATATTTTTTCCCTAGGACATCTTGTTCTGCAAAACAGCTTAGCAGAGAATGTTAACTTTCACTATAAGTATCCTTTCCCTCACTAGCTATCTGATCACATGTTCAATTTTTACCTTGAAAACAATATAATCAGTATAAACATGGTTAGGAATAAATATATTCAAATAAATTCAATGTTAGCTCTATATTCATTAGGACCCCATGAGATTCTGTCTAAAAGTCCCTGAAAAGGAATTCCCATTTATATCTAAATCTAATCTTAACTAGCGTCCGCATAATTAAGTTAGAAATGGCTAACAGAGTGCATATTTTAGTATCAATGAATGAACAGCTTTAGAAAGGTGTTTCTACCCCTAATATTTTATAAATATAATAATTTTTAGTCCTTTTATAATGTTAATTTCTATATTTAAATGTGTTGTTTAATTAAAATTTATTTTGGAATGAGGAGTGAAGCACGAATCTTGAGGTATTTTCCCTCGGACGCTGTGGGTGCTGTGGCCATGTGCTTCGCCCCACTTTCAATGCCGGTCAGTTAGTGGAAGCTTTTCTCAGTAGCTCAAGGTAATTAAAAGCTTATCAGGGAAAAGAAAAATGGGGGCACAAATAGAAGGATTTAAATAACACACTTTTATTTTTTTCCAGCTTTAAAACACTAACTTACATGTGAAATTGTGTAAATTCAAGATGTATGATGTAGTGGTTTTATATGTGTATATGTTGTAAAATGAAAACAATGCCTTTATTGATGGGAAAATGCTTCATTTAACATATACAAAACTTCACTTAACATATATATAAAACTTCCATATATTGAAGACTGGCTAACTGTGTTGTCAATCAAGAAAAGGCAAATGGTACAATAATCCCTTTTGTTTATTGGGATCTTAGGAATTACAATCAGAATACAGATTCAGGAGGAAACCCTTTATGCTCCCAAGGTGGGAAAGGGATTAGGGTCTTTAAAGGTAAAACAAATAACACTAAGGGAACTAACAGGGGTTGTTCTGAAATAATTATGATTGTTTATAGCTATATAAGCTACACTTCTCTGTACATAATTGGTTGCCAGGATTATCATAGGCACAGTTTCACTTTGTATCAGGCAGAGAAATTTTGGATGTTTGCTTATTGGTAGAATACAAAGTGAAAATTTTTTCCCAGAATGGTAGTTTCAGAGAAGAGGATGTGCATAGACCCCATTTCTTTAATGATCTTGTGTATACATTCAGTGTCTTTTATTAACTTTGTTTTGTCCACATTTACAGTGTCATTCTTTTGCCTTCAAGCTTTAACAGTATTACTATTCTTAAGTTTGCATCACTTTATACTATGTTAGTTTTTGTGACAAGTGCTTCCTATTAATCTTACTTCTTAATACATTAGCTGGTTATTCAGAACAATTATATATTTCTAATATCATTGAGGTATAAGCAAAAGAATATAAATATATATAATTACCTCCTATTCCTCAGCAAAGTTAGCATTTTCTATATTTGTTCTGTGCAGAATTTATATATTTATAAATTATACACACTAATAATTTATAATTAGTATATAAATACAATAACTATAATTTATAATAACATAATTTATGTGTATATAAATAGCATTTTTATGGTTACTACAGTTTTATTTGTCTGCTTTGTAGAAAATGTACTTATTTTACTGGTGTAATTGACACACAATGTTATGTTGGTTTCATATATGTAATGTACTGATTTGGTATTTGTACAGACACCAGGATAATTCTACCTACCATATGTCACTATATGAATTTGTTATATATTGTTAACTATATTCCATATAACGTACTAATAAGACACTCCCATGTATGACACTACTCATGTATAAGTAAAATCTTACAGTACATGTTTTTCTCTCTGACTTATTTAAGTTACATTAGTACATTTACATGTATTGTCACAAATGAAAATATTCCATTTTTTATGACTGAGTAATATTGTGTATATGCACCACATCTTCCTTTTCAATTAATCTATTGATGGACACTTAATTTACTTCCATATCTTGGCTGTTGTAAATAATGCAATGAACACAGGGTTGTGTATGTCTTTTAAATTAGCGTTTTCATTTTCTATGGGTAAATACACAGAAGTAAAATTTCTGGACCTTATTATTAATTTTTGAGGAACTACAGTAATGTTTTCCATAGTGATGTAATATTAGTTCAGCTTTGTTTTCATTTTCATCTGCATAGAATATCCTCTTCCATCTGTTCACTCACGGTCTGTATGTCTTTAGTTTTATAGTGAGAATTTGACTTTTTTTACCCATTCAGTAACCCTGCATCTCCAAATTGGAACATTTATCAATTTACATTATGTTATTATTGACAGGTATATACTTATTGTAATTTGTTTATTGTCTTCTTGTTTTTGTAATTCTTCACTTTTCTTGCTTTCTCCCCTTATGATTTGGTGACTTTCCTTAGGTTATATTTGTTTTTTATTCTCTTGATGTTTAATGTACCTACTATAGATACTTGTTTTGCTGTAACCATGAAGTTTCATATATTACATGCTGTATATAGAGCAGTCCATTTTAACTGGTAGTCATTCAAGTATTCGAAAACCACTACATTTTTACTTCCTCCATTTTGGTTTCTATGTCATATTTTATATTTTAATATTCTGTGTATCCCTTGACATCTAATTGTAGTTTATATGATTTAACTTTTGTCTTTTAACCAAAAAACTAGCTGTGCATGTGGTTGACCCACTTCCTTTATTATATGTTTAGCAATACCAGAGTTTTTTCTGTTTTCTTCTTTTTAGTGATTGCCTTTTCTTTTCCTCTTAAAAAAGTACCTTCAACATTTCTTGTAAGGCCAGTCTGTTTTTTGATGAATTCCTGTGGATTTGTTTATCTAGGAAATTCCTTCACTCTCCTTCAGTTCTGAATGATAACCTAGCAATGTAGTGTATGCTTGGTTGTAAGCAATTTTTCCTTTTTTTCCATTTTAGCACTTTGAATATATGAAGCCACTCTCTTCTGGACTGGTAGTTTATGCTGAAAAGTCAGCTGATAGTTCCTTTGGGTTTCCCATGTATTTAATAAGATTTTTTTTCCTGCTTTTTTATTACTAAGGTGTCATTTATATACACTTTTATGAAGGTTTCACAAGAAAAACAATGTGGTTATTACATTCACCCTTATTGAGTCCACAGCAATACTTCATTGCAGTCACTGTCCATCAGTGTTGTAAGATGCCACAGAGTCCCTATTTGTCTTCTCTGAGGTATGCTGTCTTTCTGGTGACCCCACACACACCATGTGCACCAATCATGATACCCCACAGTCCCTTTCTCCCACCCCAACCCCTCCCCTTTTGTAACCACTAGTCCCTTCATGGAGTCTGTGTCTCTGCTTATTTTGTTCCTTCAGTTTTGCTTCCTTGTTATACTCGACAAGTGAGGCAAATCATTTGGTATTTCTCTTTTTCTACCTGACTTATTTCACTGAACTTAATTCTCTCTAGCTCATTCTGGTTTAAGATTCTCCCATTATGTTTAACTAGTGGAACATTAATGATCATAAGTTTACATGTGGTTCTCTTTGGGTTTATCTTATCCAGGACCCTGTGCTTTATGTACTCGGATGTCTATTTCCCTCACTGCGTTAGAGAAATTGTGCCGTTATTTCTTAGATTTTCTGTTCCTTTCACTCTTTTCTCCTCGAGGGACCACCAAAATATGAATGCTAATACACTTGATATTATCCAGAGATTCCTTAAATTATCATAATTTTATTCTTATTATTCTCATTGTTATTCCAATTAGGTGATTTTCACTATCCTGTCCTCCAGATCACTGATCTGCTCTTCTTCATCCACTAGTGTGTTGTTGATTCCATTTAAATATTTTGCATTAAATTGTATTCTTCATCTCTGATTTGTACTTTTTTATATTTTCTCCCTTTGTTGAAGTTCTCTCTAAATTCATCCATTCTTCTCGTGATTCAGTGAGTGTTTGTATGAACATTGCTTTGAACTTTTTATCTGGTAGATTATTTATCTCCAGTTTGTTTCCTGAAGTTTTCTCTTGTTTTATGTAGAACACATTTTTATGTCCCCAGATATTACTTAACTCTCTGTTCACATATATATATATTAAGTATGTCAGTTATGTCTCCCAGTCTTGAAGGAATATCTTTATACAGAATGTGGCCTGTAGGGCAGATAAGCCCAAATTCTTCTGGTAAGCTGAGCTATGTGTCCGAGGTGTGACACCTGTGTGGCCTGCATGCACTCTACCGTTGTGGCTGAGTCATGATTGCTGTGGAACTTCTGGTGTGGTGAGAGTCCCCTGCAGCAGCTGTTTGCGTGGTCTGGTGACAATTTCCACAGTCCCAGGGATGTCTGTGGGTTTGGGCCCTGGTGTTACTACCTGTGAGTTCTAGCTTCAATGGTTGCAGTGATTCTAATGTGGAGGAATATCCCACTATGAGGTTTGGGGTTCTTTTGTGGTTCCCTTTTTCTGGCCAAGTCTGCGTGCTGTGAGTGATGGGGCAGTAAGGCTCCTGGGAGATGCTTGGTTCCATATGGGAAGGTTGGACTGGCAAATCCACAAGGGAATATCAATTTGGACTTAACCATGCTAAGACAGTAGATGGAGAGTGCCAGAAATGATGCTTGCCATGGTTGATAGACTTAGTTGTAAGGAAAGTGACAAAGACGCCCAGAGTGTTTCCATCCCTGGGGAAAATTCCGTAGATCCCTGCCCCTCTAGCACATGTCCTACAGTTAGTCCGTGGATATTCTTGTTAGACACCAGGCACTTTTCAAACTGTTGCCTCTACACTGGGTCTCACAGCAAGTGAGATCATATGCATGACCTCTAAGAGTGGAGTCTCAATTTCCCACTTCCCTCCAGTTGTCCTGGACATAAGACTAATAGGTTATCAAAGCCAAGTGCTATGGAAGCTCGTCTTCCCAGTGCTGGTCTCCTGGGCTGAAGAGACCAATGCAGGAATCAGCCACCATTTGTCTACATCAGTGATATCTCTTTTACTGGTTTGTTGCTGCAGGAGTGTGGGTCCCAACAGACTGATAATGTGTCCTTCCTTCCCATTTAGTGTGGCGTTTTCTTTATAATCTTTATTGTATATAATCTGTTCCGGTAGCCTTCAGTTCATTCTCAGAGATAGTTGTTCAATGTGTAATTGTAGATTTTGGCATGTCTGTGAGAGAAGTGGGTTCAGGATTTTCTACCCCCATTCTTAATCACACCTCCCGTCAGTTACATGTTTAATTGAAAACAAAATATGGGGGTTATTTTTTTTATGACTTTTTATTTCTTCATTATGTGCAAGGCATAGAGGTATTAATCACTTCCCCTAGTGACACTCTCTTGAGGTGCTTGTCACTAGTGTGAATATGTGAATGTTTCTCACCAAAATAGCTGAAAACATTGTCAAATAATATATCTGATAAGGGTTTATAATCCATAATATATCTCTTACCTCAAGCTGAAAGTAAAGAACTGGGAAGAGAGGAAACATGCTCTAATTTTCACACTTAATAAATTATTGTACATGAATGTGTGTTCATTATTTTGCATTATATTCTTCATATGTATTGTGGTATAATTTTGCTTTCTTAACTGTCCTTGTAGGTGTACTACATATCAAGTATATGTTTGTTCCATAAATGGAGTAGGGTTATATGTTGAATAACTAATGAAGGAATCTCTCTGAGCTTGGGAATTCTAAACAGTAGACTCAATGTTGTATATAGATTCAGAGTATACAAATTTTCTCTTTCTGCTTTGGAAACTTTTATAAGTTGTGTTTTTAAGAAATTTATCCATATCATCTGAACTGTCAAGGTTAATATCATTTCTGAAGCAGACATTTCTATTGAGATATTGCTGATATACAATATTATATTAGTTTCAAGTATAAAACGATGCAATTCAACAGTTATACACATTATTAAATAGGTACAAGGGACAGTGCAGTTAACTATCTGTAAAATAGAAAGATGTTACAGAATAATTGACTATATTGTCCATGCTTCACTTCCATCCCTGTGAGTATCTTGTAGTATGATTAATATTTCTGTGCCTCTTCATCCTCCTCACACACCTCACTGGCTCAACCAAACCCTCCTCCATGGTAACCACCAGTCACTTCTCATTGTCTATGAGTCTACTGCTGTATTGTATTTTTAGTTTAGTTTTGTGTTTAGATGCCACCTGTAAGTGAAATCTTTTCATGTCACAGGTTTTGTTTTCCGTGGGTTAATTCCTAGAACTGGAGTTACTGGTTCATATGATATTTCTATTTTTAGTTTTTAATGAACATCCATACTGCTTTCCATAGTGGTAGTACCAATTTACGTTCCCATGAACAGTGTAGGAGGTATCCCTTTTCTCCACACAATTGCCAACACTTATTATTTATCATCGTTTGAGTAGAGGTCATTTTAACTGTGGTGTGGTGATATTTCATTGTGGTTTAGACTTGAATTTTCCTGATGATTAGTTATGTAGATCATCTTTTCATGTGCCTGTTGGTCATCTCTATGTCTGCTTTGGTGAAATAAAATTTCAGGTCTCCCCATTTATTAGTCATGTTATTTATTTTTCGGTGTTGAGTCACATGAGTTCTTTTTTCCTCTTTTGAGAGTTAAAACGGCAGGGAGATTTTACTTAGCACAACTTGATATTGAGAGTCGCAATCTAAGTCACAACACCAAATATGTTGTGGATGGAGCTTGTTTCCCCCAATTCTTGCCCCAATTGAACTAAATAATTGAAAGACAAATATACATTTGTGAGGAAGAGTAAATGTTTTATTTTAATACACTTCACTGGAAAAGTTGGCTAGAATCAAGGTAGAAAAAGGCCTCATGTAAGTTCTTTAAATGTTCTGTATGTTAAACCTTTATCAGATAAATCATCTTTGATTATATTCTTCTATATGGAATGCAGCCTTTTTGTTCTGTTGATGGTGTCCTTTGCTTTACAGAAACCTTTACATGTGATGTGGGCCCACTTCCTCATTTTTGCTTTTGTTTCCCTTGCTTGGGAAGACATATCCAAAAAAATTTCTCATGCTGAAGCTCAACAGATTTGGGTTTATATTGTCTTTGAGAGTTTTATAGTTTCATATATTATATTTAGTTATATAATCCACTTTGTTTACTTTTGTGTATGGAATTAGACTAATCCAGTTTCATTCTCTTGCATGTAACTGTCCAGTTTTTCTAATACCAGTTATTGAAGAGACTGTCTTCTTCTCACTGTATATCCATGGCTCCTTTGTCATAAATGAGTTGGCCATATATGCATGAATTTATTTGTGAATTCTCTGCTCTGTTCCATTGATTTGTGGGTCTTTTTTGTGCAAGTACCATACTGTTTTGATTACTGTAGCTTTGTAGCACTGCTTGAAAAAAGAATGTGATACCCCTGCTTTCTTCTTTCTCGGAGTTTATTTGGCCATTAAGGGTCTTTCTGGGTTCCACATGAATTTAAGGATTACTTATTCTAGTTGATTGAAAAATACCATTGGCATTACGAAATGGATTACATTGAATCTGTAAATTGCTTTGGGCCAGTTGGTGATTAAGACCATATGAATTCTTCCTATCCGTGAGCACAGATTAAATTTTCATTTATTTATGTCTTCTTTAATTTAGCTCATCAGTGTGTTATAGTTTTCAGAGTACAGGTTAGGTTTATTCCTAGGTATTTTATTCTCTTTGATGCAATTGTAAGTGGAATCGTTTTCCTGATTTCTCTTTCTGCTTTTTCATTGTTATTATATAATAATACAACAGATTGCTGTGTAATATTGTGTATTCCACAACTTTGCAAAATTCAGTTATTTGTTCTGAAATTTTTATGTGGATTCTGTAAGGTTGTCTATATATGGCATTGATTCATCTACAAATAGTGACAGTTTCACTTCTTTACAAATTGGAATGCCTTTTATTTCTTTATCTTGCCTGATTGCAGTGGGTAGGATTCCATTGTAGTGGTTTTAATAGTCTTCCTTTCATTATGTTTTTGGTGCCTATATGTTATACAGCAATTTTTCTTTTTCTCTGCTATTTGTTATTCTGGTTTGTTCTTTATCTTTTTTCATCATTGGAAATTTTTATCTGGTTTATTAATATTTCCAAAAGGGTCACCTTTTGTATCTTTTACCTACTTTGTTACAATTTCATGTTCTACTTTTTCACTTTTCCTTTAATTATTTTATTATCCCTTTCACCAAGAGTATTTTAAAAGAAAATAATGTGGCAATATATAGCAATTTAATAAGTTGTAATTTATCTGATATAGAATACTAGCTTCCAGTTCTTATTCATCCAATATTCAAAACAGTCACTAATGTTATCAACATGAATTATCTGCTCCTTTTATTTCAAGGCTTATGAAATATCCTCAGTCTGATATTTTGAACTTTTTGTGGTATGATCTTGTGTCTGATATTTTGTTGTGTCCTGACATAATTTTGTCATATAATCATCCTGTTCAGCGTGGCAGTCCTTGTTCTCGGTTATATTTCATCATTTTATCTCCATATATTTCCTTCTTGCAATGACTCTTTGCTCTTCATAAAATTCCTCTTACACTGAAGTTGATATTTCCATTTCCTTACAGTAATCTTATATTTATGAATGTTTAATGTCAGCACGGCAATAACAAGCACTCACAGTAGTGGACGCCATTCCTTATGTTACCTACTCACTTTCCCCTGCACAGGCACATGCTTACACACATGTTGGCATGTAGCCACTATTGTCTTTGCTGGTATAGGGTGACCACTAGGGTGTGGATCCATGGATGTGGATGTGATGTCAGTACTCAACCTACCAACATGAGAATAAAACTTCATGTGAGCCCTCCAGCTAATGCTCGGTGTCATTTTTCAGTCTCACAAAATCCAGTGTGAACCTGCCAGGAACCGAACTCCTGAGCTACACCTGACAAAGGGAATCCATTTTGTTTAAAGAAGCCATTTAAAAATAAGTTGCTTGGCTGCACTCCTGGTCTGAAGTTCCAGGAATATGGAGGAGCTCAAGATAAGATAAGAGGGTAAGAAATTAAAAGCCCATTATTGGAAGAGGGGTACTCCTGGATTGCCTGCTTTTCTACACAAATGATTTGCATTCCAGCAGGCAGCACCCTTTTCTAATTCCATGATAAAGGATAGCCTAGCAGCAGTGGAGTAGCGATTTTGGTAAAGCAGCTGCCAGTATGTTGTCCACTGCATTAAAACCACTAAGTAAAACACATTGACTCACCAAGCTGGACTTCACTGTCATTCTTTGGCCTTTTCGTTTCCCTCACAATTCAGTCGGAGGCATTTCTTTTACACTCCCCTAGGATATTCACATAATTGTGCCTGAGCAGGGACCCAACAGGGCCAAAGGTGATTCAGGGTGGGACATCCTCAGTGGAAAATCCCACTGTGGACATCCTCTTCTCTGTGATATGGGTGTCTCACCTGCTGGATGAAAGTGGTTCACTGGGTGAGTATGGGGCATCCCGAAACACCAGAGAGTCTAGGAATGTTTTGCATTCCATGAAAGTAACGGGCATGGGAAATAATGACAAAAAGGCTTGAGCAACAGGGGTACTATGGCTCCTGCTATGGTAAGTAAGACATGCCACAGAAGCTGAGAAATATACTGTGCAGGAAATTACCCACTTACAATTAGACAGACATCCTGGTAGCATCCTCTGCCTTAATGCCTGACTTTCAAAAGTGGATAAAGGGACGACCAAATGGAGGTCTTAGAATGACAGCTTCTTAAACTTTGGGCCATAATTAATGGGCCTTGCATTAGAGACTATGGTAAAAAGTTGCATCTGTTTGTGTGTTTGCTTATGTATATGATCTTATATGTTACCTCTGGAAGGTATTACTCAGTACACGTTTCATTGTCTTATTTTATATAATAAGGCTACCGCCAGAGCATATCTTGGAAGCCAAAAAGCTGTAAAATTGGTTAGCACAGATTAAGCATTTAAGAGCCATAGAGTGCTTCCATTTCAGGAAGACTCCCATGATAGTGTAAGGTAGTCACAGAATGGGTTAGATTGACATTATATCACCCACCAACATCAGGCAAATTTCCTTGTAACAGGGTATGCTGTAAAATATGCATAAAGCCGAACCCCATGGCATGGCCCTTTTATGTATTTAACTAACGTGGTCTTTAAATTCTAGAGACAGGCATGTCACCTTCTGGCAGGAAATACAAACTGTGGTTCTTGAAGCTGTGAAAATCTAGCAAAAATAACAAATCATTGTAAGTTTATTTTGTGTCCCACGATGTTGACTTAATACTCATCATGTTGGAGATGCTATGATCAGACAGAACTGTGAGTCACACCCAATTTGTAGCCAGGAATATTTGGAAAGAAATGTGGGTTACAACTCCATCAGCAAGTTTTACCTTAGAAAACTTCTGGAAGCCTACAGGGGAATTACAACTTAGAATCTAACTATGGCCGTAATGTGGGTCATTGAAATTAGATAAAATCTTTTAAGAACTGTACCTTAAAATCAAATTCTTCAGAACTCAAAATTAGTGAGTTTTGTTTTCAACCATACGTGTGGCAATATAAAGTATAAAACTACAAGATACCTGAATTTATAGTTTGTGTGTGTATATATATCCGGTAAGTGGGTTTTCTACTTCCTGATGGTGTTGCAAAAATTTATTGGTTTAAAAACTACACTTGGAAGAATTGGGCATTCCAAAACTTTCAGAAATTCTGATATAAACTAACCCAAGTGCTTTTCAAGTTCACATGGTCTGATAAAATATTTGGCGCCAATACTAACCTGTGTTATTATTTAAAATAGGCATGTATTTAAGGTTATCAACATTAAAATGAAAATTTTTATTCTGCCTGGGTTTACTTAGAGTCATATAATTTGATGTTATCTGTTAAATATTTCAAAAATAAGGTAAAAGCTTTGGAGAGTGGCTGGCTTTGATGTCTAATGAATATTTTGTGAGTAATCTAGGCATTGTTGTTAAGAACAAATAAACCAAATAGGTGTATTAGTAGAACTTTTAAGAAATAATTATGTGTTATGGTATGTGCACTTAAAAGTAGCTTGAAAATGTTTTTGGTAACCTGAAATTTCATGGTTTTGGTAAGCTAAGAAGTGATTAGTTTTTCATTGAATACCTAGATTGTTTACACATAAGATGAGGTAATGAAATATCAATTACTGAATGTAGGTTTACCTGCTTTAGCTTCCTTATTACAGAGAAACTAAAAACAAATTTAAGTCTCTTAGTAAATATGTTTTCTGCTTATTGAAAGACTGTAATATGAGTAAGCACATCTTTCTGGAAGTTATTATATGCATTGATAGAATTGCCAGTTTAAATAATGTTGATATAACAGAGAGTTTTCAATTACTTATTACTAGTTTTCACTAGAAGTAAAGGTTTTAAAAAGTTTAGAATTTTAATAAGCACAAGCAAAGCCATTAGAAAAAATAAGAGAAATATCTCTGCCTACAAGAAAAGTAAGATGTCTATTTTTGGTAACAGAATGTATGAGAAAGGGAAGTTAATTTTTAATAAGGGAAAAATAAAGTAAGTTTGTCCTAAAGGTGAGAGGCTGGTTCTTTAAAGAAGGAAAATGTAGTGCAAAATCTGAAAGTAAAAAGACTTGTGGAAAAGGAATTTCATGTGTGGTCATGCTGTGTGAGACAGAAGTATGTGAAGTTTAATACCAAGTACATTACAATGAGAGAACTTTACTTCCTCTTGGTTAAAAGGACAAAGATTTCTTAACTATTGGTCTTCCCTTAATATTCAGAGATTGTAAAATGTTCAAAGTTTTTGATATTTTTTACAAATTTTTCCAAATCAAATTCTAAGTAAAGTCCTTTTTATCTCTAGTTACGTCTGAGATTTTCCAGAGGACCCATGGAACGTGTCAGAGCAATTTCCTCTGATAAAAAAAAGAGGACTCAGAAGGACATATCAGTTGCTATTTGCAAATATTATGCCAGAGCTCTCCTGACTTCTGCTTGCAGGCCCCCTACTCAGTTGTCAAGGACTGAGAGTTTTGGCCAATCACTGCTCTCCTTCTGAACATCAATCTGAATTGCACTGAGTTTTCCTCTTATTTGCATGGTGGACCTAAGTGAAAACTGGTTTGTCCTGTAAAAGAACAGCCCTGTACTCTGCTCAGGGAGACACTGCTTTGGGAGTTAATACTGCTGCTTGCTTTATTTATTGCAGGTAATAAAATTTCCTTTTTTATGGCCTGGCTTGGTTAAGTCCGTTGGGTTGATGCACATAAGGAGATGAACCACTTTTGCCCCAACAGTCACCGAGATTTTACACCCACCCAGAGCTAGCACCAACTGGGCACAGACACCCAGAAAAGGTAAGCCCCTTATGAGATGAGTCAATAAGAAATTAATCTCTAAAGGAGCTGACACTCGCCAAGAAAGGAATCCCTTCATTCCAGTTACAAACAAACCATATTAAATAGTTTCAGATCTTCAATCTAATATTCTACATATTTTTTCATTGGTATTTCTTAAGAGTGAGCACACTGCATCATCTGGAAAATGCTCAAGAATATATTTTTATGAGCATAATCTTTGTCTGAGATTTATGTAATAAAAGTGATTCACTTATTGGGAAGTAGTGAGGCAATTCTTGAGACCGTGGCATATGACTGCTGTGCAGTTATCTGAGAGTACATGATTTATTAAATAATCAGGAGTTCAGCACTACTGATTTCATCATTTCCCCCTAATTCCTGGCTCTTCTCCACACATGCACTCACTCCAAGCGCACAGGAGCCTTCTGGGGGTCTGGATATATCCAGACTCCACTAGGAGTTGGCCCACAGCAATGCAAGCACACCTTATCACCAAAGCCCACACTATGTCATGTGACATATCTGCAAATATATAAATAATATATGTAAATATATAATGTATAAATGATGTGTGTATATACTGTCATATATGAATTTTACTATGCACAAATAGGCAAATAAATATAAAGTATTATAAACTTATGTGCTTTCAGGTAGAACCTGAATAATTTCTAATGCTAATGAAGTCAAGTCCTTTTTGGCTTTTGTATTTCTCTTCCTAATGACTATTTTTAAATATGTACTCTTCACCTTTGTTGAACTAAAATCTCATGTGAGATCTAACGTATGGGATATCAGGCCAGGTGCAAACAAGAAGCAGTGTGCTTGGGGTGACAATACCACATTTTATAAATGCCAAATAAATAAAAAATGCTGTATCTTGGAATTATGTTCACCCTTATGAACCTAAAATAGGAAAATGTAAGATATATTAGTTGAAAAATACTGGAACACTATGCACTAAATCTATTCAATTAAGAAAAAGGTTCACTTTGTTTTTTATATCTATCATTTTCAAAACATATAAGGACAAAATGAAATTGTGGCTGTGAAAAAGTAGGACCTTAGAAACCTCTTGATGAGGATCTTAATATCCACAATGAATACTTTGCGTTGCAACTGTTACACAGTTATATATGGAGCATGTCTTTGGTCATTTGTTAAAACCCATTGTATTCACTGTATAACCAGTATTCATTTCTTGAATATTTATTCTGTGTCTAGTAACCAACCCTTATTTAAAGGAGCAGCAGGAAGAGGATGGGAAAAGAGAATTGAGTGTGACAAGATTAAAAAATCAAAATCAGCATTCTAGTGATGGTTGGTTTTATAAATCCTAGTATCCTACATCCTGAAACTTGTCTATCACTGGAGGGCTCAGTGACATATTCTGACTGGCTTGCCAAAAAGGGAGTTAGGGGATATATTTAAAAAAACCCTAAGTGCTTTTGTTTGAGAACAGAAAAGGAAAACCCATTAATATTACCCAGTAATACAAATCCCAAATGGGAGTACTTTGTTCCAATGGAAACTTTTCAGTGTTCCCTTGAGGTGTTTTGATCTCTCTAACTTGATAATCATTTGGCTTCCCAGTAAGACTACTTATTAAAATAGGGGCAGCTTAAAGGCAGAGACCAAACAAAGATTTAAATTGTCTCTCATGGAACATAGGGAAAAAATGCTTAAAAGCAACTATTTTCTTAGTAACTTCACTGAGCTTGGGGCCATGGCAGTTTAAGTCCTGCTTAGACTGTTTGAAGGGACTTGTTGGAGAGCTAAAGTACAACAATTGCAAAGTTATGATTAAATAGAGGAAATTGCAAGCAACTGCATCTACAGTTTGAATCCCAGGAGAAAAGCTTTGTTAATATATCCCTTGGGTTTCTAACTCAGCTGTCCCTGGCATTCTGGACAGTAATTAAACCCCATAGTCACTTAAGGGATAAATTGGTAAAAGTGAAATCAAAGAGAAACGTTGAGAAAAATTTTTTATTTCTGTTGGGATCAGATGCGATTCTCATTCATGATTCATAGTCACAGTGCTTACACTAAGCACATTGTGTCTGTTTACAAGAGCACTCATTAATTTGAAGTAGTGGGACAGCGGAATGCATGCTCCTTGGTGCCTGTCTGCTCAGTGATGATTATGTTTCATGACCATTATCCGTGCATGATGACTGACCATTGGAATAAGTTGATCATTTCAAGGATGAACAGTTTACCCTGACATAACTGCTTCTTTCAAGATCTTGAAGGTATAATGGTAGATTCATACCTTAGCTTTCTTTTAACATTTTTATTATGTTACATCATTTATGGTAAAACTGTCACTGAGCTAAAAATATAAGTGGATATTCTATTGGATGTTAGAAACACACAATATTTAACTCTTACTTCCAAAAACTTTATTCGATAATTTGAAATTTACACACATTTCACTTATTCATACAGCCCAGGAAATGGGCCTAAAATATTCAAAACCGAAAAAATCAGTAAATGCTATCAATGTGGTAAAACATTCAATGAATTCAGTGAAAAATACAAAAAAAAATGTAGGATTGAACTGCCTTATTTCAGACAGAATTTCTAAGATAAGAGAAGATACATCAGCATTCTTTCTTTCCTGCTTGTTTCGTGACTGTACTCTAGTCCAAAAGTATTTTTGTTCCTTTCTTCTTAGTGTTTCCTAATGTTAAATTTATCTTCTGGAATTAAAAAAATGTCTTGGGTCTCCCACAATCTCACCACTTCATTTTTTGTCTTGTGATGATTTAAAAGCGAACATTTCAATCATGTACATGTTTAAGATAATAATAATAATTATGTCATTATACAACATGATAATGATACTCCATATATTTACTTTTAAGTTGGAAAATTGTAAAAATTTCAGATATACTCTATGCTGTTTGGCGTTGAGTATCTTACTAAGTATTGCAAATTGCATGGATTTTATGTTTATCACCCATTACACATATGCTATGTTCATTCTCCCTATACTGTAACATCTTATCTTTCCGCTTGTCACATGCTTGGAAATTGGCTTACTGTCTTGTGTGTTGCCAGTGGGTTTCAAACCCAGGCAAACTCACCTTTGATTCAGTGAGACTAAAAAATGACAGTGGAAACTTCTTGGTGTGAAAGGGTTTATACCCAAATTTATTCCCATGGTGGCAGGTCAACCACTAGAATCCCATCCACTCAGAGAAGCAAGCTGGTCTCTGCTTCTGGACCTCTCCACCCATGCAGCTGTCTCAGTCTCTGTTCTTGATGCTGCTACCATTCCAGTCTCTGCACTTCGGCAGCCTTCCAGCCATGCAGCCATGCAGCCGGGTAACACAGAGCCCTGGAGGAGCTCTTTACGTAGAGTCAGTAACAATATGTTGCCAACATGTGTGCAGTGTGCAAGCTGACCAGGGTCACGTGAGAATCCTGGACAGAGGTAGCTTCACTTTCTCTACCTTTTGTAACTAATACATAGTCTTTGACTATGTTCAATCTAGGAGATATTCCATTTATTTTAGTTTTTCCAATTTTAA
>JAVSCE010006560.1:0-43879 GCA_032199065.1 Smutsia gigantea
ACTCCCAGTACACCCTGAGGCCGCCAGGGTACAGAGGTTCTGCCGTTGCGCATGCACACGTGTGCAGCCTGAAAGACGAAGAGAACTTTGTGGAGTCGCGCGTTTTCTCTCGCGCCCTCTAGTGACCCCGGGCGACAGCACTGACAGACCTAGAGGGCGGGGCCGGCGGCGGCGGAAGTGAAGTCACTTCCGGGCTGGGGTGTTTGTTTGGACTGGAGAAGGGAGGCGGCGGGCGAAGCGCGCGTCGAGCGGGGGAGCGGCGCTGCCTGTGGAGATCCGCGGAGGCCGACTGGATTTGTTGGCTGCCGTCCCGCTGCCGTGCACTGGGTGAGGGGTTCCCTCGGGTGGAGCGGCGAGAAGGGTGCGGCGGCCCTGGCGGTCGAGGGGCAGCACCTCGGCGATGGCTGAGGGGCCTAGAGGGCCCCCCGGGTTGTTGGCCACCAAGCCCCGTATTGTCTCCTTTATTCCTTTCCTCCTTCATCAGTCTGAGGGATGAGCTTGGACCGACCTAGTCTTTCTTCTCTTGAGAAATGGCCGTCGCTTTTTTTCTCATTGTCATTATTATTTATGATTTGGATCTCGCAGCACTCTATCCGGGTCTTCCGTGGTGCGCGCGAGGGTTGCCGGGATAGCACTTTTTCTCTCGTTCCCCTGTTGCTCCAGGCCCTTCACCATCCTCCTGTACCCTTTTCTTCGGCACCCCACTGCCGCCTCGGCAACAAAGCTCATTGTTTCTCCGTACTTGACGCTTGCGCGTCGCCACGCGCAGTACCTACTTGCTGCGCGTGCGCGCTCCTCCCTAGGCTGGGGGAAGAGAGGGGCGGAGGGACTGGCGGGCAGGCGAGCGTCCTGGGGGAGTATTCTGCAACTGTCCATGGGCCAGTACCTTTCTGATGCCCGTTTTCTCGTTTCGTTGCTTTGCCCTATCCCATAATTACATTGTGTCCCATGGTAGGGATGGGAGGACCTTTGGGGTACTAGGGAACTCCCTGCTTTAGGGGTTTTTGAGCCTGATGAATTTTAAGGTCCCATCCAACTCAGATTCTTTTGATTCTTGTCCTTTTAATTTGGCTCTTCTACTCTGTGCTGATTCTCCACTACTACCGAAAATATATGGCTTCTGTTGAAGATATTTAAAACATTTGTTGGAGCAACCGTATTTTCCAATGATTCCAAAAAGGGGCCTTTTCTGTTTCCTTTTACTGTCTGTCTTTCCTTGATTTTGCAACCCCATCAGCTCACAGAAACCGCAAACTCTGGAAAGAATTTGGCTCCCAGTTTCCCTTGGGACAAGTTCTAACAGCTGACAGCTTTGACATTTACTTCACCAGAAGACAAATTCCCATTTTGTGTGTGTCGCATCATCTTGTCCTGCACCCTGGTGGCAAGATTTTTCATAAATTGCATTTGAGCAGTTGATCAGGTATTGGTTTGCGTTTTATCAAATAGCCTTTCAAATGTCATCCTTACAGGGAACAGGTTCTCTATATAAAGATTTATAATGAGATTCCCAGTGATTGCTAGTTTGTGCTTCTGTTTTCGGCTTGTAAAAGAGGATATTTGGAGCAAATTAGCCTGTTTATGCTACTTGTTAATTGTAAACTAGACCAAATTTTTTTTCTCACAAATATATGTGTCTATGACAAAGCCTATTTGTTTCTTTAAGGGATAGGATTTAGGCATGGAGGCTTACTGTAATGGTTAACGGCTTGGGACCTTGGTCGTTTTTATTACAGCATATTGCATATTGCTTCTTAAGAGCTCAAATCGAGTTAGGTAATCTCTACCCTAAGCTTTTCCTTCAATAAGCACTCAATGCCTTATTCAGGTTTACCCCTTTATGACTCTAGAGAGTAATGCTCCAGTTTTATTAGAAAATATAAACATTTATAAAATGTCTGTTAGCACAGCAATTTTATGGATTTCGTGGGAGGTGAAAGAAGGTGGAAAATAAAGCTCCTACCTCCTTTTGTGCTTTTACATACTGTAATTTACACACTATTTTCATATTCATTATCATAACAACCTGTGAAATAGAGTAAGTTTTATCTTGCCTATTTTGAAGTTGAGGGAATAGAAGCTTGAGAGATTTTTAAATTTTTATTAGGGACATACTTTTATAGCATTTAATAATGCCAGGTTGTTCTACGTGCTTTTACAAGTTTAAGTGTCTCTAGGCAGAAAGTACTACTGTAAAAGATAACAAGAGATATGACGTTAACTTGCCCAATGTTACACAGCTAGTAACAGCTGGAATTCAAATCCAAGTAGTCCAGAGATTATGTGCTCTTTACCATTATATTGTGCTGCCCAAGATTTAGTGACATAGCCAGGATCCTGCAAGTAGTTAGTGGCATATTTGACATTTGAACCCAGTCCAGGATTAAAGTTGTCCAAGTTACTGCCTTTACGATCTGGACCCCGCACAAACGTTTTAATAGTTTGCGTTCGATACAGCCTATAGTTCAGTTCCATTAACTCAAATTTTTTTTTTCTTAAGTTTCCTCACTATTTGGAGCAGTACTGTCCAATAAGGATCCTTAAGTACATGTGTTTTTGAGCACTTGAAATGTGGCAGGTGCATCTAAACTAAATTTTTAATTGTATTGAACTTTAAATTCAAGTAGCCACATGTAGCTAGTGTTTGCCACTTCGGACTTGTGGGTTTAGAGGTTTGAATTGCCTCTGTTTCTCGTTTTTAATGTTCTTTTTTATAAATAAGAATAATGTTTTTTGGTGTGGGGCGGTCATGGAGAAGACAGTGTAGCACAGAGAAGACGAGTAGTGACTCTGTGGCATCTTACTACACTGATGGACAGTGACTTGAATTGGGGTGTGGGGGGGGACTTGATAATATGGGTTAATGTAGTAACCACAATGTTTTTCATGTGAAACCTTCATAAGAGTGTATATCAATGATACCTTAATAAAAAGAAAGAATGATGTTTCTGATGTGCTTAGAGCTTTCATCAGTAGTGATGATAGGCAGTGCTTAGCCGTCCTTACTCATTGTTTGCCCTAGTTATGTTACCATTGAGATTAGGATTATAGTCTGGGATTTCTCTGTGACATTGTTCGTTCCTACAGGTTTTTACGTTTTACCTTTCTCTGCAACCTTTAATTGCTCTAAATGTTTAATAAGCACCAAGGTAGATAATACTATTATGTACCAGGCTCTGTGCCTAGCTACTACTATTACCCATTTTACAGATGGGGAACCTGAGACAGAGAGCTTAAGTAACTTTTCTATGAGTTCCAGAACCCATGCTTACACACAAAAAATAAAATAAAACAGTAGAAAACAATTTTTTGCCAAACAATTAAAACCTCCTCCATGCTGCTCACAAATTTCTGAGTGGAAAACAGGCTGGTGCAAAAATTTATTTTTCCTCTCTCACTAACTACTGATGAAGAGACAACAGTTACTGTAAAATATATATACACATATATTGCAGGTAAGGTTAAGGAGTCACAGTAGTTCAAAGTAGAGTCCAGTGAAATTAGAAAAAGTTGTGTCTGTGGAGTTAGATTAATGAAAGGTAAGAGAATTCTCAAAAGGTGAAACTAGGGGGGAAGTTTAAAAACTTAAAAGATTTTCACACTTTAAAATTTCATAGAGAATATAGAAGAATGGACACTGCTGGAAACCAGTATGTGTGGAGACATTCCAGGAGGAGAAAAACAGCTGAAGATAAGAGTTTGTAGATTGAAAGTGCCAGGCAGCATTAATAGGAGAAAACGCTCTTGCCTAACCAAAATCTGGTGAAATTCCTGAATTGTAAATATTAGGTTGTCAGCTGAACAGGATATTTACAAAAGAAATAAAACTTAGTTTCCTACAACAATGAAAGATGGAATATTTGTAGATTATTGACAGAGAGGACAGAAGTCTAAATCTGTCCCACTTAATATGATTATTAAAATATGAAGGGAAAAGACATTTTGAGATAATGCAATGGCTTAGAAATATATATCCACAGGTAACATTTTGAAGAAATATTAGACCAAAACAAAGGTGTCAAGTTAGGGGAAGATGATGAATAAAAGAAACAATGATGAGCAATGATAAAATGTAAGATGACAATATGAATTATAAGTGTTCAATTAAAAATTATTTTAAAAGATTGTACTATAAAGGAAAAACCTAATAGTTTCAATATAAAAGTGTTAAATTATTTCCAAAAAACTTAGGAGATGAGGTTGGGGGTGGATAAGTAAAGTCATTTTAAAGGTCTTGCCTTGTCTGGGAGCAGGGATTGGGTTGAGTATACTGAAGAAGGAAAGACATTCTAAATGTCTTGAATTGGTTGGTGGTGTATAGAGTATATTTCTAATTGATAGGAAGCTAAGTTATTTAATTTCATAAAAGATGTAAGTCAATTGGTTATGCTGTACACTTTAAACTTATATAATGCTGATGTCAGTTATATCTCAGATGGGAAGAAAAAAACCATCTGAGATTGCTCAGTAGTTTGTAAGTTACAGAAAATAAATCAGATATTTTAAAACATGTATTTAAAGTAAAAAAGCACTAGAGGAATAGAATGTAAAAAAAACCTAGGAAAAGTAAATGTGAAATTATAATGGAAAACATAAAACCAAACATCATTTGTCAAAAATGTAATTCCCTATGAGACAAATTCTCAGACTGGGTCAAATAATCCAACTATTATAATAGAAGACTTTAGTACACCACTTTCAGCATTAGATCAAATAAAAAACATCAACTTAATATATTTACCTTAGAAATAAAAATTACACATTTTTCTCTATAGGCCCCAAGGAACATTTTCCAAAAATCAGTCATTGTTGTCTTCAAACAAAACTGTAATTCCCGAAAAGTGAAGGTTTTTCTGGCTGCATTTTATAGCATAATAAAATAAAACCAGAAATCAGGGCATCAAAAGGTAACCAAAACATGATTGTCACCTTAAAAAAACAAAGTGGAAATTGGCTGAAATTAAGTAGAGAAGAGGGGAAAACAATGTGAGAAAACTGAAATTAAATAAAATCAAAAGGAGGGGTACTGTTCATTACAGTTGAATTTTTTAATAGGTAATCATTCAGAACTCAAAAGAAAATCGAAAAATACCTCTACCCACCGTTATCCCTGTAGGCAACCATTATTCTCAATTGTTTTAACAGCTCTCATTGAGCTATAATGAACATACCATTCAATTCATTCATTTAAATTGTACGGTAAAATGGTTTTTAGTATATTCACAAAGTTGTACATCCATCACCACAACCAATTTTAGAATAGTTTCATTAACCCAAAAAGAAACCCTGTACCCATTAGCTAGCATACAATTAGGTGGTCCTTTGTGACTGACTTTTCACTTAGCATAATGTTTTCATTGTTCATCCATAATACAGCATGTATCAGGTATTTATTTTTATTGTTGAATAATATTCCATAGTTTGGACATACCACATTGTATTTATCCATTTAACAGTTGGTGGACCTTTGGTTTAGGTTCACTTTGTGGCTATTAAAATTAATACTGCTGTGGACATCTGTACAAGTTTTTGTGTAGGCATACGTTTTTATTTCTCTTGGGTATGTACCTAGGAGTGGAATTGCTGGGTTTTATGGTAATTTGATATTTAATCTTTTGATGAACTGCCAGACTTTTTTCCAAGCAGCTGCCCCATTTTAACATTCCCACCAGCAGTGATTGAGGGTCCCAATTTCTCCATATCTTCTCTGTTTCTGTCTTTTTTTTTTTTAATTTTGCTATTATTAATGTACAATTACATGAGCAACATTATGGTTACTAGACTCCCCCTATTATCAAGTCCCCACCACATACCCCATTACAGTCACTGTCCATCAGCGTAGTAAGATGCTGTAGAATCCATTACTTGTCATCTCTGTGTTATACTGCCTTCCCTGTATCCCCCCCCCCCCACCCGCTACATTATGTGTACTAATCGTAGTACCCCTTTTTACCCCGTTATCCCTCCCTTCCCACCCATCCTCTGCAGTCCCTTTCCCTTTGGTAACTGTTAGTCCATTCTTGGGTTCTGTGTGTCTGTTGTTGTTTTGTTCCTTCAGTTTTTGCTTTGTTCTTATACTCCACATATGAGTGAAATCTTTTGGCACTTGTCTTTCTCTGCCTGGCTTATTTCACTGAGCATAATACCCTCTAGCTCCATCCATTTTGTTGCAAATGGTAGGATTTGTTTTCTTCTTATGGCTGAATAATATTCCATTGTGTGTATGTACCACATCTTTATCCATTCATCTACTGATGGACACTTAGGTTGCTTCCATTTCTTGGCTATTGTAAATAGTGCTGTGATAAACATAGGGGTATCTGTCTTTTTTATTATAGCTATTCTGGTGTAAAGTGGTATCTTGTGCTTTTGATTTGCATTTCCTTCATGGTTAATGATGTTGAGCATTTTTTCATTTTAGTGGCCTTTTGTATGGCCTTTGGAGAACTATCTATTCAGGTCCTTTGCCCATTTTTAAGGAGTTGTATTACTGAGCTGTAATAGTTTTTTATGTATTCTAGATATAACTCCCTTATCATACATGATTTGCTTTTCAGTTTTTTTACTATCTTTTCAGAGATTCTGTGCATTTGGAAGTTATGAGCACACACAGATACTCCTCTTCTACATATATGTTTATTATACTAATACTTTTTAATAATAAACAGAAGGAAACCTTTTATCTTCCAGCTCTTATATCTATATCATATTTTCTGCCAAACCTATTACATTTTTATATATGTTGTGATTTCTGTATATCTAGAAGTTCTATTTGTCTCCTTTCCAAATCTGCTCTGTAGTTTTTATACTTTGCTGTTCTCTGAAGATACTTTCAAGTTTGCTATGTAATCATTTGCTTTGTCATCTGTGCTATACAATACAATACTTGAAGTCTGGTATAGGTACGGTTATCCTTTTTTATTTTATTTTTTTACAAGAAAAAAACAAAAGTTTAATAACATGTATACCTCCTGTACACATGGGAGAGACCCAGGAAAACTAAGTGATTCCTGATTATGCTTTCTGTAAATTGCGCTGCTTCTTGCTCATTGTGTAGTTTTTTTTCTTTCTGGATTTGGCTATCCTTCGTAATACTGTTGATAGCCCTTAAAAAATTTATTTATGGAGGGCCATAAGGCCTAGAATGAAGATTACTTCCTCTCAAGGAGTTTTTCACTGGCTTTTACCATGCACTGGGGACACTACTAATCAGGCCACTTCATAGTCACAGTGTCTGTGTCCTCTCCCAGTTTTCCCCTTGATTTGCTTAGTGGGGAGTGCGGGTTATGTTGCGGTTCATTCACCCTTATCCTGAACATACAGCCCTTTAGGGAACAATCTCCTATTTAGTTTCCCACCTTGACTTAAGTGCCTTTTACCCCATGAAGCATCCCAGGAGTAAAACATGTAAAGAAATATGAAATAATACATACTAAGGTGTTAACATTGATGGCCTCTGGGTAGGATTAGAGATGGAGAAGAAAAAAATTCCTATGTACTTTAGACCTGTTTTGTACATCTAACTTGTATTTTCTTTTTCACATAATGTTTACTTTGTACATAAATTTCTTTTACTTAATGCTTCCTTTTCTGGCACAATATCCTAACTGTACAAACACCCATTATCTAAAAGTTTTCAAATGATCATTGAAAATGCTGTAAGGTGTTTTACTTATTACTACTACTGTAACTGTTTACTAGTTTGTGATTTTTCATTTAGGGAAATCTTATTACTTATATTCTAACAATTACTAAATATATTAAACTATTCTGAATTTTACTGTTATTTCAGAAATCCTTTGCATGAGATTAATGTTAAAAGTTAAAATTTTTTAATTTCTGATAATTTTAGGATTTTAAAGAATAAACACGGTTTGAAGTAAACAGTGAACATTAAAAATCTGAAGGGAAATTACTGGCTTTCTCAGTTCATTTTGGCCAGTTTTTAAAGTGGGTCAGATTGAACATGAGCAAAGATGAGATAGCAGCAGATTGGTATGGTTTAGTTTCCAGATTGTTTTTTACTGTATTTGTTAACTCAGTGTCTACTTTGTGCCCCTCAAACATCACTCAAGCAAAGTAAGTGCTTTTGTTGTGTTTCCAGCATTTCCTCTTAATTTTTGATTGTTTTTGTTCTGGAAAAAAGCTTTTTCCCCAGCTAAAGGAGGCTAACATAGATTTGAGCTCATTGAATCTTGGGAGTCTTACAGCTGCTTGTTTCTTACCTCCAAGTGGGATGATGCTATATCTCAGCTTTACAGTAGTTACTCTTGGGATTACAACTAACGTCTTTGTAACAATTTTGAATTAATACCAACTTAGTCTTAAGAGTATACAAAAATGTATCTCTTATATAGCTGTGTCCTCCATCCTCCCTTTATGCTGTCACAAAATACATCTTTATGCATGTGTGTCCATTAACATAGATATATAATTATTCTGTGTATTTGTCTTTTAAATCATATGGAGAAAAAGAGGACTTGTAAATAAAAAAAAAATTATTGCTGAGTTTTGTCTTTACTTATGTAGTTACTTTTACCAGTGTTTTATTTCTTTGGATGGATTCAAGTTAATATATAGTGTTCTTTTGTTTCAGCCTGAAAGACTCAGTTTAGCTTTAGCTTTAGGACAGGTCTTCTGGTGACCAGCTCTGAGAAGGTTTTGCTGGATATAGATTTCTTGGTGCACAGGTTTTTCTTTCAGCACTTTGAATATGTTGTCCTACTGATTTCTGGCCTTCGGTTTCTGATGTGAAATTAGCTCTTAACTCTTATTAAGGATCCTTTGCGTGTGATGAGTCACTTATTTTGAAGATACTCTTTGTCTTTCAATAATTTGCTTATAATGTGGATCAGAGTGAATCACTTTGAGTTTATCCTCCTTGGAGTTCATCAAGATTCTTGGATGTACAGAGAAACATTTGTAGATTTCATTGAGTTTGGGGTCTCAAGGCCATTATTACTTCAGATATTCTTTCTAACCCTTTGTTTTCTCTTCCTGAGACTACCGTTTTGCATATGTTGGTGTATTTGATGGTGTCTTAATGGTCTCTGAAGTTCTGTTGATTCTTCCTTATTTTCTCTCTCTGCTCCTTAAGCCAAATAAATCTCAATTGATTTATCTTCAAGTTTGCTTACTCTCCCTGCTGAAAGCTGCAGTAAACCCTCTATCTAGTAAATTCTTCATTTCAGTTATTGTACTTTTAACTCCAAAATTTCTACTTGATTTTTTAAATAATTTCTATTGATACTCTCCATTTGATGACACATTGTTCTTAGGGTTTCCTTTACTTTTTGAACATATTTTAAATGCTGATATAAAGTCTTTTGTTCAGTAAGTGCAGTGTCTGGGCTACCTCAAGGGATGTGTCTGTTAGTTTCTTTTTTTCCCTATGTATAGGCTATACTTTATTTCTTTGCAAGCCTGATATTTTTTATTGAAACTGGACATTTTTAATATTATGATGTGGCAACTCTAGAAATCAAGTTCTCCCTTCTCCCGAGAGTTGTTTAGTGACTTTTCTAAACTAATTTTGTAAAAGTTTGTATGTGGCAATGAAGTCTCTGTTCATTAGCTTAGTGGTCAGCCTGTTATTTAAAAGAGATTTCCTGAACTACCTGTAAGTAAAAAACAAAACTCTCCAGTCTGTGCAGTTGGGCTCTTATGTATTTTGAGGCACATCTTCAACACTCAGACAGTTTACAACTCTTCCTTAGCCTTCACTTTATGTGTAGAGCCTGAAGGTCAGACGGAGGTGAGAATGTAGGGCCTTCTCAGGTCTTTTCTGAGCATATTCCTAGCACTGGATATGCCCAGTGCTTTCTGGGTTTCCCAGAATATGCAGGAGCTTTTTGATGCCCTTATTGCCAAAGCATCTCCATCACCAGGCTTTTTGTTTTGCTTATTGTTTGCCCCAACAAATGCCAATCAGACATTTTAAAATAGTAAATTTTATGGTATTTGAACTATATATTCAATTTTTAAAAATAAAACACACAAAGGATGTACTGTAAAGAGTGGTGTGTGGTCCGCACGGTAAAGGCAGGTTAGCACAGAGAAGACAAGTAGTGACTCTATAGCATCTTACTAATGGACAGTGACTGTAACGGGGTATGTGGTGGGGACTTGATAATGGGGGGAAATCTAGTAACCACAGTGTTGCTTGTGTAATTGTATATTAATGATACCAAAAAAAAATGTGTGGTCCAAAAAAGATTAAGAACAGGTCACAGAAGAAAATTAAAAATCTGATACATTACCTTTTTCAATATCTGTAGGTCTGTCAATGTTCTGAAAGTAAATGATCCTTAGTTCTCTTGTTTTCACTTGGTTATCTGTAGCCAGAAGTCTGGTCAATGGTTGTTAGTCAACAACTATCAAAGGTATAAGATCAGTGACCAGGCTCCAGTTCACTCTTACTGGCTTCAGTTATTATTTGTTACCCAAATATTGCTTGACAAATTAATTTCATTTAACTTTTTTCACTGGGAACGTATAGGTTGTTTGATGAGGTGTGATAATGGGCAAGAAGCTGACTTAGGGCCTTGTCAAACGTAGGAATTCGGCCCTTTTTTGCCAAGCACTGTTTATATTTCATATATAATACCTTGGAGATAATTGCAGGTTCGGTTCTAGACTGCCACAATAAAGCAAATATTGAAATAAAGGGAGTCAAATGAGGTTTTTGTTTTCCCTGTGAATAAAAGTTACATTCACGCTATACTGTAGTCTGTTAAGTGTACAGTAGCATTGTCTTAATAAATGTACGTACATTAATTTAAAAATACTTTATTGCTTCAAACCATTAACCACCATCTGAGGATTCAGCAAGTTGTAATCACTGATCACTATAATAAATATAATAATAGTGAAAAGGTTCAAAATATTATGAGAATTATCAAAATGTGACAGAGACAAGAAGTGAGCAAATGCAGATGGACTTGCTTGATGCAGTGTGGCCACAGACCTTTAATTTGTAAAAACTGTAGTATCTACAAAGCACAATAAGATGAGGTATGCCTGTATTTGTTACTAGTTGGCATCAAACAAGGAGGGAGGGAGTCCCTTGGGATCCCAAACTCCAGAATTTGCTCAGGCAGATTTTTCATTGTTTACACAAGCTTGTGCTCATAAAATGCATGGAAAATACTTTTTTCTTTAAAAAAAAAGATTGTATTTCTATATAGATGTACTTTAGTCACCTAAAGCATATTAAAAACCAGTTAGAAGTATTTCTAGATGGACATGTCTGAGGCATGTAGTTGCAACTTAACTATTCAATTCCGTTTGAATATTGACTATCCTATGCTCTGCTAAACATTTATTTGTTGCTGTTTTTAACTAAAGATAAAAGTCACTTTTTACAGAAAGGTAGGATTTAATGAATACAAGTTAGGATAAGATACATGTTGGGAATATAATAATGAAAAGCTGTTATATAAATTGGGGTTTCTTTGAACATAGTTTAATGATTAGTTCATACACAGTGAAGAAAGTTCCATCTAGTTGTAAGGCAGGATAGACTCCTGCTTTTCATATTGGAGGCTAATCTAAAATGTAATTCTTGTTTAAAGATGAGCATAAAAATGGTAGCCTGATACATAGAGTACTTAATTTTCTTTAGAGGAACAGATTGTTCTTTAGTCAAAACTTGTTATCAAAATAAAGGGTTTTATTTCCTCCAAGATCAATGATAAATAAAAATAACAAAGATGCTCATTATCTGTTTTCTGTCTTGACTGTTTTCACAGTGCCTTAGTTTCGTGACTCAAATTATGTTTTCTTTCTCCCCACACCCTAGCACATAAACCTCATAGTCTGTCTCTGCCTTGCTTTCATATATATACAACAAAGGTCAGAAGTTCACAGTAATTTTTAGTTGAGGACTTCTGAACTAAAAATGTCTCTATTATGATGCCACTGTCCTTACTATTCAGTATTTGAGAAAATACCTGTGTGTGTCATTATAAAATCCCCTATACCCAGCTTAGAGGCTAAATTCATATTATATGAACAGCAATGAATTTGTTTCATACTATGTCCCCTTAAGGATAAGTCCATAAGATGAATTTAAAGGGTTAGGCAACATACACAGCAATTCTCTCCCCAAACCTTAACCCAGGAAAAAAATTATTTCTAGTAGGTTTTAGTTTTAGTGTTTTACCTGATTATGATAACTTAAGAGTAAGAATGCCTGTAGGTTTTTTGTGTTTTTTTATAACAGCTATGGTTTTCTTTCCTTTGGCACAAGTCACACTATTGTTTGAATTTATGTACTCTTATATAAATTAAGTGACTCTTAATTTATGTAAGCCCATTTTTAGCAATTCAGACTTAATGAATTGGTAGAATATTATAGAATCTGCAACTTTATGCTTTGAACTTTTAGCCTGCAATAATACCAAAGGCACTTGACTTGAGTCTTCAGACCATGCTTGTTTTATAAAGCAAGGGATATCCAATATAAGAAAAAAAAATTGGATGGTTTGAAGATTCCGTTTAAACAGTTGATTACCTCCATTAACTTATCAGAAAAATGAGTCTAGGTTGCTCCCAGCTATTAAACATTAAAATCATTTGGGAAAAAAATGAATCTTTGTACTAGCTCAGTTTATCATGTGCATTAACGTATCACATACATCTAACACTTTACCAGGATGCCTAGTAATAGACGCTCACCAAGAACTGAAAGAATGACTAAATTAACTGTTTTATTCTTTTAAGGTTAAAAACAACAACTAACGCCAACCATGAAAGATCCAAGTCGCAGTAGTACTAGCCCAAGCATCATCAATGAAGATGTTATTATTAACGGTCATTCTCATGAAGATGACAATCCATTTGCAGAATACATGTGGATGGAAAATGAAGAGGAATTCAACAGACAAGTTAGTTTTGTATACAAACATGCTCTTTTACATAGCCTATAATAGCCAAATAATGTAACTGTACTTGTCCCTGAAATGTGTTTATCTGGTCTTATATATGAAACATATGGGTTTATGTGCCACTACTCCTTATTGGATGCTGATTACTGCCAGCTTTAACTGCTTATTGAAATAATTCAGCTTTTCAGAGTGCCACCCCAGAGATAACTAATTCAGAAGGACTAGGGTGGAGCCTGGGAAACTTGTTTTTTAAAAATTCCCAGATAATTCCAGTGAGCAGTTAGGTTTAGGAACCACTGCCTTACACCAATCAGATTGCTTTATTGTAGTGAAAGAATAGGAATCAGGAGCAGAGGGGCACAAGTACTAGGGTGCAGAATTGTGAGGTTTGTCACCTGAGGTTCTCAATCTGATGAGCCTGGAAATCTTATGCCACTGTTCTCTTTAGAGAATTCTCATACATTGACAAATGTTGTCTTTTATTTCCATCCATATTTCATGCATCTGTTCATCTTCCATCTACTTTCTTCCTGATAATGGCTTTAGTAAATCAAGAGCCAGCTTGATTTCACCATATCCGAAGATGGATATTTTAAGAGTAAAATAGTGTAATCTTGTTCAGTGAGAATCAGTCGGGTTTTTTGTTTAATTACCTATGCCCTGACTGTACGCTCTAAAGATCTCTTTTTTTCCAATCATATATGGGTAGGTTTAGGGTTTGTATAGTTTTAAAGTAATACAGGTAATTCTGATATGCATTCCTCAATAAAAGCACTCCTTTGTTACTTCCCTGCCACCCTCAGTGGAAAAAAGAATATTCTAAAACAAGTAAAGACATAGCAAAACTCTAAACAGACCTTCCCAGGTCTTATGGTGAACTTTTTTTTTTCCCTTAGTACAGAAGCAGAGGAGACAGTACAATACTGTGTTTTAAAGTGGTGTAGTTCAACATATTTTAAGCCTTTCCTAGTGATGTCTTATCAAGTGTACTATAAATTATCCTTTATCTGTTATAAATCCAGATAGAAGAGGAGTTATGGGAAGAAGAATTTATTGAACGCTGTTTCCAAGAAATGCTGGAAGAAGAAGAAGAACATGAATGGTTTATTCCAGCTCGAGATCTCCCACAAACTATGGACCAAATCCAAGACCAATTTAATGACCTTGTTATCAGCGATGGCTCTTCTCTGGAAGATCTTGTGGTAAAAAGTTATTTTTCATCTTTTTAAAACTTAGCTCATCTTCCCCATAAGTGGAAGAGCCAGCAACCATCTGTTTAAGAAGAGTTCTACATCTCTTCCCCTTCAGATATTGTGCTGCTTCTTAACTATGGAAGCAGAGGCCTCCCAGTATCACTATGACATGGAGTGACTTCTGGCAACACTCTGGAACTAGTCTGAGACCATTAACAGACTTCTTGCCACTGCTGTTAATTTTATAAGTATACTTATGATAAGTATACCAAGGATACTTCAGTGTCTTAAAAGCGTTAATCCAAAAGGAGTACACAATATGTCCTTGTGACTTGCCTATGCAAAAGTAGCTTGATGGAGAGGTTTTGCTCTTTAATTTTGTCTTAAATATTTGGTGAAATGTGCACATTTTTATCTGAAAGGTAAAAATCTGGAAATTTTTTTATTCCTGACCCAGGATTTTCCTTGAGTCACCTTAATTCCATTTGGAACTGTGACTTAATAAGGACTCTTATAAACTCTTGACATAAAAAGAACACAAACCTATTTGCATTTTTAGTTACTCTCAGTGTCCACTGCTGATGGCATATTTGTAGTAAAACGTTTTTTCAGGAATTGTGATAACTAAGCATCAGTACTAGAGTAGATAACCTGATGAGTCCTTCACTAAAATTAAGATAAAATAATTTAAAGTCATAATGTTAACTTTTCTGTCCATATTGACAATCTGTAGTTGCTTCTACAAGATAGTTCTCTGGAATTTACTCCAGACTCTGAAGTATTTTTGCAGTTGTCTTCTGTTTACTTTGCAGTGATTTCCTAACCTGGCTGTACATCGTAATTATCTATGAAGCATTAAAAACAAAAATAAGTCCCTCAGCTTAATCCAGACCTGCATAGTCAGTCATCTAGGCATGTTAATTTGTTTAAAAACATTCCCAGAGGATACTGCCAGCCTGTCCTATTAGGCATTTGGAAATCATTTTTCTAAAGGATTGTGTAGACACACTGAAATTTACATCATGGTATATAGCCTTCGTTGCAGTAAATGACAGTAACCCAATTGAGCGGATGTGTGATCTGAATAATATGTTGGGATATGCTTGCTTATGGCTACATTAGTCATTCCACAGATAATCCTGATTGCACTAATGAGTAAAAGCCCTTGCTGGGCATAATATATAACTTTAATCTGGACCCAGTGTAATTCCATTGTCTAGAAACTGGTTTGTTTGACTCTTAGATTACTTTAATTCCTTTTCATTCTTTTGTAGTTGCCAAACAATTGCACTTTCAAGAACACTGATTTTTTATTTAAAGCTTTACACTTCTTAAAGTTGAAAGATGCATTTCGCTTGAAAGAATGAAGAATATGTCCTGTCCAAGGAAGTAGTTGTATATAAATTATAAAACTAAGGTTTTATTATTACTCCAACATTTCTGATATGCTTTGGTCTTGAAATAAGTGCTATAGGGGGTTTGGATTCAATCTTAAAGCCTGCCAGCATGCCTTCATTTCAGGCCCTGGAATCCGAACTGGTTTCTTTCTCTCATTATCAGCTTGGATCCCAAGATGTGGTAGAGGAAATTTTCCAGCCATTCCCTATATGCTGACATGTCTGCTTAGGAAATTAAAAATTTAGAGATGCAGAATAATAATGGTGCATGTCTCTAAGACTCTTAGAGGCTTTGGCCCATTCTTCCACTGTCTGATGTAAAAACAGTCACAGATAGAGTGACTTACTTAGGCTTACATAGGAAGTTAGGGGCAGAGCTGGGATTCCAACTTAAGTCTTCTTACTCCCCATGTAGTTTTCTTTTCCTGTTACATACCATGCTTCCTGTGGGAATTAGAATACAGCAGTTGTAGAAAGACAAGTCCATATTTTTATTGAGGATCATAAAGTATAATTATTCCATAAACAATTCCCCAGTCACTGTAATGATTTTCACACTATTTTTGTATAATGAAAGTCAAGTATCATAGTTAAAATGAACAGAATTCCTTGTTCTGTGACACTCCTTTAGTTTATGTGAACTTAGGGGTTTATGGTTATACTTAAGCAAACTGAATTTCAGTTCTACTTTCTTGTTAACAAGTTGACAAATTTTGGTATACTGTAAATAACTTAAAACTGGTTCTTCCTTTTCCTAGCATAGGTTTTTTTGGGTTAAGTTTAACCTTACAATCTGAGTTTGCTTTTGACATTTATTTTTTGGAAGATGTTTTTGCATGTGGATCTAGGTTGATTGCTTCTGAGTATCTGATGCCATCTGTTAATGAACTTGCTTTTTATGTACTTATTTTCCAGGTCAAGAGCAATCTGAATCCAAATGCAAAGGAGTTTGTTCCTGGGGTGAAGTACTAAAATATTTGAGTAGACGGGGCCCTCTTTTGGTGGATGTAGCACAATTTCCACACTGTGAAGGCAGTATTAGAAGACTTAATTGTAAAAGCTCTCTCTTGTCACTGTGTTACACTTATGCATTGCCAAAGTTTTGTTAGTCTTGCATGCTTAATAAAAGTGCTGAGACTGTTACTAAGTAAAAAGCTGTCAAACATTTACTGAAAATAGAATTGGCCCCGTGGCTTGATGTGAAGACAGCGAGGAAAGAGGCACCAGTCAAGTTGTGATAAAGCACCAAATTAAATGACCTGTAAATCTTAGTGAATTGTCTTTTTTGGAGGCTAAACTGGTCCCTTAGGGTTATCTAACACTTGTTAATGTCTGAACTTTTAACTGAGTTAAATTTAAGTTCTAGTTGTTGAGCAAATTTCTCAGTTCAGACTTAAATTTGCATTTGTCCCCCATCAAAAAGAATCTTTTTCTGCAGAAGGCAAATAATTTAAATAATTCATAAGTATGTCTCTGGTTACTGAGGATACAAAGTAGTGATCAGGCTTTTATGGTACATTATCATCTAAGAAATGCTGAATTCTTCTAATGTTAAATCTGAGGAAGTATGTGATTTGAGAATTGCATCTTCTTCTGAGGAGTCACTGCATCATAGCTATGCCTCTGTTAAATCTAACATTTGACCAACCTGTGATTCAATTGAACAAAGAAATTGTAACATATGAGTTGAGTGGTGTTTTTCCTTGCTTTGTTAACCATCACTACAATAGTCTGCAGCACAACTTTTCTTTTAACAAAGCTAGAACAGTTTTGGCTTCTTAAACTTCATATCTGGGTAGGTTAAGCTGCCATACGTGTTCAGTGTGAATAGTGTTTAAGTTGAAAATATTGTAAAAAAATTATATTTTTTCAAAAATATTTAAAAAAATAAATAATAGTAGAACTGAGCTATTGGTTGTGTTTACTGGTGCTGGAATGCAGACCCTCCAGTCGTGATCGATATTCATTTCAGTGTGGGCTCAGTACTTCAGGACAACCCTGCTGGCAAGATTTTCTTAGCAGACTTTTTAGATTCCATACTGTCAAACAAGTATCTGTCCAAAATACAGCATTAGCTGTGCAGCGTTGGTGGTATAGTGATGAGCCTTCCAAAATACAGCATTAAAATAAAGCCTGTATCCCTCTCCATGATCCACCTTGATCACCTCAGGCTGCACTGTCAGGGCAGTTGTAGATAACCATGTTAAGGAACTTTGGGGCTGATCAGTATAATGGTAACCTTACTCCATTGGCTTCTGCCCTTCACAGGCCATTTATTGCCTGATTGAACTGGTTTTCTATTTTGATTATCCTGGACCTTTTCCTTCCCCCCCCCCCCCCACAAACTTATTTGTAATATGTTTTTGTGGGTGATCTTTATTTGAGATAGGCAGTCACCCAACTAGCAACCTTTCCTCATTCCACATACAGTTCTGCCTCATGGCCCTACTCGGTTGTTGATAATATCCTGTGCTTGAGCTTTTTGGGGCTCAAGATTGAGAAGGCCATGTAGTCAGTTCTGACACATTCTCTTTGTGGGGTGGGGTGGGGGGCTTTGGTGTGAGCACCTATGCTCCAGTATTTTGTAATAGCTATCATAAACTAATCAACAGGTATTTTGTTTTTTGTTTTTTAAGAAACTAAAACAGATGCTGCTGCTTGGCGTTCTCTTTCTTTTTGGAGCCACAATACAACTGATGCCCTCTGTTCTCTAATCCAGTTCACGTGGCACATCAGGCTGCCGTACATATAAGGCTTACAGTCCTTCCTCTCTGAGCTCAGACAGATTATCATAGTGCAGTATAATTGCAGATTATCAGCTTGAGTTAGAGGAGGCATGGTAACCTAATGGTTAAGAGCAAAGACTAGCTGTACTTCCTGGTGTGAGTCCAGTGATCATGGGCAAGTAACTTAACTTTGCTTTGCCTTTTGTTTCTACCCCTTTAAAATGGTAGTAGTAACAGTATCTATCTCAGGATTTTGTGATTAGTTAATACACATCAAGCACTTAAGACAGTCCCTGGCACATAGAAAGTTCTATTTAAGTTATTATTACTATTAAGGAGTCATCTAGGCTAAGCTCTCATTTGGTTGGGACTTGTCTATTTGAGCGAACTTACATATTAAAGCTACTAGAGGGCCAGACATCAGTTTTCTGAGTACAGGTGGAAAGTTTCAGAGAATCAGCTACTCCATTTTGAAGCTCTTGGGAAAAGTTACTGACCCCATCAGGATCTAAATGACATAGTTTTAGGGTAACTGAAGTCATTCTGTTTTTATCCTATGACCACAGTTGAAACAACTCAACTTATATGAGAAGACTTTCCTGTTCTTGTGCTCTCTGTCAGTCATATAGTGTTAACTTGTTGAGCATACTGGAGTGCAAGGATGAGGCTGCCTGTGGCTGGGGTTCATGGCTCCTGGGCTCCATTGACCCACTTTCCACCCAGATACCTAGAAGGCCGAAGGAGTCCATGTTTCAACATACTTGTGACCTCTTAGTGGTCCCCAGGTGGGAAGTTCACTCACTATAAACTGACTAAGAAGTTCCACTCAAAATTTGTATATCTTTTTACTCAGTCTACCTTCCCCTTGAAGACACTAAAACAAGTCACAGAGTTTGGCTTTCCTTTGGTTAAAGCATAGGAATGTTGTGATTTTTCAATCCTCCCCCAAAGCCATAGACTAACACAGGTCCTACCTTTCCTGGAAGTAATTTTTCAGACCTTGGTGCACACAGACCCAGTTTCTGTATTTTCTGGAGTGTCTTCTGTAACTGGAAGCTGGTTTTTTGACCTTGAAGAAAATCCTTTGAAGACTGGGCAGATAGGAATGTATTTCAGAAAGGCAATCCTTTTTACCACGCTCATCCCAAACGGGAAGTCATAGCTCTTGAGGCCAGTGGACATCTCACTGTTGGCATGGGCCCCAGCTTTCCACTGTATCAGACCTCGTTCCTCTGGGCTCCCTGGAGGACGACAGTGGGATCACTTACCAGGACCAGCACCCTCTGCTACCTCACCTTCCCATAACCTAGTCCTGAAACGGACTTCTGAATCCAGTGTCTTGATTCTCAAATGTCCTCTGGTCCTAAAAAGTTGAATCTATGATTCCCCAGCTCCTAACTTGGCTAGAGCTCTAGGGATACTGGCAGTGATTAGTATTTATTGCATATCTACGGGATGCCAGGCTCTGTGCCAAATGCCCTAATTTCACTATCTCATTTCTTAAAAACACCCTGTGTGAGGTATATAAGTACTATTATATGAAAACTGGTAGAAATTGATAAAGGAGATACACAGCAATATTGTAAAGGCCTATTCTCTTAAAAATAACTGCTTCGCATAATGTAGGTGGTCATGGGGAAGGCAGTATAGTACAGAGAAGATAAGTAGTGACTCTGCAGCATCTTCGTACACTGATGGACAGTGATGGTAATGGAGTGTATAGGGGGACTTGATAATATGGGAGAATGTTGTAACCACAATGTTGCTCATGTGAAACCTTCATAAGACTGTATATCAATGATACTATAAAAAAAACTTATTGTAAAAGAACAATGTCAAATCAATAATAGATAAAAATAAAAATATTCATTAAAAAATTAAATAAAAACTTATGGTGAAGAAACAGGTTAACTAATTGGCAGTCTACGTCTTGAGGATGGAGCTAGTGTGTACTGGGCCAATAGGGACCAGATAGAGCCCAGACTCTGCTGTTGGGGCAGGGAAGTAATATTTTAAATACTATAATCAGTATTAATATTCCGTGTTATGATTCCCTATTTGGAAAATAAACTTGTTTTTATAATACAAACCTCAGAAAAAATCAAGCTAAGTAAAATCTTTGTTGGTGGAAGGGATACACACAACAGATTTTTTACATCTAGGAATGCTTCCTTAGGAGGTGGACAGATGAAAGATTTCTGAGGTTTCCCAAGAGGCCTGGGTTGAATAAAGACTTGTGACAGCATAAATCTAATGAAAAGTGTGGGCAGCCTAGATGGAAGAATCCTATGAATAGTGCAAACCAGATAAATCCCGAAGTGTCAGAGGGCACTGGGGAGGGAAGGAGGGCTGGAGTCCTTGGGAAGACTGCTTGGAGGAGACTGAGCAGGGCCTGGCTGTGCAGAGAGCACAGGCAGAGCGAAGGGGGGCAAGCTGTATGTGGCACAGGATTTAGGGTGACTGCCTACCCTGTACTCCTCTGCCTGCAGTGCTGTCTCCTCCAAGTCGTTGCCATTCTAGGCCACATCCAGAAAGCTCTCTAGATGACTCCAGCCCTGGCTCAATGACCTTGTTGCTCTAAACTGTGCAAACCCAGTTTTACTTCCTATCTTGTGGTAGGACCTCCTCAAAACCAGCTGTGACTTGCTTCCTTTTGCACATCTTCAGTGTAACCCAGCGCTAGGCTGGCAAGCTCCACTAGCATTTGCTGAACTAAATCACCTGCCCCTCTAAGATTGCACTGTGGATGGGTAAAGAGAACAAATGCAAAGTGGCCCATCAGCAAAGTGTGCCCAGCGCACAGAAGAAAGGTGTGTGAGTACATGATGAAGGGTTCTGAACCCGCCAGACCTGGGCTGTGTGACCTTAGGCAGGTGATTTAACCATTCTCAGCTTCATATTCCTTATCAATGCACACTGAAGGACTGTTGAAGATTATGTGGACTAGCATAATGATTCCTGGCAGGAATGATTGATGAGCATGTGTTGAAGGATGAGGATGTGAGGAACTCACCGAGGCAGTCTGAGGCTGTTAAAAACATCTGGGTAGTTTAATCCAGTTACCCAAATCATAATGAAGCCCCTTAGTGTACACCTGCCTGCCCAATGCCCTCCATATCCCAGGATTCCCTAGGCATTGAGGCTGCCAGTTCCCTATGTCCGGTCTGCAAGATGGGCTGCTCCGGCTGAGCCCAGCTTCCTCTAAATTGGGAGGGGTGGGTACCATGATCAGGTACCACTCATTGATCTAAGGGGTAGCTGTTACCAAGAGCTCTATCACTGTCTAAAATCCCTAGAAGTACCAGGGTGCCCTGGCCCTTCCCTGGCCACACTCCAACCCATCAGCTGTGTACATCCAGCCTGACTCCTGTGCTTTGAATAGACACTTGTATCTTCAGAGAGAGGGAAGCAGATGGAGCCTGCGGCACTGTCTAGGCTGGTGAGTGGAAAGGAAAGGCCATCAGCCTGCTCCTCATCAGCCTGGTCTGGTGTAGTCTTTAACCCCTGCTTCCACAAGGCTTTCCCTGATCTTCCAGTTCCCTGAAACCCTCCAGCAGACGCAGCATGGTGCAGTGGCTGGGACACGCCATGCACTGTATCAGACAGACTTTGTTAAAATTCCAGTTTGCAACATCTTAAATCTGCAAACAATCTTTGGTGAGTCACTTAACCACTCTTAATTCTATCTCTTCATATAAAATGTTGTTGATAGTCTGCTTCACAGGATAGTTTTGAGGATGAAATGAAACACTTAGCTCCATGCCTGACTTGTAGTAGATGTTTAGTAGAGAGCCTGGTGACATTTATTTTTTATATATTTACTGGGCACATAAATGTGAACTAGGAGGGTTCTCAGGGACCCCCACAATCCCTGCACAAAGCTCTGACCAAAGAGAAATGTTAGGGGCTCTTCTAGTAGCCAGCATGGCCGGTTGCTGGCGAATTTGGAGAGGGCTTTGCTAACAAACTGATGCAGCCTTTGTATCTGTCCTACTCAAAGAATAGCAAAGGCACCCCTTAAGAGCCAACCCAATGGCTACAAAGAAATGGAGGGGAAACCACTCACAGGGCCCAGAATGACTCCTAGCCCCACCTCTTCAAGATCTATGAGGCATGTCTGTGCTTCTATCTAGCCAGTGGGCTCACCCTCTGGCCCATCTGTTACCTGCTCCTCCCTGCAGGGTCTGCACTGGCCACAGCTCCAGTTCAGAGGCCATCTGTTGGAGTGCCTGTGAGCCCAGCTTCATTCTGTGTTTCCCTCGCAAAGCGAACCCATACCTGGCACTGTGTTGTCCAGTATGAAAGCAAGGCACCCACCCACGAACATCTCCGTGGTCAGCAGCACAGTTAGAATCTGGTCCACTTCAGAAATGCCTGTGGGAAAATAGGCCATGGGCCAATGGACATGGTGGCCCCATCAGGAGAGCAGAGCTTAGGGATTTCTCCCCATTGGTGCATCTTCCTGACTTCCATGAGCAGGTGTGGAGATGGGATAATGGTGTAAGCCCCAGTATCAAGCCTTTAACCTCTGTAAGCTCACTTTCCTCCCCTGCATCCTGGAGATGATAACAGTATCTGCCTCATACAGTTTCTGTTGTGAAAAATGATAGTGTGTAAAACTCAGTACCTGTCCACAGAAAGTGTCTTAGTAAAGGACAGCTGCTAATTAGCTTCTCAGGTGCTGATTAACACCCAGAATTGGGCAAGATTTGGGGCCCTAGCTGTGTGGAGCCTTTGAGGGAAGGGACTGTGCTCAGAATCAGGCCCACCACACCTCCCCGATTTGCACAGACATTTAGAGAGGCGCAGGCACCTGTGTTGATGGCGCCAGGGTTGGACTCCAGGTAGTTGGGCAGCGTGAGCCCGAAGAACATGGAAAATCCCAGCACAAAGAGGTTGCGAGATGAGTTCATGTCCACGAACTGCAGGTTGGACAGCCCCACGGCTGTAATCATTCCTGAGGACGCAGGAGAACCTCTGGAGGCGCTGCGCAGGCTAGGCAGGCTCCACCCACCACGAGCCCGGGCCACGCACGCCGCACTCACCAAAGAGGGTGCAGAACATGCCCCCCAGGATGGGGTCAGGCAATGAAGCAAAGAGGGCAGTGAATTTGCCAATGGTGCCCAGGACCAGCATGATGCCCGCACCGTACTGCACCACGCGCCGGCTGCCCACCTGCCAGGGAGCCAGGGAAGGGACTAGACCAAGGGGGCGAGGCGGGAGGGGCTTGTGGGAAGAGCAGGCACAAACCCGCGGGGCTTGATGCAGAGCGGTGCCTCTCAAAGACAGGGTGGGGCTACGTTAAAGTGGGGACAGGTTCAGGGCCCCGAATGGGGTGGGCTTTGTGCTGCCCAGGCTACACGCTGCACCTTGGTAATCCCCAGGACGCCAATGTTGGGGCTGGAGGAGGTAGACCCATTGCCCGTGCCCAACAGCCCAGCAATAATGCAGCAGATGCCTTCGGTGAAGATACCCCTGTAAGGAAAGAGCAGGTGAGGGGCTCGACCGAGCCTCTGCGCAGACTGGGTCATCCCGCCGCCCTGGCCGGGCTGCTGGCCTTCTGGGACCTGCGCGAGCTGCAACTATCTGCCCTGTAGTACTCCCCACTGCAGGCGGAAGGTAGGTCTGGGAGCCAGGAGTTCAGGTCCAAGTGCTAGTCCCAGAGCCTTGGTACTTAACTCCCTTAGGTGATTCTGGGTTTCAATTTTCTCATCTGTAAAATGGGAATAATAAGGGCACCTGTCTCACAGAGTCATTAGCGAACTGCATCAGGATGCACATCTAAGGTTAGGCACGTGGAAGGTTGTCAATGACTGTAGTTGCCCTTGGATTTCATTATCTCCTCAGCTACTGGCAACACTCAAGAGTCCGTGATGAGAGCATCCCCAGTTCAAAAGCAAGGAGAGTATAAGTGACTTGCCCAAGTCCACACCTTTGGACTCAACCTTGTCCCTACAGTTGCAGAATGAGGGAATCAGATATTGAGGAGTGCAGGTGGGCATACCTGTTGATAGCATGTACTGGAGGGGGCGGAGCACCAGCCAGGCGGGCACACGCGTAGTAATCTCCAATGGACTCGATGATGCCCGCCAGTGTGGCGCTGAACATTCCCAGGACAGCAGCCGCAGTCACTGTGGGCAGGCCCCACTGACCTGGTCAGGAGGAGACAGGAGGATGGATGCAGGGCTGCTGGGTGGGGCGTGGCAGTACTCGGGGTGGGTGAAGGGCTCTCAAGCTGAGATGGGAGCTGGTTTGGGATCCCTCGGTCATGAAGTGGGATTGAGGCCTTGCCCGTGTAAACCACCACTCTGGCCACTATAGATGTGCAGCCAAGGCTGGTTATATCATCCGCTGGACTGGGATCCCCGCAGTCTCATGGCTGTTCTCAGCTGGCGGCTTACAGGGATAGGGGATGCGGATCCAGGGTGCCAGAGCCATGATGTCACCTCGGGCATCCGTTCGCGCCTGGAAGCCATAGGCCGTGGGGTCTGTGGGCAGCACATCCGTCAGGGTCAGCACGTAGCACAGCAGCCACACGGTCATGATGGCCAGCACAATCTGAAGTGGGGTGGCGCGAGGGGCGCACGGTCCAGGCTCACCGGCCCCAGTGTCTGCCCGAGCGCCAGCGCCAGCCCTTGCCCCAGCCCTGGGCCAGACTGTGGCCCCGATGCCTGCGGCAGCCCCTGATCTCTGTTCTGGCTCAAGCTCCCCTGCTGTCCCAGCCCTGGCTCCCCACCTCGGCCCCGGGCACAGGTCCAGCCCCTGCCCTAGTCCCAGCCCCGGCCGCTCCTCAGCTCCTCACAGGAAACATCTTGAAGATCTGAACGCGGCAGAGAGTGAGGCCCTTGCCCCAGCGGTAGGCAGGCAGCAGCAGGGTGAGGTTGCGCAGGTACTGGGAGAAGAGGACGATCAGGAGGATGGAGCTGCGGCAGAGGCACAAGGCAGAGGCGGCTGGTAGGCTGGGCTGGGGGAGGAGCCGGCACCGAGGGGGCAGGACAGGAAGGAGGGGAAAGCGGGGGGCGGGGCACGAATCAGGCCTGGCGGCCACTCACAAAGCTGAGATGCCCCAGTGGGAGCCAGCTCTGTCCCCGGCAGCTTGGAAGACGGAGAGGCCAATGAGGGAGACAGTGGGGGTGACCGTGAGAGGCCCAATGTAGCTGAGCAGGGCTCCAGGGAGCCCCGTCAGCCCGATCACCACCTCCACCATGCTGGACACCATGATTGCACCTTGGACCTGGACGAGCGAAGATCAGCTCTAAGTCACTGTGCAGAGGCTATGACAGCTCCTGGACAACCCAGCAGTGGCTTCACTCCCATCTAGCTCCCTCCTCAGGTCCAGGTTTCTTCTACCCTCTATAAACCTACCTCTCTTATCCGTGGGTGCCAGATGTGAGAGGTGTTCAGGGGCAGACTCCAGTTACCGTAGATCTCCTCTGGGGGCAGAGACAGGAACACACACACACACACACGGACACGGACACGGACACACGGACACACACACACACGGACAGGGACCAGACAAGGAGGGAAGATGGCTGCCATGAATGTACCCTGGTGTCTGGGCTTGGCATAGTCATCCAGATCTCCAGCTCCAAGGCATCCCCTCTCCAGCATCGACCCCAAAAGTGTGCCCACCTTCCGGGGGGCATTTCCATCTTTCCAGGGCCAGGATGGCTTTAGCTGGGACCAGAAATGCAAAGGCGCTGGCCTGGAACAGTGGTAGCCTGGAAGGAGAGGCACAGAGCAACAGCAGCGGGGCAGAGGTGGGGACGTAGGGGTACAGAGACAGGGGAAATGGGGAGAGAGGTATAGAAAGAATCATACATAAGGACAGAAACTCAGAGAGAGAAGGCAGGGGGAGAGCTGAGGGAAGTCACTGAGGCCCCAGGCAGGACTCTACCATTGTTGGGGCTTAAAGAAGGAAATGGAGCCCTTGGTCCATAACCTGCCCCCCCCGCCTTGTCAGCAGCTCCTTTAGTGGAAGGGGCCACATGCATGGAAGCAGAGAACTCAGCTCTTGCGTACAGCTCCACTCACAACCTTCCTCCATCCCCACCACACAAACAACCATCCCTTGGCCGCCCAGGCCTGGGCTGTGCCCACAGGGCAGAGGGCCTGAAGGAGGACGAGCCATTCATTGAAGGGCCCACACAGGGCCCCCAAGCAAGGAAGCAAGTGGTGCTTGACTAGGGGAGAGCCCAGCTGGGGCACATTCCCTTAAACAGGGAGCACCAGGGGCCCAGGGTAGGACCGCAGCTGCCCAGCTCAAAGGCTGGCCTGGAAGGTGGAACAGCAGGTGGGAGCAGGTAGCTGCTTTTTTTGTTCCATAAAAGTACTCCGAGAGAGACCACCTGCCCCACTGTGTGGGTCCCTGGGTGCGGCAGGGGTGGGGTGGAGCAGCTCACCGTATGCCCAGCGTGGTCTGGATGAGGGTGGTGACTCCCACGCAGGTGAAGATGGTGCCTATGAGCTGGCTGACCATGTGCTGGTCCCGGCCCACACACAGTGCCTCAGCCAGGAGGAAAGGCACAGCGATGGTGCCGCTGAAGCACGTCAGATAATGCTGGGGGTGGGGAGCGAGCGCCTGAGTCTGGGCCTAGGGAGCTCCCAGGGAAAGAAGGGCACCCTAACAGTCCTCAGCCTGCTCAGCGGGCCTGAACCTGTGCTGCCCTTCGCACTGTGCCCACCCAGGGCTGATGCTTCCATGAGGGATTCCCAGAGAGCTACTGCTCACCTCCCTGGGGGTCGCTAAACTGCCTCCAAGCTATTCCAGGGGCTTCTGCCGCCAATATTGTATCCAGCAGTGATACATCCTCCAAGGAGTTAATCCTCCCTCAGGCCCCAAGAACCTCTTCTCTACCCCTGCCTAGTGATAGTCACAGTTGCTGAACTCAGGCTTCTCTTTCTGCTACCCAAAATAACACTGGTGGCCAGGGAGGCCGCTGGGATCCTGGGGCGCATGCAGGGCGGGAGCCCACCTGGAAGCCCAACAGCACGCACAGGTACCAGGGTGGCAGGTCCTCGATCTTATACAACATGTCCAACCCGGATTCTGTGGGTAGGGACATAGTGGGGTTCTTCGTGGAGGTCCGTGCTGAGCCCAGGGACTCATGCTGGGGGCGGCAGAGAGAAGGAACTCAGGGCTGAGTGATGGGGACCCCCAAAGTCCATTCCGCCCCAGAGTTAATCAGGCAGCCTGAGTGGACTGTCCTCGGAATGGGGTCTGAGCCTGGACCCCACCCTCCTCAGGGCCCACCCACTCAGCTCTCCGCCGGCCTGGCTGTACCTGGCTCCCACCTCGCACTGCTTTGTGTAGACACGAGTCCATTGAGGCTCAGGACTCAAGCGTTTTAGTCAAGGGAATGGGGCCCTAGGTCAGAAGGCCTGGGGGGCCCCAGGAGAGGGGACCCAGAGCACTAACGGTCGTGGACAGGCCATCTTGGGCCCACTGTGGTCCCACCTCTGCCCCTTGGCGGTCGTTGGTGGGGACGTGGAGGGTGGCTGGGCCCGTGGTGGCCCCCAAGCTGGACTCAGCCAGTCCCAAAGCTGAAGGCTTCTTCACCCTCAGCACCACCCCACACCATCCCCCAGTCCAGCCGGGGACAGTCACTCCTGATCAAGTTCATCAGAATCGTCTCTGCCCCCCGGGAGCAAGGCCGTGCCGGCCCTCCAGCCCCCACCCCGCTCCCACCCGCTCCCCTGCACCTGGGTCCGGCCCTTGGGCTCCTCCTCAGCCCTCATCTTTGGGGCACAGGTGTGAGCAGTTCCTGAGGAGAAGAGGGGATGGCTTTACAAAGGCCAAGGAGGACTTTACTCCACACATCAGACATTGTTCAAAGTAAATCTGTAACCAGATCCCCAGCCCTGATTGCGAAAGGAGGACCCGGTGGAGGTAATGTATTAACTCTGGCCGGGCGGTAAAGGCGGCCCCAGCCTCTGCCATCTTCGCTCCTGAGCACGCCCTTCCCTGCCCCCGGCCCGCACGGGAGCCTCGGCGCGGACCCGGCCTGTTTTCCAGGAGAAGGCCGAAGCAGGGGTGAGGAGGGGACAGTCGTGGACAATACCAAGCCCCGGACGTGGTGAGAGGAAAGGGAGCGGAAATGGGCCCTCCTCAGGAGGCCCCTCCCCACTTATTAATAACAAGTTAATTATTATCGTCGTCACAGCCACTCTTGTTACTGAGGAATGACTGCCTGCCAAGCCGCAGTCACGTACTGTCACGTTTAACCCCAAGTGCTGGGTGGGGATTAACCTCTTTCACCGCTGAGGAAACAGATTCGGGAGATGTGATCTGAACAAGTCTACACAGGTAGCAAGATTTTAGAACATTCTTCCAAAAATTTGGGTCGGCCTGAACTCTTGAGCTCATGCTGTCAATCAGGCACTAAAGGTGATAAGGTGCTGCCACCCCCCTACCACCCCTCAGACGCAGGTCCTGGAGGCACAGGGCAGCTGGGCGTCCAGCTGGGCGTCCGGAGAAGGGGCTGCCCAGGCCGGCCCAGCCTCGCGTGCCCCGCTGTCAGCGCAGATGCCCGTCCCCTCTCTGTCAGGACCGCCTGTGTCATCTGCGGGACCAGCACAAAGTGAAGATTCGGGGTCCCTGTTCCAAAAGTAGCGTGAATTTTAAAACAACAAAGCAGAGCGTTGAACGGAGTGTCTCTGGGACTGCATGTCACACAGGCCCTGACGCTAGTAGCCCCGGGCTGGGCCCGCCTCCCTGGAGCTGAGGGCGCTGGGCCCGCAGTCCCTGGTTCTGCTTCCCTCCGTGCTGCCGCAACCCCAACTGCCCCAGGCCCACCTACTTCTGGGTTGCTGTGCCCATGTCCAGGCCCTGCCCTGAGGGCCCCCGGGCAGCACCGCTCTCCAGCTGGGCAGCAGCTTCATGCCACAGCCCTGAATCCAGCAGCCTGTCCAGTCTCCCGCCTGTCTTCTCTCACTTCTTGGCTTCTCCTCCCAGGTTCCCAAAGCCGTCTGACCAGCTCAAAGCTTCGAGAGCTCCTCAGCACGCTCCTCCCCGCGCTCTCCTCCCCAGGGGGCTACGGGGAGAGCCCCACCCCTTCACTTAGGCACAGTCCATGGACATTCAAGTCGACCCAAACCACATGCCACACACCTAGAGATAAACCAGGAAGTTGCACATCGTCTCAGATACACAGTCGCACAACTGGCCCTGCAACATCCAGACTGATACAGTCTGTCTGAATCCTCCCACCGGGCCGTGTCGAGGCCCCCAGCTCTACCCCAGCACTCCTGAGGGCTCAGCCAGTGGGCCCCCTGGGTCCTGGCCCTCCTCCCTGCGCCTGGGGGTTCTCTCCTCGGGTGAGGGGCCCCAGGCAGATCAGGAACAGGGGGTGGGGCTCCAGTGCAGCAAGGGGAGGGAGGCTGCGTAGTCAGGGCCCCCCAAGGGCGCCCTATTCCTCCAGGAATGACCTTCCCCCACCCTCACAAATTGAATCCCCTCCCAGCTCTGCCACTGCTCTGCCTGGGACTTGGCCTGAGCCTCTTTTGTCTAAGCCTTGGCTTTTCTGCACCTGTCAGCTAGGGATTAGAAGGGTGTTCTCTCCACCTCCCAGGGCTTTAGCAGATCTGAGGGACAATAGTAAAGGAAACTGCAAGTTGTAGCCACCTGACCCCAGGTTCCCAGACCAGGTGGGGCCCAGGTGGGGCCTTTTTCTCCATCGCTAGGTCAGAAGACATTCTGGGGAGAGCAGAACTTAGAGCCAAGTGCTGAATCTAGCCCATTCCAGGAAACCTGCCCTGCCCTGCCCTGTCCCAGGCGGGCACCTAGAGCCCGCCCACGCCAGCTGGGGTCAGAGGCAGAATGGAGAAAATGGGTGGGTGGCTGCTGGGTATAGACCCAGTAACACTGACATCCTTGTGGGGCAGAGAGCATGGAGCAGTCCCAATAGGCATGTCCACAAGGCCTGCTGAGGGAGTTTGCCTCTGCTGGCTTTTCTCTCATGATGGCTCTGGGTCTCACTACTCATGTAACTGCTTCCATGCACGTGCCTCTGACGGCTTGCTCACACTTCCAGTCGCGGCAGATCTCACAACTGGGAAATGGTGGGGTGCGTTTGCCCCTCTCTAGGAGCGACATCTGTCCTCCCAGCCTCCCCAAGCACCTTTTGCAGAGAGAAGGAATCAAGGTTACGGGGTTTTATTTGAGTCCAGAGGGGAAGGCCTAGGCCCGCGCCCAGGCCCCGGTGTGCTGGAGGTGGAGGAGGAAGGGAGAGTGGCAAATCAGAAGAGCAAGGCGTCCCTGTCCTCCGGGCAGCTGCAGTAAGGAGTGGCGCAGATCCGCAGGAAGCCCCAGTCTCCTCAGGGGCTGGCCAGGAAGTTGCACTAGAGCTCTGCCCTCGGGACTGGCGTCTCCTCTGAGCAGGGCCCCCAGGGGCCTCCACACAGCAGCACCTCCAGAGCCTCTCGGCCTTGTTGGTGAGCTTCATAGATTTGGTCTTCTCCAAACTCCCCCAGGTAGTGCAAACAAGTCGTGGAGAGCCTGGGGGAGCCCAGCAGGAGCCTCAGACTCTGCTTGACCACAGAGAGGCAGCCCGGGGCTCCAAAGGCTCCATCCCGTCCCCACCCTCCTGTCATCACCTGGTGGGCCAGGGGCCCCCCATGATCATCACACTGATGCTGGGCTCTGGCCCCTTGGTAAGTCCTGGGCCACTGAGGCGTTTCACTTGGTTCACTTCTCGGACCCCGTAGCTGAGGCAGTGGGGAGAGGAGGGATTAGTGGGAGCCCAGCCAGCAAGGAACACGTCTCCACATGGAGCTGGATACACTGTGCATTTGCTGAGTTAAGTACCCCGAGTCTGCTCATCCCTGATGGAAAACTAACTAGGGACCACAGAGGGGAAACCCCTGGCCCAGGGTTACATAGCAACCTGTCTCCTGGCCACCTACCCTTTTGCAGCTCCAGAGCTCAGACTTTGTCCCAGCCAGCACCTTACCTTGGACCAGAGACCCAGTGGAGTGTGTATGTGGTGCCAGACTGAGAGAGTGGAACCTCCACCCACCAACCCTGCCCCCGGAGGAGGGAGGTAGGAGCTGGATTTTCAACTCACTCTTGCCAGGTCTGGGAGCAGCTCTGGTCCAGGACATCTATATATACTGACTCACTCAGCTCCCGCCGCCCCCCAGAGTCTGGGGGGTGAAGCTTGGCCTCTGCCTTTGCCAGGTGTTGCCACATCTGGAACAAGGAGGGGCTGAGAGCCTGGGCTCTGGGACTGCTCAGTGGTGGGGAGGGGCAGACAGGAGCCTGGTTCTCTGGGGGAGAACAAGGCAGCCGGGGAGCCTTGGGAGCAGGAAGCACCTGTGAGACAGGATCTACTTCCCTGAGATGGCTTTGGGAGCGGGCACTGAGGTGGAACCCCCTGCCCCAGGGCACAACACCTGGCTATCAGCACGTGCTATTTTAAACCACAGGAACAAGGAAAGAAAAAAAAAAGAACAATCCTGTCTTCAATGACACATGTACTTATAGGTCCCCTTCCCCACACAGTAGTTACTCAGGCACACTTGACAGGTTGGTATGTGAACTCAGACACATAGAAACTCATATATTCATGTATTCAGCTCATGTGCACACATATGTCATGCTTCCCAGCATGTTTTGGGAAGGAATCCAGACTTGAGGATGGGCCTGGGAGGGGAGGAGTCTGAGGACAAGCTGGTGACTCCCTGGGGTCTCAAAATACTGTGGGGTATCCCAGATTGTCTGTTGTCCGTTGGGCAGGCAGATGGGTGAACTAAAGCGCAGAGGTTTGGGTGAGCTGAAGATGGCAACATCCTGGAAGGCGGAGTCTAGCTTGATGCCCTGGGACAGGGGTTGGGGATCAAAGGCCAGTGGTGGAATCTGAGGTGGAAGGAGGGGTCTGGCCAGGGGCAGGGGAAGCTGGGGTGGGACTCACCTGGTAGGTCACAGCCCTGCAGGCATCGCAGCGCAAATGAGCCGGCATATGAGCTGAGTACTTCTCCTCATCGTCCAGCTGTGGGGCGGTGGCGGTGAGCGGGGCCCTGGCTGCGAGGCCGCCTGGGATGGCCCAGGCCTCCAGCAGCAGCATTAGCAGGGGCAGCGACAGCCTCATGGTCCAGGGAGCACAGCTGTGGCTGGGGGCAGGTGTGCTGTGCATGGAGTGCAGCGGGGCGCCTGGAACCCCAACCCAGACCAATGGGGAACTGACACCTCACCCCGCCCACTCTCTCTTCCTCCAGGGCCCTGGAAATGCCACATGTACCTCCGCTAGCAGGACCCAGCTCCGACCAGCTCAGCTCCATTTCACAGATAGGGAACAAAGAGGCAAGGAGAGGGGCTGGGCCTGGGTTAGGGCACCCGGGGGCTGAAACCTCCCACAGCCTGGGACCTGGCTGTAAGGCAGGCACTGTGCTGGGCACCTTGGGGGAGGGACTGGCTGATTGCTGTCATCTTTATTCTACCCCTGAGGACATGAATGCTCAGAGAGAAGTGACATAGCCAAGGTCACACAATAGAGAGGACATACTGAAACTGGAACTCAAGGCCAACTGATCCCAAAGCCCACTGGCCACTCAGGCTTCAGGAGGAATAAGGCCACAGGTGTGTTGCCAGCCTGGGGCTTCATCCCCGTCCAGAGACGAGTTTGCGACACACAGTCTCCTTCCTTGAGCCCCAGGGCTCCCTCCACCCAGGCCACTCCCAGGCATGGAAGGGAATTGCAGGGGGTGCTAAGGGGCGGCGGCAGGAAATCAGACACCTTGCACCAGTTGTTCCAGCCATCACGGTTCACTGGATCAGCAATTTATCGCACACCAGGATGAGGGGAGGGACCCAGGACTTTTCATGCCTTTGAAACCACCATCTCTGGCCACAAAAGATGTCTAGATTATTCTGACTCATAGTTCTCTCCTGGTCAGCTGACAGTCCGAGGCAGGGGGCAGGGACTCCCCAGGACCCAGGCTCCCCAGAAACCTGGAAGTTAAGGAAGTCATAGGACTCCATCCCAACCCTGCATCTAATAGGAACCATTCTCCAAACTTATCACATCACATACCAGTCCCGCAAGGCCAGCCACTTCGAGCTCAGAATTATACACAGACCCCTAAGGAGAGCACCTCCCACCCCAGGCCACCTCCTTCTGCCCTCCTTGAAGGCTCCCAGAATCTCGGGGCAATTGGAACACAGGCTCTGGGCCCTGTGCCTTATGCTATGACCAGCCTGCAGAGTTGGCCCCTCCCTGGGCATGGCCGCCACATCTGCTACCGAGGGAGTGGAACCAGTTAAGGGCTCTAAGTCTCTCTGGCCTGCCCCATACAAGGACGTCCCTTCTACCGCGGGCCCTAACCAACCCTCCACCCCACACGGAGGGGTCAAGAGGCTCCTCTGGGACAACAGCTCAACCATCCTCCCTGCTTGTCTTTCCTGCTGACTCAGTTCACCTTCCCCCTTCCCTGGGTGGGAATGGCTGAATGCCCCACTCCCGGCCCCAGGATGAACCAGCTCAGCTCTGAGGGCTTAGAGATGCCAGGCTGGATGCTGGGGTTGAGGGGAGCATGAGGAGTGGGGTTCCCAGCTGAAGACTACAGACACCTCCCCACCTCCCTGCCCAGTAATCCCACCCCAAACCCAGGCTGCCCACTACAGTCCCTCCCATCTTACCTCCCTATTCCACCTTCACCTGCTATGCCCACAGCTCCCTTCCTCAGACCCAGGCTGGCCTGGGAGCTGTACCAGCCCCCCAGCCCGCAGCTCCTCAGGCCAAGGCTCAGATCCGCTTCCTAAGAGAAACAGGTTTGAGAGCCAGAGTTCTCCCTCTGCCACCAGTGCTCACCTGCTCACCTTCACGGAGGGACAGGCAGCTCCCTGCCTCCAGGGGTAGCCCTGTCCCCTGCTGCCCCTAGGGAACCCCGGGCTCACTCAGGTAGGCCCCTGGGGACAAGTCCTGAGACTCTTCGCTTTTACACACGCACACACTACACGCTGCGAATGCTTGGGAAAGGGGTATACAATTTTGCTGGGGAAAGAAGCAGGCAGCCACTTTCTGACCTCCAGTTCCAGCTCCCTCAGCCCTGGGAACTCAGATAAAGTCTTTGAAGGTAACTTCCGGTCTGAAGACTGGATGGGGTGGGTACAAGCAAGAGGTGATAGAAGGAAAGGAGGGGTGAGGAATGGAAGCCAGAACCTCCAGGGCCATTAACAAGCCTCAACAACGTGGGGCTCAGGCCCTGGGCCTCACGCCGGGAACAAGGGGCCCTTGCCGGGCTGGGTGGGACCCAAACTGGTGAGTGGAGCACAGAAGAGCAGAGGAGGTGCGGGGCTGGGAGTCCCGCTCACTGGCAGGTAGTACGTCCCGTCCAGGGGCCCTGCCTCGGAGGCCCAGGGTAGCTGGGGGCCACCGAAGGCCGGCGGACCCGGGGATGGTGGCAGGGAGAAGCCAGGGACAGGGCCATAGGCTGGTGGGTAGAGGCCGGGGCCCAGGGCCAGCGGGGTGCAGACGCGGCGGGGCGGCCCCGGGGGCGAGGGCGGCAGGAGCACCTCCACGTACCGCCCGCTCTCGGGGTCGTAGAGCAGCCGCAGCCGAGGCTGCCACGGCGCCTCCACGAAGTAGTAGCGGCCGCTCTCGGGGTCCACCAGGACCTTCCCCGGGGGCGCGGCTCCGGGCGGCCTGCGCACCCCCTGGGAGGGGACCTCCAGGGATCGGTCCATCGGGGGCGCCGAGGCCGCGCGGGGCTGGGGCGCGGCTGTGCTGCCAGCCGACGCCCGGGGTTCCCGCGGGAGGGCTGACTGGGGCGCAGAGGCGCGCTCGGGGCCCGAGGGGGGCGTCTCCAATTTGCGTGCTACCCCAGAGCCCGAGCTGGGGTGCGCCTGAGGGGAGCTGGGGCGGGGAGGTCGGGGTGTTTGGGCCTCAGCAGGCCCTATGGACGACCGCTGGGGTGAGGTGCGAGCGCCGCCTCGAGGGCTGGTCCGACCCTCGCCGTCGGGGACAAGGCGCTGGGCCTCCACATCCTGGGTCTCTCCACCAGCACCGCGTACAAGGACGCCCTGGGTTCCTTCCCGCCGGCGGCCCAAGGCCAGGGCACCAGGCAGACGGATCTCAGTGCGTGCGAAGGGTTTCGCTGTGCTGTTTTCTGCCCTCCGCCGCGGGACTCCGTTTGGCTGCGAAGCTTCCCGGGGGACTGTGTTGGAGGACGGCTCTGGAGGTTCGTAGGGGTGCGACACGACTGGCAGAAAGTCTTTGAGATAAACGGAAGTGTAGTGAGCCGGGGTGGGGGACCCCAGAACCTGGAGATCTTGCGTCTTGGATGCACCGCCCATCTCTCCGCGGGTGTCCGCAGGAGGTTCGGACAGCCCTGAGCCTGGGATCCCCGCCGGGAAGCTTGGCGCGTATGTGGTCTTCACCATTTTGCGCACGTCGCGGGGCCGCGGAATGGTTGTGCGAGGGCGTCCCAAGGACGCTTCTCCTGGGCTCAAGGATTCCGGGCGCGCATCCGCATCCAGGGTGCCTACGAGGCGACTCAGGGACAGCTTGGGTGGAGCCATCTCTGGGGACAACTGCCTGCCTTGCAAAGCAAGATTCCGCATCTCGAGCGTGGACGGACTCTGCGCCTCTGTTAACTCTGGAGTCCCGGGTGCGGACCTCTTAGGTTGTGCCAGCTCTTCCTGGGCTACGCCATTCTGAGCTTCCTGCGTAGATCCTAGCGATGAGCCGTGCACTATGGGATCCCAGGTCTCTTGGAACGACGGGCTGCACATCCCAGGAGGACGAACTGGAGCCTCCCATGAGGACAAGGGTGGCGGGGACACGCTCCTACTCCCCTCTATGGTATCCCCGACTGCCGGATGCTCAACCTCCCACAGGGAAAGAGCTTCGCGGGACGGGTTTCTTGCCCTGGCAACATCCTCATTCCACTGGGAAAGGGTGGGAGGGGAAGGGCTCGTTCTCTTTACAGTTTCCTCGACGGCGGGATCCTGATTTTCCCATGCGGAGGATGCCTCAGGAAACGAAGGGCTACTCACCTTTCGAATAACCCGATCCCTCGGTGACAGGTTCTGCGGGGACGGGCAGTGAGGACTCTGCACTGTCCCATTTGAAGCCTGCAACAGCGGGGACGGGCTCCTCGGCCTCACAGCTTCACTAGGAACCTCGCAGGGGGTCTTAGATTCTAAAGGTGGACCCTTTGACCTCAGGGCGTTGCGATCCAGAGTCTCTCTTGGGAACCGAGTAATGGGTTCCTGGTTTTGTGCCTCTTGGGTCTCCCCTGACTGCAGGAAGATGCTGGAACTAACCGGACCCAGCGGCTCGGTCCCGCGTGCGGGCCTGTCGCGCCGAATCGCGCGCTCGCGGAGGCTGGGCCATGGCCTTGGGGCCTTAGCGGGGGCTGAACTATACTGCACACGCGGTGGCCGAGACCTGGCCTCCTCCAGGGCCATTCGGGTACTACGGTCCCTTTCCCGGGTCGCCGGCCCTGGACGTTCTGTGGTCCTGAAGGTGGCGTTGCTGGTAGCAGAGGCCACGGGGCTCAGTTTTCTAGCCAGCGCCGTCTGCACGAGTCCTGCAGCGGCCTGCAGGCGGCCCAGTGACTCGTCCAGGGAGCCGGTGCGCAGAAGCAGTCGGGGGCGCGATGCGCTGGCTTCTCGCGTGGGACTCCGGGGTCGGGGACGCAGCTCGATCTGACGTTTGGGCACCGTCCGGGGCCTTTCGGGCGCAGCATGCTCCTCCAGTGCCACCTCCACACACTCGAACTGCGCTGGGGTGGCAGGACTCGGCTCGCGGGGCCGAAGCTCTAAGTAGGTGGCCCAGCGGGAACCACCGTCTGGGGCCTCGGGCTGCGGTGCGGCGGGAACTGGAGTCGCGGGCCCGGGTGGAGAGATGCTGCGGAAAGCCCGCGCGGTGAGGTGTTGCACCTCGCCATCCGCCGTGTTGGAGCGGCTGAACAGGGCCCCGGCGCCGAAGATGACTTCCATCTCCCCCGACGGCAGCATGCGCAGCTGGGGCTGGGGTGGCGGCGGGCCCAAGCCGGGGCCTCGCGGGAAACCCGAGCCGGTCCGGAGCTGCTGGCTGCTATTCTGGGCGCTGACGGACAGGCGAGGCTGCGCGCCCGCCCCCAGCTCAGGGGCCACCCCAGGCCAAAGCGCCTGGCCCTCCGCGTCCGGCCCGATGTCCGGGGGCTCTGGAGAACCCGGAGCCGTGTGGTAGGAGGTTGAAGAACCGGAGGAGTCCTGGCGCTGTGTGGGGGCTGCGGGCAGCTGCCCTGGGAGCCCAGGCTGCGCCGGCTGGGCGAGCGCGGTCAGCATCGTGGGGCCAGCCACCGCGCACTACCTCCCTCGCATTCCCCTCGGCTGGTGCCGCGGCCGCCCGCCCTGTCCCCGCCCCGCCCGTGAATGCCGCGGGGTCAGCGGGCCTTAAAGAGGCCGCATCTGCTTTCGAGCCTGAGGCGTTTCCAGCAGGAGAGATGTGGACCCTGGGCCTTACCCTCCCAACCCCATTCTCTTCCCGCAGGCCGGAGCTGGGGTGGCACTGCAAGCTGTGGCTGATAGGAGGGTGAGGGAAAGATGGGCTTCCAACTTGGAGCCAGGAGCAAGGCCCAATGCCACCCCTCTTAGGCAAGGAAACAGACTGAGCAGGAACTTGCCTAGGGTCAAGCATTATGGCCTGTGGGTAAGAATGTGAGCCCTGGGACCAGATCTTTTGGCCGGGCAATTCAGGTCTTGCTACCAATTTCATCTTCCCCTCTGCCCCAGGGTCTTCCCGCAGCGCACTCCTCCCTGTCCTCTTGGCCTGTCCCTGCTAACACTCAAAGGTGCACCCACCACTTTCTTTGACCTGTCACCCCACTATCTTTGCTAGAGGCGCATTGCTTGCAGGGCTTCGCCACTCCAAAAAAGTTGTGCTGGAGCCTCAGGAAGGTGTTGTCCTTGGCTGTACCCACTGCCTTTGGTGGGAACCTAGGGGAAGGAACTGGACAGCTCTAGCTCTCACAAACTGCTTTGGCAACCAGAACAAGCCCTGGATGCTGATGTGGGGGTCTCTTAGGAACTGTGTTTTGGAACTGATGAGTTTGGGGCAGCTGTGGTTCCCTCTCTAAAGCTGCTCTGAGGCAAAAATAGCTCTGTGTTCCCCCAGGCACTCACAAGGCCCTCACTCATCCTCCACCATCGTAGGACTTGCTCCGGGAACAGGTGCTGGTGGGGAAGCAGCCACAACCTGTCATTGTCTTGGACAATGAAATGGGCACCACCTGCCCTTAAATTTCTGGCTTCAAGGTCCTGCTATGACTCAGGTCCTAGTTAGCCTTGGAGCAAGAGCACTGTCACTTATCCTCACACTGACCCAGGAAAGGCTATGGCTTCTAAAGGGATCAAGCCTGTCCATCACATTCAGCCCTGCACGTGCAACTTGAGTCAGTCATAGCCTCTTCAGACTGTTTCTCCAACTTAAAAACAGACATAGCACTGTCCTTTCCCCTTCCTCCCATTTGTGCAGACTGATGGGTTTCTGCTGGGGAAAAGTGTAAGCAGGTGCAAATGTGATTCACAGGTATAATTCTTGTTATGTGATGAAAACTGACTTCCCAAATTTACTGTGGTCCTGGAGTCTTTGAAGTCTCTGGTCAGGGCACACACACACACACACACCCCTTACTGCTCAATAGCCAAGTTGGGAGAGTTAAATATACCAGGGCACCGGGAGTGGGGTGGAGTGTTACTGGAGTAACCAGGGCTGTTTATATAGGGAGGGATTAAGTACCCAGAGTTAAGTGACAGTGCCTATTAGACAACATAGTAGTCCTCCCCTAGGCTGCAACCCCTTAACCCCATTACTGCCCAAGGGAAATAGCAGGGGCTGGGGGCTTGGGTAGCATCCTCTTCTGAGCAACCAAGTGGCCTGGAATGTGGTGGTCCAAGGTCTGTCCTCCACCCAGTCCCTCATAACTTGATCTCACTGAGGTTACTGAGGCAGGAAGGAAGGAGGTGCCTTCTGCCTCTTCCCCTGCCCATTCCGAGGGTCAGGCGCCTGGTGAGACCTAGGTTGGGGGGACCCACCCGGGGAGGAAGGATTGGGATGGGGACCCCCCAGAGCAGAGAAGGAAGGGTTAGGGCGTTATAGCCAGAGAACAGGAAGGCGACAACCATTTTATTTTTCCCTGGGACGCTGGTGGCTCTGGGCCTGACGCATCCCTGCGAATTTCTTATGCTTCTGGTCCAGCACCTGGGCCATGTAGTTCTCCTGCTGCTTCTGGATCCAGAAGTCAGATATGTGGTTCCTGCAATGGACCGGCTGGTGTGGGCTGGAGACAGCCCAGGGCAGGAGCCGGAGGTCCAGCTCCCTTCCATCAACAACCCCCAGCCTGCTGCGGTCCCCTCACCTGAAGATCTGTTTCTGCTGGCTGATAACTTGCTGCAACGCCTTAATCTCATTCTCTTTGTCATTAAGTGTATCTTCTTGCTTTATAATGTGAGACTCAATTTCTGTGGGGAGAGAGGCAGGGAGGAGTGGTTTCCATCCCACAGGCTCCTTCAGGAGGTAAGGCATTCCTCATGGTTCTTTCAGAGCTTGACTCGCCCCACCCAGGGGTTCTCCGTGAGTAGTTGCCAATACCTTAGTAAGAATGAGTTTATTACAGATTCTCGATGGGGGGCACAGTATCTGATAAATGTGTAATGACTTCACAACTCTGTTCTGGACCAGGTGACCCACACAAGGGCAGCTGATGGCTCCTGAAGAAGGAGGGGTAGGCAACCCTATCCAAAGGCAGGGGGAGGAACCGCTCCTGCCCTTAACTCCTGCACATCTTTACAAATACCACCTTCTCAGCAAGATCCTTCCTAATCTAAAATTATAACCCTTCCCAATATTTGTCTTCTTAGTATTTACATCTAACATACCATATATTTCACTCATTTGTCTTCTCCCTTACTAGGGTGTACGGTCCACAAAGATGAGGATTTTTGTTTTATTCACTGCTTTAACGCTAAGGCCTAAAACAGTACCTGGCACATAGTAGGTATACAATAAATTTATTTGTGGAATGAATCAATAGGATGTTCCCTGGGGGGTTAGGACTTAGAAACATCACCTAGTTCAGTCATCTCAACCCAACCAGACTTACTGAGGGTTAGCCAGATGCCCAGCCCTGTGCTTGGGCTTCAGGGGAGAAGACAGGGCCCTGCCCTCAAGGAGACAGCTCCCGGTGGGGGTGAGTCTCAGGAACCGGTCAGAGAACACAACAAGGTGACATTTAAGTAGTTAATATTGATAAGACAGAATTACTCCTTCGGGCAAGCTGCCTCCTTTTTCAGACCCATTTTCTCTTCTGTAAGATGAGGACAGAGAGCCCTATAGTGCGGTAGACCCAGGGAAACAGTGGTGGCAAAGCCTACCCCCAAATGAAGTGCTCATTAGATGCAAGGATGATTTTGTGTCTTGGGTGAAAATCCGATGCAGCTGTAGGGATCTGAGGGTGCTTCATTTACATGCTATCCCTTGGGGAGCCCTGGAAAATTCTGATCCTCACTGCCTTTAAAGGTTAGACAAAGATTAACTAGAACACAAGTTCTGAAAATGCAGAAATGCTTAAACATTGCAGGTTTCAGAAGAAATGATATGGTAAAAAGTTAAGGTACAGCATGGAAAAGAAAAGTGAGACAGAGACACAGAAAAGGAAGACAACGACACATGAGCTCACCAGGTCAGAGCCACAGGACTACTGAACCTCTCTGCCCCTGGTCATCTAGCTGATCACACTGACTGCTTGTGATGTTCTTTTGGAAAATGGCACCAGAAATTTGTGTGAATCACCAGATTTGTTCAGGTGGGGGCTTCTGAGGGGGAAGCAGCCAGGCTCCATCCCCATGACTTACACATACCTTCCACAAGCAGACACGGCCCTGCAGCCTGAGCTCCTCTCTAGAAAATGCCCTGGAGTAGGGGTGTCTCTAGCATGACCAGGAAAGTACCCTAGGTTCCTTTTAAGGAGACTGGGGGAAGCCCAGGGAAAGGGGAAGGACTGGGGTCCAGTGACCTTGGGTATGGAGGCAATGACTGCCTGTTGGGCCCCAGGAGGCCCTAAGGGAGCCCCTGATCAAACCACCATGAGGCCCGTCAGCCTACCTAGCCAGATCAAGATGTCAGCCTGCTAGCACCTTACCAATGAGAGTACTCAGCAAGAGAGAGGGCCAGATTGGTGGGTCGGGGTACCCAGCGCTCTGGATGGGGCCCATCAGGAGGAGTCCTGGGCTTGGGCTCTGGGCTCTGGCCTACTCAAAATCTGTTGCAGTGCATGAAGCAGGTGTTACGTATGGGATTTGTATCTACTTCTTAAACTAGGTAAGGGGAGTTTGGCACTCTGGGAAAATGAAAGGGGCTCCTGAGGTCTAGGGTTGCTGTGCAGCTGACTGAAGGTGCCTCACGACTCACAGCACTAGCTGGGCCGCCAAGTGGACACAGACATCTGCATAGAGCAGACTTAAAGAAACTAATGGGCCACAGACATACTTTACTTGGCCCATACAACAGTTTTAAAATTTCTTCATCAGTTGGCAACACTAGCAAGTCAGAAAACCATCTATTAAAAATCTGGCTTCCAGTTTCTTTTTTAAAGATCTAAAATGGGTTCCCATTCCCACAGCAATGCGCTAAGTCCCGGAGACGAGGCCTGGCTCTCTGTATCAGCACAGTCCCTACTGCTACCTACCGGTCCCCGGCCCCGACATTAAGGGTCAGCCCCAAAATAGAACTGTGCTCGCCCTGTCGTTGCTCTTGTAATAGTTATGAGGAAAGTGCACTATTTCCAATACCCACCAAAAGTGGGAAAACAAAAGGTGGACTTTGAAGGTTGTGTGTTTCAAGAAAAATGGGAGTGAGCCCATTCCTTTATGGCCATGAGGAATATTGTACACAAACTGCTTCCCTCATTTCCGTGGCCTGCCTGGTCCCTGAAGGCATTTGCGAAGGTGTGGCACGCCTGGGCTTGCCTGTATCCTCAGCCGGGAACAAAAGTTGGGATGAAACCCTGCCCTGGACATGGGCACTGGGCTGTTAGGGAAGTGCCCATGTAAGCAAGCATGGTGCAGATCACGGACCTCCCGCCTACCATTGCATTTGGTGATGAGCTGGTCCTTCTTGCTGGACTCCTGCAGGGCTCTGCTCTTGACGCTGGAGAGCCTGGGTGGAGAAGATAAGAAAGGGTGAGAAGGCTGATGGGCAGACAGAACCCCCAGCCCTTCATCCCCCCAACTAAGGCACACTTACGCCTTTTCAAAGGCCAGCTTCTCTTTCTCCAGCTGTTTAGATAGGACCTCCACCTCTCCAAGGGCAAACTGCAGCTTCTCCTCTTCCCTGGCCAGGAGGACCTTGGTCTTGGCATGTGCAGCTTTCTCTTCCTGCAGGGGCAGCAGCAGTGACCTCATTATCCCAAACCACTCTGGGTCTCCTGGGTTCCCTTACACAGCCCCATTTCTTAGAGGCACAGAAAGATTCTGGGAGACGCACATGGAAGCCAGGGCACAGGAAGATTCTGTCCTCACTATTGGGGCTGGAGCCTCTCAGAGGCCAATACGCAATGACTCTGCCCAACCACAGGGATCCTGGGAAATGGGGATGGAGCAGGGGCCTGTAGAGGCCATTACTTACCACCAGCTTCTTCTCCACTGCCTGGAACTCTTCTTTACTGACAAGATTTTCATCCTGGAGAACAATCTGCAACAGAGCCTGGCTCAGGGAGGGCCTGGGGCGGGGGTGAAGGGGGCGCCCTCTGGGGGTCAGGACCAAGGATGGATGATGGGATGATGCGCAGGGCACCCGGGACGAGACTCAGGCCCTGCGAAGGGAGAATTCAGTTCCACAAGATTCACAGAGGCTCAGCTCCAGGTCTTGCCATCAACTAGCAACTGGTCTGAGGGAGGAGACGGCTCATCGCCAGCACTTCCAACATGGTGTGCGTTACGTTGAAGCACAAGGGGCTGTGGTGCCCAGTGGTGGTGGTCCCTGATCTGGCCTGGGGAAGGGTCAGAGATGCTTCATAGGGGTGGGCCAAAAGAAGAAGGGTGGAAGAGAAAAGTATTTCAGATGGTGGGAACACACAGGCAAAGGCCGGCTGCAGGGAAGAGCTGGGTACCTTCAGGTAACTGAAGGTAATGCAGCTGCAGACAGCCATTAGAGTAAAAAACAGAAGTAAAGTCAGATTTGTTCCTGAGATGCAGATATCTACTGACCTTCTTGTCAAGATAGAAAACAAAACCAGAAAAACCACGAACTCCAGCTGGCCAGGATTTTACCCTCCCTGCCCAGGTAATCTGTAGTTCCAATACTCTGCCCCCATGACCTGGGGTTTGATCGAGAAGGTAACAGCAGGAGGACATAAAGGGGTTGGAAGCCCCGGAGTTAATGTGTACAAGAGCCAAACCTGTGCTTATTGCACGCAGCTTGGCACTGCATCAGACGCTGGAGAGGGGCTGTCCACAACAGAAAGGATGTTATATATGTTTAATATATATAATATTCTAGACTTTGCATGCACACAAGGGCCTTGGGAAGTCAGTGAAGTTATCTCCAACTTGAAGTGGGGAAGTAGATGAGGACATATCTACCAGCCAGGCAAAGAGAGTACAGATCTACTCGATTTTTATTAAAATTCCCTGGTAAATATTCACGAAGACCCTGCCCCTTTTTGGCTCCACGCCTACGAGCCAGAACACA
>JAVSCE010006561.1:0-22788 GCA_032199065.1 Smutsia gigantea
ACATTATGGCAGACGTACCTTGGCTGCGGGGAAGTTGGTGATGATGACGGGTAATGACTCCAGCACAGCCATGGCCCGTGGGGCTGTGTCATTCAGCACATCACGCACGCAGGCTTCTAGCAGATGTGGCTCCATCGTGGCCTGTGCCACTGTTACCCCCACCTAGGAGGAAAGGCCATCAACCACCACAGCTACAGCCCACTCTGCTCAGCCCCCACTTGCCCACCCAGCCCACCAGGCTCTACCCGAGCACAGAAGGTGTTGATGGCCTCTGGAGGGAAGCCCCGCCTTCGCAGAGCTGTGAGTGTGAAGAGCCGAGGGTCATCCCAGTCCCTGTGGACAAAGAGGTGGGAAGAGGGCCTTTGGCAGCACATACCATCACTACTGCCAGCCTTCAAAGAGCCAGGCAGCCACACCTACCGCACAGCGCCAGCCGCCACCAGCTGGAGAATCTTCCTCTTGGAGACAACAGCATAGTGCAGGTTGAGGCGGCCGTACTCCCACTGCACGGGGCAATAGACATCCAGAGCGTTGCACAGCCAGAAGTAGGAAGAGCGTCTGGGGTGGGAGGGCAGAGTCAGGACTGGTCGCCCCGGGCCAGGGAACCACCACAGGAGGGCCGCCCAAAGCCCCTACCCACCCCACCGGCCCAGCCCCCTCACCGGGCCTGGAACTCCTTGGTGCAGAGTGAGTGGGTGATGTGCTCGATGGAGTCACAGAGGCAGTGTGTGTAGTCATAGGTGGGGTAGATGCACCTGTAGGACACAGGCAGTGAGCCCAGCATTCAGCCCCACGGCCCTGCCCGTGGTCCAGCACCCCGCTCTACAGATGCACAGCCCCAGCCCATGCTCACACCCACCAGGTGTCCCCCGTGCGGTGGTGTGCTGTATACTTGACTCGATAGGCCACAGGATCCATCTTGCCATCCTCCATCACCAGCTTCATCCGCAGCGTGGCCTCGCCCTCCGCAAACTTGCCCCTACGCATTGCCTGAGAAGAGCAAGTGCCCAGCTGCCTCTCAGCCCAGGGGCACCTCATCCTCAGCATCTCAGCTCACCCAGACCCAGCTGGCTCTCCAGAAACCCACCTCAAAGAGCAGCAGTGACTCCTCTGTGGGACGCTCTCTCCAGGGTGAGGGCTGCGGGTTGTGGCCTTTGAGCTCCTCTCCCCGCTGGTGGCACACGTAAGCGTGGCCCCTGTGGGGAAGAGCTGTAAGCACCCAGCAGAGCTGTGTCCTGGGCAGCCTGTCTGGCTCCACATTTGGCCCTGGCCTCACCTACGGATTAGCTCCACAGCCCAGGCATACAGCTGATCGAAGTAGTCAGAGGCATACGTCACCTTGTAAGGCATGTAACCTAGGGCAGAGGGAGATGCAGTGTGAGCAGCCAGCCAGGGACACCCACTGGCAGGCTGTGGCCCGAAGAGAGGGTCACCTGACACCAACTCTGCCTGGGCCTCACCCAGCCCATACCCAGCCAGGCCACCATGTCACAGATGGCACTGAAGAATTTTGCTTCCTCCTTCTCAGGGTTGGTATCATCGAAGCGCAGAAAGCAGACCCCATTGTTGGCCTAGGAGAGAGACAGCGCCTGTAAGCGGCCACAGCCCATCCCGTCAGACTGGGACGTTCTCAGTGCTCTCCCAGGTCAGAGTTGGAAATGCCTTCAAGCATTTTCACTCATCTTCCTGTAACTACTTGCCCTAAAGAAGGCACCTCTTTTGCCAACTTGGGACACAGAGCAGATCCTCTTCTAAACCCACTGAGAATTCCCCCAAACTTGAACTCCCTGCCTCATGCAGAGCTTTTCCTCAGTGAGTCCAGTGGACTCCCAGCTATCTGTCACACTGTGGTTCCCCTCCATGCCCTCTGTCCACATTATGGAAGAGGTGGGGATGGCAGGGACACCTCTCCAGCATCCAGCCATGGAAGCAGCAACTGGTCACCCTGCTTGCCAGGTCCCCAGACACACACTCACCTTGGCATAGCCAAAGTTGAAATTGATGGCTTTGGCATGTCCAATGTGCAGGATTCCATTGGGTTCTGGTGGGAACCGGGTGCGTACCTGAGGTAAGGCCAATGGCAACAAAGCAGCAAAGTCAGAGCTCAGGCTGCTCTAAGGGGACAGCCACCCCTTCACAGGGAGGCCGTGGTGCCAGGTGACGAGGGGAAGCATGGAAGCAGATGCTGACAGCACAAGCTGGCATGGCAGTATTCCCACACACCTGTCCCCCAGTGATCTCCAGGTGCTGTTTCAGCAGGTCCATGGTATGTGGAGTGGTCACATAGCCCGGGGTCTTATAGTTCTCACCTGCCAGGGCCGGAATAAGCCTGAGGACCAGGCAAAGCCGAGGGCTCCCTCTCCCAAGGGCCTAGCTGCAAGAGTCGCAATCAAGACACAGCCGTCCCTGGGGTTTCAACCTGCCCGCTCACCAGGCTTGTGGAACTTAAGCGCCTCCCCTCGGAGCTGCTCCATCAGAGACAGGGCCTGGCTGGCAGCCTCACCTGTGATGAGCAGACCAAGGAATACTCAGCCTCTGCATCCAACTACCATGTCCAACTCAGAAGCCACAGCTCACAGCCCACAGCCAGAATGGAACCAAGCGGGCCCGCCCCACTCACAGCCCACAAACAGAACAGAACCAAGTGGTCCCTGCTTGCCCCAACCCCAGAGATAAGAAATACAGAGTAAGCCTTGTCAGGCCACCTCAGGCTAGTCTCTGGGTAAAGGAAACAAAGGAAACACCAAGAATCCTGGTCTTGCAGCAGAAAACACGGTGTTGTGTAAGCTAATGGCCTGAGGGGACTGGGCTGTAAGGACCCACTGAGTGGCAAGCCCAGAAGACAAGGAGCTGAATGTGACAGGAGCCCTCAAGAGTCTCACCATTCTCCACCACATCCTTTGCTGTTCTCCGGTCTGCTGCTTCCGGCCGAGACTTTACCACCTGAGAGAAGCCCAGAAGTTGGGTCAGGGTCTCATCGGGGCAGAACCTTGCAACCAATGGGGCCAGGCACTCGCTTCCCCAACCTGAAATCTCACCCTACCCCTTGTCACCCTCAAGGACCCAGGAAGGACCATGCTCAGCCCTACCCTGGGCTTCTTCTCCAGATCAGCCTCTGTCTTGGGACCCAGAAGATGGAGGACCTGTAGGAGGCCACAGTCAGAAGGACAGAGGCGTCTTCTTTTGAGGAGACCCAGACCGACTGCGACCCACCTGGCGGCCTCCTGGCTGCCTCCCAGTACTGCCTCCAAAAGCCTATCCAGCCTATCCTGCCTCTGCTCCTCCATTGTGCAAGTGCTCTTTCCCTCTTCAGGCTCAGGTAACAAAAACTGCCACTTACGGAGGAACCCTGACGCCAGGATCAAGATTACCAATCTACCTCAGCTATCGCCTGCTTGTGATTTCATGTCAGCATCCCGAGATGAAAGCCAAATTACCCTACTTACTGAGGTGAAGAAACCAAGGTTCAGAGTAAAGCAACTCACCCCAAAGAAGACAACTCAGAGGCCCACGTGTCTCTGCCACTCCACACCAGGCTCTATCTCCAATGCACCATCAGAATTAAGAACAGGGTCTCTTTCCCTCCCACCACGTGTCCCTCAGACTTTAGGCCCTGTCAATGGCAGGGTCTCAGCCTGCTTCAGCTCAAGGAGGCACCCACCTGCATGTCCACTTCATGCTTAATCATTTTGCCATCTGCCCACTTGAGCACAGCCCGAGCCTCTCCTAGAAATATGGGAACAAGGAACAGCAGAAAGGCAAAGGAGGGCACTTCCCACCGTCTGTCCCAAGAAAAAGTCCTGGCTGCCCTCAGGAACCGCAGCCCAGACCAGGCAGATGGCTTTAAGGTGCTCCTACTCCTCCCCCACTCCCCCCACACTCACGCCCACAAGAGACGGCGTGGCCAGAGAGAACACAGGCGCCCGGCAGGCCCTGCTCACCCATTAGCAGCCCCATGTTGAAGCGGTAGCGCTCTGCCAGGAGCTGGGACCGGCTGCGATTTACGGCCGTCTCCACCTGCAGAGAGCCAGACAACTTGGTTCAGGAAAGTATCTTTCAGAAATGCTCTAGGGATCCATACCCTCACCCTGGGTCTTCCTGGGTGGAGAAGCTGAGCCACTCCTTTCCAGGGTCAGTGCCACGGAGGCAGCTGATGCCTGGGGAAACACTCACAGCCTCCTCAATCTGCTCCGGGGTCACCATGACGCCCACACCACATTCCCGCTCAAAGTCCACGGTGTTGATGGGGTCCAGGGGATGACTTCGTACATACTCAAGAGCAGCTGAGAAAGGAGAGCCAAAGAGTTTGTGGCATCTCAGCTCCAAATAGTAGGTAGACAGGGCCTAATCCCACAAAACCCCAATTACAGTTTGGCCTCCTGGGAGGTTAAGCCTGGCACCGCCCTAGGGAGGTCCTGAGACCACAGGGAAGAGACACGTGTTCTCAGGGAGCTCTGCCTCAGCTCCCCGGCGGGTCTCTGCAGTGACGGCCCTCTCCGCCCCTCGGCGCCAGGCCCTGCGCTGAGGCACCCAGAGGGACCCCGGGGACCTGCAGTGAGGGAGCGGGGGTGGTGGAAGTGGCAGGACTGACGGGGATCTCACCGCTCAGCTGGGGCTCGGTGTAGATCTTCTTACTGGCGATGTAGCTCACGAGGAAAGAGAGACGGCGGGGATCCCTGAGTCGGGAGGCCAAGCCGTAGAGCAGAGTCCCGGTGGCCTTGTCGACAGTGGGGCCCAGAGTCTCCTGCGCCTGGCACCAGGGGGTCGGGGTGAGAGGGGCACGAGCTAGGCTCGGTGGAAACGCGCGGGCCGCGGCGGAGGGGCGCGCACCTGGGTCGCCGCCTCGCGCAGCTGCGCGCTCAGAGCCGCGTTCTTGAGTGTCTCTCGAGCCTTGGGCTCGCTCAGGCCAAGACCGGTGAAGAGCGACAGGGAGTCCAGAGTCGCCATCGTAGGGACACCGGAAGCCGGAAGAAAACTTCGGGCCAATCGGTGGCGCTGCCCACTGACCAATAGGAGGGCGAAGCCGCCAAGGCCAGCCAATGGCGTGCCTCCGCGGCGTGGGGGCGGGCTCTGCAGGGCGTCGCACCGCCCTAGGAAGGCCTTCCCCGTGCGGTTGCGCACCACTTCCGGCTCGCGCTCGGTCTCCAGTGAAGCGGAGTGGCTGCGGGGCCTTCGTGGTTGCCGCCGGCCGGGAAGCAAGGCTTTCAGCTTCGAGACCGGAGGCAGGCGCAGGCATGGTCCTTGCTCCTAAAGCCCTGGAAGACTTGGGACCCTCCCAATCCTTTTCTAGCGAGCAAATGGGAGTCCAGCGTACGTTTCTGACGTCGCAGCTCTGCAGTTGTCATGGAAACAGTGGAGCGAACTGAACACCGAGAGATGCGGTCAAGACCCCAGCGTAGGGAATGTGCGGAATAGCAGGTCCGGGGCCCCATAGTCCGGCCCTTTTCGATCACCCACGAGGACACACCTGTCCCGGAGAGGGAGAGGTTAGTGCCAGAAGGGACCTCGCGGAAGTTCTGTGATTTGGTTTACAATCTCCTGGCAGTCTCGTCCCCCTTGCCAAAGCATGCAAATGTCAGGAGCCCACAAGCAAATTCCACCTTGAAATCCACTTGACAGGATGTTTTATTGAAGCTGGGGTAGGGCAGGCAGAGGAGAGAGGATCCTCACGGTGGTGGGTATTGTGCATGGGGGTCTCCCCAGTATCTCACCGGACCTCCAGAACCTGCTAGGAACCATGGGGCTGAAACAGAACACACGAGCTGTCTTGTTTTCACCTGCTGCTCGTGGGATCTTGAGGAGATACCCAAATCTGGGACTGGAACTCAGGCTTTGGAGGCTGTGGATAAAATGAAAGTTCCTGTGGCCAGGATTCTCACCTGGCCCTGGTTGATTAGCTCACTGCACACCTGTGGGTAATACATGGCTGTTGACTCTAAAGAGCTCTGCCCTGTGTTCTGGGCGCGACACGGTGGTATGGCTGCAAGGCTGTAGGAGAGCAGAGCAGAGGCTGGAGTGGTGGCAGTGCCAAGGACAGAAGCCCAGAGGACAGCTGTGCAGGACGACGACTGCAGAGAGGCCCAGAGAACGGCTGTGTGGGACAACTGTGCAGACAGGAGCCCAGAGGCAGAGACCAGCTTGCTGCATACAGACTCGCTCTGAGTGAATGGGATTTTAGTGACTGACCTGCCATCTGGAAATAAAGTTGGGTATAACCCTTTCACCCCAAGAACAGTTTTGCTGTCAGTTTCTTTGGTCACACTGAATCCATAATGAACTTGCCTGGGGCTGAAACCCATTGGCAAGACAGAGGCCTTGGTGTTGCTAACACTCCTGGACCGTCAAAGACTGGGCCAGATCTAGACTAGTCTGTGTCCATTTCCTATGCCCTGCTTTGTGGCCATATCCAGCTAATGACCAAGTTCCATTTCTGGGCCTCCATCTGGGTCCCACGTGGTGACCACATGCCAGGTTCTGCCCAGGGGACATACTGTATCAATATCGAGGTCCAGTCCTGTCCTTGGCTTGCTGCAGCCTTGACCCCATCTTGGTGCCCAGCCCATCCAAGGCCAAGCAGCAGGCACTGAGCAGAGAATGCGGCACCAGGAAGCAGAGCCCTGGCCACACCAGCCCTACACTGAGTCCACGGCTGCAGGAGCCCAGCTGTCCACAAAGTGCCTGCGACGAGCAGAATGCCTGCAGCTGCTGCTGTCTCCTCTAGCTGATGCGGCTGAAGGACTCATTACAGCACCATTACCACCACTGCTGAGTCCCGTGGGTCCAACAATAGCCCCCCCTCAGTAGAGTCAGGGCCTGTACCCCCTTCCTTGGTCCCATAGGGGTGCTACCTTGTGGGCACTATGGATCCATGCCACAGGATGAGGCAGCAGCCCGACGAGTGCTGCCAAGAATGTCACAAGTGACTGTGCCAGCCGGCTGGTCCTCTGGAGCCCTTGATCCATGAACCATGAACCAAAAGTTCAGTGGGCCCAGCCCAGGGGACTGGCTTGCTTGCATAATCCCCTGGCACTACTTGAAGGAAATCAAGAAAAAGAAGACAGGAGAAAAGCCAAGCAGCAGCCAGCAAGGCCCAGCTGTGGCATGGGGGGAGCAGAGTCCTGGACACAGGTGAGCACTGAGCACAGAGGCAGTAGAGGCTACAGTGCCACTGGCCACATCAGCCATATGCAGGTGCCACAGAAGGGCAATGTGGTAGCGTCAGCAGCAGCAGCAGGGCTGTTGGGCAGACAAAGCCCTGGACCAGTGCATCCAGCACATGCAGCCCGTGGGTGGCAGCTCAGGACCCACGGTGAAGGCCCAGCCCAGTCCCATGGCGGCCCATGGCCAGCAGGCCCTCCAGCAGTGTACTGCACCAGCACATAGCTTGGCGGTTCCACCACTTCTGCAGGGTTTCAGCTCTCCAGGGGCCTCTCCATGACCAGCAGCCCCACGTGGCTCTTGTGCTGTTGTCCTAATAGGAAACATTCCATCGTCATAGGGCTGGCTTTCTCCAGTAGCTCCTCCTTCTGCTCACCACCCCGACCTCAGCCGAGGCTGAGTGCTACTAGCAGGGCCAAAATGCTAGGCTTCCAGTAAGACTGGCCCCATGGGCTTGGGCACAGATGGCCCTGCAGGGCTGCCAGGACCTGCTCCGCACCTGCCTGCCTCACACTTCCCCACACTTCTCAGCTTATCAGAGCATTGGCCTCATAAATACCTTTGCTCCACATCCCCCTGGAGTTGGAGATGCCACCCCTACCCCCGAGAAATTGGAGAGGAGTGGCAGCATTACCCACAAAGAGAGGCAAGGGAAGGCTTCTCCCAAGATCTGCCCTTGCTATAGGTGGGTTCAAGGTCAGGCACTCAGGCTGGGACAAGCCATGCACCCATAGGGGGCAGGGAGGACAGCCTGGGGCAGTTCCAGGAGCCCTAGTCTCAGGGACTTGCAGGAAGAATTGGTCTGGCAGGACCCTGCCACTCCCTCCCACAGGAGGTCAGCCAACTAGCTCTGGTGCTCTCTGCCTGTCTTCCTGCTGCACGGGGGCTCCTTCCCCACAGCAGGTATCTTCCTGCTCTGTTCTCTCCTGAGGGATCCTACGAACAAGGGAGAGAGTCCTAGCTGCCAGCCCCAGGCTGCCCCAGGCCCATGCCTCCGCCCCCTGCTGTCAGCTTCTGGAGCCTTGGGATCATCTACCCCTTGGATGTGAGGTTCCAACAGTGACACCAAGCAGCCACTTCCACGTGGGACCCAGAGCCAGTGGGGTCAAAGGGCACCAGGGGCCTCATGACACACAGGGCCTGAGCTGGGACCCCAGCATCTCTCCTGAAAACACAGCACACCCCCAACCAGGTGATGGGGAAGGGAGGTGGCCACAGCAGCTGGTGCATCACACATTGAGTCTGCTTCTTTATCATTTATTTTTAAAATATATTTAAACAGCAGCAATCACTTCCGAAATGAAAAAAAAAAGTACAATTTTTAGAATAAAATTATGATGTTTATAATGTGAATCAAAAAGGAACAAAAGTACAACCAAAAATCAAATCACGCAGCATTGGGGATGGCTGGAGAAGCCAAGGCCCACCAATGGTAGGGTCAGCCTAACAAGGGTCCCAACCTGTGCGGTTCCCACCCTCAGACTGCACCTCCCAACTCCCCATCAGTGAAACCAGTGTCCTCTGGGTCAGAGAAGGAGAAGCAGTAAAGGCTGGCCCTCGGGGGATTCCCAAACTCAGCACCCCCACCAGTCAGGGACCTGCTAATCGACCTCTTCCATGTTGCTGTAGGTGGGGGCTGGGCGGTCCACATGGGGGGCGAAGCGTTCAGGGGCTGTCCGCGTGGGGGCCACCTCGGGGGCCTGGCCAGGGCCTAGTCCCTGCAACAGAATATCAGGACAGCGGTTGGGGGCTGCCCAGTATGCTGCCTGGCATCCCGGGGGTGCTGGCCCAGAGCCCCAGCACCCAAGGGAGGGCCCCGAGGCAGGCGCAGACAGCAGCAGCACTGAGACAGAGAGACGAGAGAGGGCCCGGACAGTCTCGCTTTATTAACACTTTAAATACAGGAAGCTGCTCGGGCGGGGCTAAGCCCCTGCCAAGGGTCAGAGCAGCAAGATGAACGACAGACAAGACAGTTACCCGCCCTAGGATGCTCTGCCCCTGCAGGAGCCACAGTCCCCACCCTCTCCCCCAAGATGCACACACTGAGTCCCAAGCCCAGAACTGGTCCCCACCACAGAGGCAGGCACAGCCTGGTGGGCAGGCAGGTGGGCCAGCTCATGGCAGCTGCCTGCAGGCAAGCTCATCTCCAGTGACTCTGGGAGACCAGAGGATAGAACATGTTGAGCACGAGGGCCACCAAAGCTGCCATGGTGCCCAGAACAAGGTACCGGAGGCAGCCCTCGTCTGCTGTGGTAGGGCTACGTGGTGGGGGGCCCACCCAGTCCTGGGGCCCCCAAGAACCCAGGGGTGCAGGCCCCTCAGGTTCCGGCTCCTCCTCGGCCTCCAGCTCCTGCCAAATCCGGGAAGCCTACAGTGTGTGGAAACGGCCATCAGCTCCCAGGTTGGGGGGAAGGGGGTAGGTACCCAGTGTCCCTGAGACCCCGGCCACAACAGTCCCACCCAAGACAACTACCCTACATCCCAGGTGGAGCGGGAAGGTGGGCAGGCAGGAGCCAAGTGAGCCATTCACAGGGCAACCTAAACTGAGAGCACCCGGGCAGGCAGATCCTGACAGCATTCTGGCATCCAGAGAAGCTTCCCATTTCACGAGCAGCTCCCGTGGTGGGGCCAGTTCTTAGCCCAGGACTCCCGCAAAAGGGACTGGCTCATGGAGAACAGAACCGCCAACCCTGCAGTGATGCCCCGGCTCCCTGCCAGCCACGTCTAGGCCCTGACTCTGTCTTCTGCGGGGACTTCTCTGAGCCTGAGCATGGGCTCAGGGAGGAGAGGACAGCAAAACAGAGACTATCCAGAGAAGGTGTGCCCAGCAACCAGGCCCACATACCCCACGTCAGTGAGACAAAAGACCCCGGACGCTCAGCGGGGACAAATGCTCACCTGAGAGAGGGCACTGGCCACCCTAGGCCAAGGCCAGCCTGCACAGGCCCCATCCAGAGTGCACACCAGAACACAGTGAGTCACAGGTCCTCGAGGGTCTGTGGCTGGCATGTGGGGGTGCACGCAGAGGAGGGCTGGGAGAGCATCAGGCAGTCTATTCATGGCACCCTACCCAGTACGGGTCAGAGCAGCTACTTGGCTCACACACACCCCTTTTTAAGTGTCCCTATAGTACAGGGAGCCTTCAGGCTCAGGTTCTGACGCAAGGGAACCTTGTCTGGGACTCTCACGACTTCTAAGGTTTCAGGGGCCGGCGGCTGGAGGAGAGGAAGCTGTGCCGCATCCCTGCCCCTCCCGCCAGCCTGCGGAGCCTTCCCCAAACCTCACCTGGCTGGCAGCAGCCTCGGTGGCAGGGCCTAGGTCTGGGTGGTGCTCAGAGTGACCTGCCCGAGGAGGCCTCTCCACAGGAGAGTTCCGCTGGCGGTAGAAGAGTACGTAGGCATAACGCGTCACGACCTGGCTCTCGTCTACTGTTGTCACCGTGCTGTCATCAAATAGGCGCCAGCCTGCCGCGAGGGGGGAAGAGTGTGAGGGGCTGCCCGCCACCCTGGCCGCCCATCCCACTGGCTGCACGGGCCTCACCCACGTCGCTGCGCTGGCTGCTGCGCTCGCTGGGCAGGCGTGCACAGGCCGTGTAGTGGCCACCGATCATGCCTCCGTAGTGGTTGATGACAGCATACAGGTCGTAGCTGGGCAGCTGCTCCTTCTGGCCAATGCAAAACTTGCTCAGGTCCAGGTTCCTGCATCCCAGACAGACAGACAGGACAGTGAGTGGGGGACCGGGAGGCCTGCCACGGTGCCTGTCCCACCTGCGGCCCGGCCTGGCGCACCTTACAGGGAACTCCACCAAGTCATTGATCTTGTCACGCCAAATGAAGCTTCGGAAGGAGAAGCGCTTGAGCTGCACAATGAGCACGCTGGGCAGACGCCACAGCAGCAGCTGCTTGGAGGCCTCCCGGTGCTGCTTGCACTGTGGGCAGTACCTGAGTGGGAACGGGCATCAGGACTGGTGGGCCGCCACGCCGCCCACCACCACCCACCTGCTGCCCTCCTCACCAGGCCTCCTCGGGCGCCAGCACCTCAGGGCGCGTGAAGAGGTTCAGGCACTGGTCCAGAGTGAAGTGGCCCGCACGGGCGGCCTCACCAGCAGAGCCAGGGTCCTCAGCACATTCTAGCTCCTTCGAGGCCACCAGCACAAACTCCTGCAGGCGCTCGTTATTCCGCCAGACGAGGGCCAGGCTGCAGCCCTCACCCAGCTCCAGAGCGCTGTCTCCTGGAGAGAGGCAAGACTGGTGTCACACAGCCGCACAAAGCTGCCTGCCCAACCCACCCCTGGGATCCCGCCGAGGCCCCAGACACCTCTGTCCTCTAGCCGCTGCTCCCGGTTGGACGCATCAATCTTATAGATTAGGAACTGCGGCGTGTGGGCATTCATGGCTTCGCTTGGGTGTTGGTACCCGGGCACCGCAGCTGTGAGGGAACATGACAACCAGAGCTCCCCTGCCTACTGTCTACCAGGGCCGAAGCAAGCTCCCCCAGCTGACCGCCACTAGCTGCAGAGCCTTTCTCCAGACTCTTACCTTCAGGCCGGGACACCCGCTCACCAGCAGGCAAAGAACCAAGTTCAGCAGGCCCACTGGCCAGCAACTCGGAAGCAACTCCACTGGTGCTGGACACAAGGCCCCGATCAGAGGCTGCCCATGCCCGGGGGGCCCCTGCGTCCCCCTCAGCCACAGGGGTCACTAACTGGAGGTCAGGTGGCTGAGTAGGGCCCCTCTCGCTGTCCCCAGCCTCCAGGGAGCTAGTGGAGAGCAACGTGGTACAGCCGGGGCTCTGGGACTCCAAGGCCACACGGCCAGGCTGGCAGGGAGGTTGGAACACGCTCACAGAGTACCTGGCAATGGCAGCAAGGCATGTAAGGACCTGGGGGCGTCCCCACCCTTCCCCAACCCCAACCCCTGCACCTGAGTGCTCACCGGGCATAGCCCTCTAGCAGCTGAGCAAGACGGGCGTAAGTGAGGCGGGAGGCAGGCACGCTGACCAGGAAGGGGTAGCCAATGTTCTCAGGGCGGCAGAGGCCCTTGTGGTCAGGCCAGTGGGTTTTCTGGCAGAGCCTGGAGGAAAGGGGCGGTGAGGGGCAGCAAGGGGCAGCAAGGGGCAGCCCTAGCCAGCTCCCCACCCAGAGCTCCCTGCGGGCGGGCAGGCCTCACTGGTTGCAGTAGCCCACGCGGTAGCACCGGGTGCAGCGCTTCAGCTTCTCATCCTCGGGCTGCTGCTTCCGCTGGCAGGCTGCACACTTGGAGATAGGGATACTGGGCACCTGGGGGCGCTAGGGAGGGAGGTCTGGCTCAGCAAGGCCAGGACAGGCAGGAATGCCCCCTCCCGGGGCCGAGCCTGAGGGCTAGCCTCGCCCACCTGCTGCACCTCTAGCACCACCACCCGCTCCTTGGCCAGCTCTGGGGACAGCAGCTCAAAGCAGAGGAGCGTGTCAGACGGGGACACAGTGTCCAGTGAGTGGGAGGGCGGAAACACACGGTGGAAACGGCTCTTGATCACCTGGGGACAGAGCACACAGGTCCCATGGGAGGTGAGCAGGCCCCCAGCACGGACCGGCAGCCAAAGGAGAGGGCTTGGCCCTGACCCTGGGTCTACGGTGGGGAGATGGGGGGACGACTGTGGCCCAGAAGCCTATGCCTCTGCTGGCGCCAGCCTCCATGCCCTGTGGAACAGGGAGCCTGGCACAACCAAGAGCCTGAAAGGCCAGATCTCCAGACTCAGGGCCCTGCACAGGCTTCACAGAGGCCATAAGAGAGGGCCCCGTGGGAGGAGGCTCCCCCCCACTTCCGCAAGCCCCCAGAGGAAGAGGGCCTGCAGGCTACAAGCCAGAAGCCTCTGAGGAAGACCAGCTCTCAGACCTGGAGTGATGTGAGGGCCAGAGCCCCACACGGTGGAAGGCCAGGACTGACGCTCGGCGCATTGTCCGAAGAGGGAAAAGAAGCCGGGACCACCACCCACGAGGGGAGCGTGACAGCAGCTGAGGGCGCCGCCGGCACTCAGCCCCGACGCCTGCTTTCCCTCAAGAGCAGACCACCAGTTTCTGTGCACACGCATGTCGACGTGTGCGTTTACAGATGCCAGTGACTGCGTGCGTGTGTACGTGCTGCTGAGAGCCCAGGGAGGGACAGACGTGCCTCAGCCAGACGCAGGTTCTCCGGCTTCACGTGGACGCTCTGAGAGAGGGAGTCCAGCACTTCACTGGCACTGGAGTTCTCCTTGCTAACGCTCACCAGGAACTGCGAGGACAAGAGATCCAGTGGGGAAGGTGGGCCAGCCTCCACAACAGCCCGAGGCAGGGCCTACTCCTCACCTTGACAGGCTTGCTGTGGGGCTCCCGGGCAAAATAGAAGATGGGAAGAACCTTCTGCTTCTGTGGCAAGGGCACCGGCAGGTAGAGGAATGGGTCAAAAGTGATGGAGACCTGGAGATGCACAAGGGGTGCTGGGTGGCCGCACGGGGGGTTGGGGGCAGAGTGCCTATGCCCAGTCCAGTCCCTCAGGGCCTTGCTGCCAACCCACAAACTCTGAGGCTTGACATCACTGGATGGGCCAGGCAGACCACTGGGAGAGAACAACCCCTCTTCCTAGCTGCCTGGCCACTTTGTCGATTTGCTCCTCACTTGGACGCCCCTGAACCCAGACCCCCTTCCACCTCAGTCAGGCCTCCCAGCCTGAGCTAGGCTGGCTGGGCCAAGCGAGGGGGTGTCCTTCCAGGGGAGCCCGTCACACCTTGGCACACACAGGACACACCAGCTTCGACTTGTACTGGCCCTGAAACAGGTCCACGATGAAAGAATCGTTCCTCATCTTGTGCCGCTGCCATGCCTCCTCTGCCACCACCTGAGGGCACAGTGGTGAGGCCTGAGAGGCCTGGGGGCGGGGACGCGCGTGAGGCATGCCCACCTTCGACCCCAACCCTGGCCCCTACCTCATCAGGCCGCCCATCCGAGTCCACAGTCTCCGTGTAGGGCTTGTTCTGAATGCGGTTCAGGTCCTCGTGCAGTCCATCCAGCAGGAAAGCCATGAACTCCTGGGCGTCGTGCTGTGCATAGCCCGTGAACTGGCTGGCCTTGCTGGCCACGATGGCCTGGAGGTGGGGCCGAGACATGAGCACACAGCTCTGGGCACACGTGCCCAGCTGGCTGCCCTCTCTGTCCTCGCCAGCCAACGTCACCTTCAACTTGGAGGGCTGGAAGGCATGGTGGGTGCCCTTCCACAGTGCCCGGAGCAGCACAGCAAAGCCGATGGCCAGACGCCCACCGGTCCCCAGCGGGTTATTGTAGTTGATCTCAGCCTCAAAAGAGCGATCTGGGGACAGCACCCAAGGCGAGGTGAGAGCCGGGAAGCCATCCCCCTGCCCAGGCCTGGGCTCCCAGCCCTGCTCTCACCATGGAAGAAGTCCCGGAGCTCCCGGGTGTTGGACAGAGACTGAATGACGCTGTTCATGAAGCAGGTGTTGCCCAGATTGACAAGGCCAGTGAAGCCCGGCAGGCACACCTTCTTCTCTTCCTCCTCCTCTTCCTCCACACTGTCTCCACTCACAGGGCTGTGGGGCATTGGAGGCACCATACATGTGGGTTTGGGCTGCGGAGGCAAACAAAGTGTGAGAGCCCACCCTGGGGCTCTCCGGCCTCCCTCCTGGGCCCAGCCCCGGGGTTCTCACCGAGGCCATATGTGGCTCTGGCTTTGGGGCTACGTGCTCCATAGGGCTGCGGGCTGCCATGCCATCCAGCCCCGTGTCCTCAGGCCGAGCCTTGGCTTTTTCCTTTTCCACAACCCGGGCTTCCTCCTGACCTGTCAGGGGGTGGGGGGCACCCCCCGATGGGGTTGAATCCAGAGGGGTTGGACCTGTCGGCACGGCAACCTTTGCACCACCCACTGCACCTTAAAAAGGGGGAATGAGGAGGCTGGTGGTTAGCAGCATATGGCAGGAGGCAGGGGTCCCAGCAGCCCGGGCTGGACAGCGAAGGGAACTCGCGTGCAGACCTCGTGCAGCTGGGGCCTCCAGGCCCCCCCAGCGCTGACTCTGCCGCTTACGCAGACAGATATCGATTCGGGAGGTCGTGAAGCAGAAGGTGCACTGTTCCGGTGCAATCAGGTTCCTGAGGGAAAGACTGAAGTCAGAAACTTAGGTGAAGTGGAGGGTGTCGGACTAGATGGGCCAGGGAGACGGAGCCTGGGGAGGGACAGGCACAGTGGAGGTCGGGCACCACCCACCTGAGCTTCACCTGCCAACGGAAGATGGTTTGGGGCCCACAGCCCGGGTGAAGCCTCAGGAAGTTTCCATCCCTGAAGCAGAGAAGAGGCAGGCCAGGAGGAAAAGCGTGAGACACACCGTCCTACCTGAAGCACGCTGGCCGCCCATCTCCTGCCTGTTCACCCACCTGGTCTGGAAGATAAGCGTGAAATCCTGCTCACGGAAAAGCACTCGGGAGGCGTCCCTGCAGATTTCCTTCACATACACGTGCACCACCACGGAGTCTGGCCCCTTCTCATACGAGTCATTCTTGACAAATGCCAGGTTCACCATGCACTCGGGCTCTATGTGAGACCACAGCTCAGCACCACCAGGATAAGCTCCAGCCTGCTGCCATTCTCCCTATCCATCCACCAACCTTGCAACCCAACGAGGGATCCGCCGCTCACCCCAGCCCCACCCTTACCATCCGCCAAGGCTGCAGCATCTGTTACCACTGTCGTCTCCTCTCTGGAACAGTCACCTTTCTCAGGGTCTCTGCTCTGGGCCATCGCTGGGGAGACTGGGTCGTTCCTGGAGGACACTACCTTCTCTCCTGCTGAAAGTGCTAGATCCTCCGCTGAGCCCAGGAGGCAGGTCTCAGGATTCAGTGATAGTACCCGGAGCTGTCCCTCAGCCTCAACCTATTCATGGCAGGAGCATGGACAACATCAGCCCCAGGTCTGGTGGGGGGCCCCCCATTGCAGTCCACACCAATGCCCGCACAGGCACCCCCCTCACCTGGGTGGCTGGCTCAGCCAGGAAAGGGGGGACATCGCCTCGGGGGCCAGGGCCATCTCTGGAGCCCTCCCTCTCTGGTGCTCTGCGGAGATGTACAGCCCTCTTGGCGCTAGGCCCTGCCTGGGCTCCAGGGCCAGCTCCAGCGCCCACCTCACCACGGCCCTGGGCCCGCTTCTGGTTCCGGGCCTCTTGCTTGGCCCGGCGGGGCTCAGGGCCTGGCTCCAAGACAATAGAAGATGGCTCCTGTCCATTTTCCTGGCACTGCAGCCCTGGCACCAACTCCTGGGTCCCTAGAGGTTTCTTCTGCCAAAGATACAGAAGTCAGGCCCTGTCAACTACAGTGGGCATCCCCACCCTGCCCTGCTCGGAAACCTACCAGAAGAGAAGGCCAAGTGAGCAGAGGCACCTTCTTGGGCAGTGCCAGCTGCAGGAGGCCACCTTTGCGGGCTTGCACTTTGGTGCAAGAACTTTCTATCTCAGCGTAGAAAACACCACCCCACTGCTGACCACCTAGAGACAGAGTGGGGGTGATAAGCTGGAGTGGGAGAGAGACAAGTCAAATATGCTGCAGGGCTCAGGGCAGAAGGACACACCTGGAAGCCGCACCACACAGTCCACGTCTGTGAAAGCAGTGTCCACATCCTCTAGCCGCAGGGGGCCCGCTCCCACCCGCAGCCTAACAATGACCTCATGTGCACTCTGCCTCCAGTCGAGCAGCAACTCTGTAAGAGGAGCACCAAGAGCCTGTGAGGTCTCCATGAGCTCCTGACGGGGTGAATGGGAACCAGAGGCCCAGCCCTGATGGGGCAGCTCCGAGGAGGGCTACAGCCCCAGCACCCCTACACTCCCGACACTCCAGCACCCAGAAGGCCTCGTCCCTCACCCTGAAGAACTCACCCTCTTTGGTCTGCTCCTCCCGAGGAGCGGCTGCCAACCCTGACAACAAAGAACAGGAAAACAGCGATGGGGAGGCGGCCTCCAAGACCCACCACTGCACAAGCACCATCCTCTAGATCCAGCCAAGTACAGAGACCTCAAAGCTGAGGCTCTGTCCAGCCTGAGGATCCCTCTCAGCACCAGACCAAGACAGAAGAAACAGCGAAGAAGGCATCTCCCAAGCCCAGTCTGTATGCTCAGCAGGAAGGGGGAGGCGGCCACAACCACTCCGGGAATGCCACTGCACCTCTCCTAGGGCCTCCATCCTTGCTCTCCTGGTTCACTCTGTCCTTCTGCTTCTTCTTACTGGTGGCCTCCTCCAGCCCTGGGGGTCCTCTCCTTGGGCCTGTGGCACTGGCCCCGCCAGACATCTTGAGCCGCTTGGTTGACAGCCAGAGTGCCCCAGGGTCGGCAACGGCGTCTGGGTCAGGGCTACGGCGCTTTCTTCCTGGCCCAGCTATCTTGGCAACCCTTTGTGACCAAATTCTCCAGCAAAGAACTGACAGCCTAACGAGAAGGGATCAGTGATCACTACCAAGACTCAACAATTTGCCCCTGGGCTCAGCAACCCAAGATACTCCCAATCTTACAGGGCAGTCTCCACCACCTGACGCAGCCCTGGACACCCTCAGACTATTCTGAAGAAGGAATAAATAATGCAACTACTTCTAGCTGAGCCTCCTAGAGGCCTCCCACACAGACCCACAAAGATGGAGGCCTCGCTGAGGAGGCACCATATCAAGGCAGCCATGGCCCAGGGCAGGCTCTTCCACCAGTCTGGAAAGCAGCCGTGGCTTCAGCCCACAGGGCTGGTGCTCTAGGCAGCGCTCACTTCTCTCTCACTCTCACTGGCTGCTTAGTCACCACCTGAGAAGTAGGAGGTGGAGGAGCAAGGCAGAAAAGGAGGAGACATCAGGCAGCAGGAGGGCCACAGGCCCAGCCCACGTGCCACCAATGCCCAGGCAAAGTCCTGGGGCTAGGGCACCCCACCTGCCTGCATGCCAGCTCCTAGCCTCCGCTGAACCTGTTTCTGTGCACTGCTTGCTTTTTCCCCCATCACCAGAGCGATTCTTCTCTCCAGCGGCTGTCCAAGCAAAGAGGGGTTTGCAAAAACTGGGGTGAAAAGGGTATCCAGGTGTCACACTACCCTTTCAGCAGCCACCCTGCCCCAGACCCAAGGCAGGGTGGGCATCCTGTGTGAGACTGCAACAGACATCCCCTTCCTTCCCAGGTCCACTCACTCATCAGCTTTGAGCTAGAGACTTTCTACCCAGCTTCTCACAGACCCACCAGTGAATCCTAGGCTGTTTCTCCGTCCAAAATAAAGTTCTCAAAGCTAAGATAAGGGTGGAGGTGAGCATGGATCCGGAACCCCTAACAGCCTCAAACCGGGTCTGAGACAGCAGGACAGTGACAACTCTGTGTTGCGCGGGGCATCCTTCTATGGGTTAGAGATGGGACCGGTGGGCTGTCTCTTTAATGACAAGAACAGAGCCGAGGAGCGACCATCTTCCACCTCTCGGTACCCAGGCCCCTGCCGAAGGTCTCGTCCCTCCCCCATCCTCCCGAGAGTATCGTCGATGCGGGAAAAGGGCTGCCTAGAGACCCACGCCGGCCTAATAAGGCCGCGCGGATATACGGACCACAGACCAGCGCCCCGGCCGGGTTGTGACCCCGCTCCAGCCTCCGAACCCTTGGCCCGCCACTCCCTCCTCCAGGAAGCCTCCCTCGCTCGCGTCGGCCCTCTCCAAGACGAAAGGCCAGGCGCGGGAGCAGCGTAACGGCTCCGCCTGCATCGGTGGGCCTGGCACGCCGAGGGGCCGAGAGGCCAAGGCTGAGACGGCCCGTGACCTTGAACAGGCCGCCCGAGGCCGCGTCGCGGCCTCCCTGCTCCGTCCATACCGGCGAGGAGCGGCGCATCCCACTCACCGACAGAGGCCGCCGCGCCAGCCCTCCCCGGGCCCTGGCAACACGCTCTCGATTCCGGTTCCGGCGCAGGTCGGTTCCGGTTCCGGCGCGCCCTCCCCAGCCCGGCGCTGCCGCCCAGCCCCGCCGCCGCCGCCGCCGCCGCCGCCGCCGCCGCTTGTTTTGTTCCTACTCCGAGGGCTGCCGCGGCGGCTGGGCCGCGGCCCGTGACGCACTTCCGGCGGGCGCGGCCGGACAGCGGGGGCGGGACTCCACGCAGCTCCGCCCCAGTCCCGCCCCCAATCAGAGTCCACACAGCGGGGTCACGGCGTTTATTGGAGGTTGGGGGGCGGTCACTGGCAGGTGTTGTAGATCTGCACCTGCAGGTTGATGGCCTGCAGCACGCTGCGCATCCTGGCCTCCAGCCCGTCCAGCTGCGTCGCCTTGCCCTCCAGCGCGCGCTCGTTCTCCGCGTAGGTGCCCTCCAGCTCTGGGAAGACAGGACTCGGCTGAAGGGTCCTGCTCCCGCCGCCCGTGCCCCTGGCGCCCGCCCGCCCGCGGGTCCTCACCGTGCAGCCGCCGAAGCTTGTCCTGGGCGGCCTGCAGCAAGGCCCGGGCCTCATCCCGCAGGTGCTCTGCCCGCGCCTGCGCAGCCAGCACACCCTGGGCCTTGCGCTCGGCCAGGGCCCTCACCGTCTGATACTGGTCGTCCAGCGGACCCTGCAGCAGCTGCGGGAGTAGAGGGCCAGGTCAGCGTGCCGGCCCAGTGGAGGCCAACCTCAGCCCCCACCCCCAGCTGGCTCTGCCTCGGCCCACCTGCTCGGCCTCACGGGCACGACCCTGGGCACTGCCTGCTGTTTCTTCAGCGCTGGAGGCTGCCAGGCTATTCCCTGCACGTTTCAATTTCAGAGCCTCCAGGAGACCATCCAATTGCTGAGCCCGCTCGCCTGCAGAGCTCAGCACCTGCTCTGCACCTGCCATCCTCTCCTGCACCTGTCATAGGTGGCCCGGGGTTAAACAGGTCTATGGGACATGCCCATAACCTTGCCTCACTGATGTCCCAGAGATACCACACCTGGCGCAGGGTCTGCTCTGTGTGCTGTGTGTCAGCCACTGCACCCTGGATGGCACCCTGAGCAGCACCCTGTGCCCGCTGGGCCTCCTCCAGGGCTGCCTGCACCGTCTCTGCCCTGTGTTTCTCACCCTCAGCGCGACTCCTGGGGAAGAGAGGGAATCAGGGCCTGCAAGTACCAGGACCAGCCGTCAAGGAGGGGGCCAGGGTGGGAGTCGGACCGTGCCCGCCGTGCATCCTTCAGTAGCTGCTCTGCCCGATACACATCGCCCACAGTTCGTGCCAGGATGGTGTCCACATCTGCCAGGCTCCGGACCCGCTCTGCAATTGCGCCTGCCAGGTGCTGGATCTGCTCTGGTGACGCTGGGATGGAAAGCTCTAGCACCCGCGTGGCCACCATCTCAATGCTGTCAGGATCAGCCCCCTCCTCTATGGGGATACAGGCAAGGGGCTTAGGGACACAGATTCTCCAGCATGGGCATAGGGATACGATCTTGGGGTATGGACTTAGGGACCACACATGGCATATGGGTTTGGTAATAGACATAAGGGTATGACCACAAGGACAGAGACTATACACGGGGCACAGACTCAGGGTCATGGACCTGGGGACCACATATGGGCAAGGGCTCAGGGGCTAGACACAGGGTCATAAACACAGGTCCAGTGCAGGCCCTGGCCCAAGTATGAATCCAGAGACACAAGTATGAACACAGGCACAGAGCAAACAACCAAATGGCCTGGGCCCCCGGGAGGCTCACGGCTGAGGAAGTCCTTCACACTCTGGATAAGTTCCCGAAGTTCCTGGTTGGCCTTCTCCACCTGGCTCCTAGAAGCACTGGCCTTGTCCAGAGCCGCCTGGGCCCGCCGCTGTGCCTCGCCTGCCTGCCGACGGCTCTCAGCCACCTGGCTGAGGATGCTGCCACCTTCGGCCAGTGCACGCTGGAGCTCTGCCTGTGTGTGCCGAGCTCGACCCAGTGCCAGCTCCGCCATGGCTACTGCCCCGTTGCAGCTGAGGCCCCCGCAGCGGAGCTGCCCATCCTCATCCCGACAGCCGGCACCCCCACAAGGGCTCGCAGCACAGGGCACATCCCCTGGGGGCCCACAGACCTGCCAGGTGCAGAACAAGTCAGGGCCTTGTGGAAGGCACAGCCACGCCCCACATCCCACCCCATGCTGTGGCTCACCAGCTCATTTATGCCTGTCAGGCTCAGGGTGTGGGCCCGGGCAGAGAGCTCATCTAGGGCCCGCTGGTTGGCCATGTGTCTGCGGTCAAAGTCCTCCCTCCAGGCACCCATCAGCACCTCTGTCCGGTGCCGGGTGCCTGCGGAGTTGCTCACAGGGCTGGGCACTGTCAGGGCTGAGGTATTGGCACGACGTTCAGCCTCTGCAGACAGGCTGTGAGCATGATGGATGCTGTCATAGGCACCTAAGTTGGGCAGAAGCAGACGGTAAGCTGAAGGCAAAGGCACCCAGCCCTGGCCACCAGCTTGCTGGCCCACCACTCACCCAGGAAGTTGGAGTGCTTGAGCAGGTCCAGGTGCTGGCGGAGCTGCCGCAGGGTGAGGTTGAGTGCAAGCCCATCTCGCTCCAGACTGCTCAGTGCGTGGTTAGCATTGAAGTTCCCGTCCTGCACATCTGTCAGCAACGCCTCCAGCTGGGTCAGGTGCTCGGTGGCCTCCCCAATCTCACGCCTACACCATGGGGAATGGCATTTAGAGAGGCTCCAGCCCTGGTCCCTGGCGCCCCTGCCCAGCCCACACGATGTTCAGGCCCCTCCGCACCGCAGCTCCTCTGTAGCCTCCACAAGCTGCACGGCGGAGGCAGCGGAGGCATTGCGAGCTCCCACGATTCTCTGCACAGCACCCAGCTTCTCCTGCATGTGCCAGAAGCTGCTCTCCAGGGCACCCAGCATGCCCATCTGCTGCAGCTTCTGTGCCCGCTGCTCCAGGCGCTGCGTACGTGCAGCCAGGTCCTGTACCACGCGGTCCCAGTCCCCGAAGCATGCATGGCAAGGGTGGCAGGCAGGAAAGACACCCGAGAAGCCACGGGCACACTGGTCACAGCGCACACCAGACACGCCTGTGCGGCAGCTGCAGTGGCCTGTGGTGCGGTGACACTGAGGTGTGTCTATCCCACGAGGGTCACAATCGCAGGCTGCAGGAGAGGGCAGACCACAGAGTAAAGGTGCGGCAGAGCACCCTGGGGTTTCCTCATCCACTCTGACCTGGCTGGCTCCCTCACCGCGGCACTGCAGCCCAGGGTCTCCCCAGTGCAGCTCCTCACACTCAGAACAGGTGCGCCCCCCAAAGCCGGCACGGCAGTGGCACTGTCCTGTGAACTAGAGTGGGCGCAGGGCAGAGGCCAGAGCCTCAGTCAGTGACTGAGCCCTCAAGACCCAAGGCAAACTGCTGCCCATCCACCCACAGACCCGCGGGACAGCCCCTACCTCACTGCAGCTGGAGCCTCTGGCTTGGCTTGGGTGGCAGGCACAAGGCTGGCAGCCATGGCCACTGCTGAGGTTCCAGAAGTTGGGGGCACAGTGGTCACAGCTAAGGCCCTGGACATTGGGGAGGCATGGGCACTGCCCACTGCTCGGGTCGCAGCTGCAGCGGCCAGCAGACAGGCACTGCTGGGGGTCTGTGCCCAGTGGGTGGCAGATGCAGCCTGGGCCGGCCAAGACAAGCACATGGATCAAAGAGGGCTCGGGCAGCTGAGCCCCGCCC